>CM029549.1:31662735-32262735 GCA_017141385.1 Sogatella furcifera | reverse complement strand
GTGATATCAATCAAAAGCTTCAAACAGAATAATAATGAAAATCTGAATTGATTATTTAGCGTTTTTGGGGATTTTGATGTTGTTTACATTTACAACTAACTACTGCCGACGCCGACAAGTGATGAAGAGGGCAGCAATAGCAAAACAGCTGTGAGCTGTCTGAACAGCTGACATAAATTAAAAATATTAATGGAATGAATATGATTTGAACATATTATTCCTATTATCAATGTTTATTTAGAGGAATTATCACCAAGAACTGATCAAAAATCTAAGATTCATTACAACTCAGTTATCCAGCTTGACTTGTTTGAAATTTATTTTTAGCTTATTTATGTGGTTGTGTGAAAGCTCACATCCAATCACATTTGACCACGGCTTGCACTGCCACGTTTCTCATCTGTTCTTGTTGTTGAATCAAGCTCAAGCAGGATCTTCTTTCCCAGTTTGACGTCGGTCGTTCGTGAATTCTGATCTTTTGTTTATAAGTTTATGTATTTTATCAAAATGTATTCTTTATTACTTTGTAGTTTAGTAGCCTTAAGTGGGTTTGTTGCCTGTGATGAAGAATCAACCAAAAGTAATGTATTGGTCTTCACAACAGAAAATTTCCAAGCCGGTATCGAAAACAATGAAAATGTACTTGTAGAATTCTGTAAGTAGTGTTATCTCATACTTTTGCATGCTTATATTCTATTTGCTTATCAATTTGATATGTTTCGTTCACAAATATTTACATTAGGCCAACATTTATTTGTAAGAATTCCATTTCATTAAACTTACGGTACATGTTGTGTCAGTAATTTAACTTTGACAAGATGTTGCGTTACCATTGAGTAACGGTACTTCAACCCATTTTGTAGTAAATCGGCAATAACTTGATGAATGGTAAATTACATTCTCAATTAGTGCTCAATTTGATTGGGAAAGTAGTTTCAAGTTACATTAAATTTATACAACCCTCTATTTTTCCATATTGTGTTGTGTAGGTACTTTCACCTACAGCATTAGTCTATTTGGCACAACACCAAACTTGTTGAGATTGTTGTCCATCATGATTATTTGAATAATCATTATTTTCCAATACATGATTTGCAAATAAGTTGTTGATTCTTAATCTCTCGAGAATAATATCTAAACGCAAAATTGTACCGGCACTGAAAGTCGGTAGGTCAAATCGTAGCTAATTCTTATAAGGTTGGTTTGGTTATTTGAAGTTTTTCAGTTTATCAGTAGATAATTTGTAGAATCTGTAAAATATCAGTAGATATTTGTTGAATCGTATTACGTGTGATAAGATACGGTATTGCATATACTATTGTACTAAGTTAACTTGAAGTAGGTAATAACTTGATGGATCAATCATTTAGACTACATTAATTAATTTTTTACATTGATTAATTTGACAGTTGGGCTACATGTAACTTTTCTGGTTCCATATGATTGTCATCATTATTTGTAATTATATTATACTTCGAGATGAATATAGTTGAAATATAAAATGAACGTATTTGAAAGCAATTTGCAATGAGTAATATTGATTCTTGATTATAAACCAGTAACATTGATACGGTAAGTTTTTTTTTAATTATTAGTGTGATTACTCGAATAATATAACTTGGTTGTTGAAATAATTTTTAATTATAACATCATCACCCACGCTCAAAGCTACGTGTTCATCTATCTCATCTCAAATTTTTGAATCACGCATTGATGCATACCATAAGGCTTACGTGGACATCATACTCGAATAAGCTTAGCTAATTCTCAAATCTTGCTGTTTGAATAAAATTGACCAATCAACTTGAGACACTCAATCTGTTAATGAGTTGTTTAATTGATCAATACCGCATTTAATAACTATGAAATGAAAATTAAATTATTATCTATTGTAGGATAGCGAATCAATTGAAATTGAAAAAGTGAAATCAAAAATTTCGGAATATTGGAGATTAGATTTCTGAACACAAATAATTCTGTTGCTTTTCATAAAATAATAAGTAAAAAAATAAAATAAGTTGGTTTATTTATTCACGGTATTTATTTGCTGTATCAATTTGATTTACTCGTATTGGGTTCTAAATTTTATTTTTTTATTTTTACAGATGCTCCATGGTGTGGACATTGTAAGGGGTTGGAGCCTATCTACGAAGAAACCGCGAATCTGTTAGCAGCTAAAAACTCTAACATCAAACTAGCCAAGGTTGATGCTATTGAAAATAAGCAGCTAGCTGAACAATATCAAATCAGAGGATATCCAACTTTGAAATTCTTTAGGAAGGGAAAAGCTCCCCTTGATTACTCAGGTAAGGTGAAGGCTAAGTAATTTCTTCCATTCTAAGGCTAAGTTATTCTAAGTAATTAGTAGTCCAGGTTTAAACATCAAATCATCTAGTAAAAAGCCGAGATTTTAAGAAGTAGGAAAAGTGAAGTATAACGACTCAACAGTCTATTTGGTTGTACTTACCAATATAAATTATTATATTAGGCTGTATAATAGCCTATTATAATTTATAATATTTTATACTACCAATAGTTGTCAATGTTCATTTCTGTATCGTATTATTGAAACTCAATATACAAACATTAACGATAGCTAGTCGGTAGCAATGTTATCTTATTTATTTTGCTTCAAGTTTCTGAAGCTAAATATTCTTTCAACAGCATACAAAACTAATCAACATTGAATCAATGAGAGTCCTAATTGAGGTAGCCTAGATAGAATCGCTTCAATACGAAGCTCTTCCCAAAATTATGCTAAAACATATTTTTAAATTTGTTTCAAGCGCTTTCGGCTAATTAGAATTTTCAATTGAAATACATAATAGCGATTTTAATTACTTACTTCTGTAAACAAGTTTGCGTTTGTTATTGTTGTTTCATTATAGGAACAATTTTTTCAAGGTTCTATTTAAGAGTCTTTGTAGCGAATTCGGTTTAAAAAAAAGTTGAATGTAGCTTATCAGTTATTTTTCTCATCAATTATAGGTGATAGAAAACCAGATTCCTTCATCTCTTGGCTTGAGAAGAAGAGTGGCACCCCAGCCAAAATTCTTGCTTCAGTTGAAGAGCTCAAAGAATTCCAAGAGGCCAACAGCATCTGCGTGGTTGGATACTTCAAGGTAATTCATCAGAAAATGTTTCATCATTAAGAGAAAATAATATAGAATTGATTCCATCAAAAACATTGTCGGAATCAGTCAAGTCTACTCATAAAAGTATTTAGGTATAATTTAAAATAATTATAAGATTATAACAATCTCTCATATTTCATTTTTCCACTTCCTATTCTATTGCTGAATCAATTGAAAATTTATCCTCTATAATGTTGAATCCAATAATGAACTGTTCAATCATTATTGATGGGAAGGTATTCCCATCGAGTTGAGAGTCGTATTTTTTTAAAATTCAATGTAGGGTTGTGTGCTAGAGAGGACCTAGAGTCCTAACTCCGCCCTATTCAAGGCAATTATTCAATTCAATTCACTTTAGATGAAATAACAGCAGTAAGTCGGCTTTCACATTGATGTATTGTATTAAGTATCGAGCCTCATGTTTTGAAATTTATCTCCATAATAACACATTCAATATCCAAGATCATAAGCAACATAATTCATCTCATCATAGGGACAAATTTTAAAACATGGGGTTCGATACATACTCCAATGTGAAACATGGTAATAATCTGATCGAAATTTATAATATTTTACAATGAAAAGATGTTGAAAAAATCGGATTTATTCTCCCATGAACTAGGATTAGATGCTAACAAAAATAATGACCCAATGTGCTCATTACTGATCCACGAACTAATTATTTATAGAATGCATTATTATTGAAAGTCTTCCTTGAGCGTCAAATCTTTGTTCGTAGTGCATACTCAACTCCTTTCTTCTCAAAAACAGTTCGAGGTCAACAACAGATCAAGGTTTGATCCTTGGCTAACAAAGCTTCTTCTTCTTGAATATAGAACAATTATTGAATGGTATTCTTTGAACGAATTCATTTCAATAAATGATTCGGTATTGGAAAAATACTTTGATTCAGAGATTATGATTCCATATTATTCGTTCAACAACACTTTGAGATATCAACAGTTTATCCATTGAAGTTTTCAACGATTTCTGTTTTGCTTCATGCAAAAAGAACAAGGTCAATTTTAATTTTGTTTAACGTCTGTATGTTTCCATTTTTATTCCGTATTATGAAAAGTTTTCTGCAGAAACGGCACTTGTATCATTGTTGCTAATGATCCAACTAATCGTCTTGCATATTTACTGTAGTATGATTTGAATAATAAAAGTGTTGATCTGTTGCCCAGGATCCTCAATCAGAGAAAGCTAAGCTGTTCACCGATGTTGCTGACACCATCGATCACCATCCATTCGCCATCATTTCAGTCGATCAGGCATTCACCGACCAGGGAATCGAGGAAGACTCCAAAATCGTCTTGTTCAAGCAGGTACACACCTATAGAAAATTGAACAATATGCTCAGTTCACCATGAGTTCAATACGAGATCAATTATATTTTTTTGAGATTATTGTATTCACTTGTTGAGTAGTTGTGAAGGTGATATTGTGGTATTGAATAAAAATATCAATTAAAAGAAAAATCTACATCTTCAAACAACAGATTTAAAATTTATAGTTCAACAATGGCTTGTCCTTTTACAATTCTGTTGTTTATATTGGAATTTTCATTCTCTTTTCTTTTAATTGATCATTTATGCTAATTGATGCTTGAGAAATGAGCCAATCTCGTACGTTATAAAATTAAAAAATACAAAAGTAAATTTAAGCAAAAGGTATTGAAATATGCTATTTACAAAGTTTTCTTTAAACTGCTAAGTTGGGGCTACTAGTAGAAAATATAACAAATTGAATAATACCTTTAAAAAAAGGCGGAAAGAATCAACCGAGTCAAAGAGTCAACTACTTGGAGATATGGTCTCAATATATTTGAGAAAGTATTAACAACTCATGCCAATAAAAAAGTTATTTTTAATCAAGTTGCCACTTATGAGATTAATTATTGGAGTAGTCAATCTGTCTCCATGAGTTTCTAACTATGTGTGTTTTCACAGTATATCTTTCTCGTGTTTCCAATTTAGTTTCCCTGTTTGTTTCTTTTATTATAATAGACTGAACCTATACTTTCTATAAGTTACCAGCAGATGTTTCAATGGAAGTGTACCCCGTTGACCAGTGTTAAAGAATAGTCAGCACTGTAGAAGCTACTCATCATTGTGTAAAAAATTAGTTATTTTTCAGCCTCGTCGTAGTATAATAATGCAATAAAATCCAATTTGGCAATCATTATAGAACATTTGTTTGATTTTTTTCGAAGGGTGATGCCCACATATAAACATGTGTGTGGGTAATGAGGGGAGTGATGATGAGATTGCTTTTAAGGCAATCGGGACCGATAGCTTTACGTCTCTTCCGAAAGACGTGAGTGACTGTTAGCGTTCAAAAATGTGTGACTTCAACTGGGATCGAACCCAGCCTTATCAGACTCAGACTTTGCTGACAGACCAACAAGTACAGTGTTACTATTTCTTCTATCTACTTGATTGTTAGTGTCTAACCATCCTTTTACTGTTCACAGTTCGATGAAGGCAAGGCAATCTTCGATGGAGAACTGGATGAAGCCAATCTGAAGAAATTCGTGATCGCCGAGTCACTGCCACTGATTGTCGACTTCAACCAGGACACTGCCACCAAGATTTTCGGCGGCGAATTCCAGAGTCATCTGTTGTTGTTCCTTTCCCAGTCGAGTGGACACTATGACAGCCTTTTGGAAGGAGCCAAGTCTGTTGTCAAGGAGTTTAGAGACAAGGTGATTTATTTTATTATTACTAATGAACTGTGATTGAAATAATTATATATTTTTATTAGTCATACATTCTAATAAATAACTATTTTCTCTCGTAGGATTAAGTTTTTCAACCCTAATGATTTTGCTATCATCTTGTCATCTTCATATCACAGTGTACAGTAATGTTTTCTGAAGAAATATAATAAAACTCGTACTACTTTGGCCTAGTGCCTAGTTGCTGAAAAATCAAACATATATTATAAATATTGCATTTGAGAGTTGAATGTTGCGTTTAAAAACACATTTACAAACAATTTAAACACAAATTACAAAACGCAAAAGTATATAACTCATAAAAAGAAGGAAATTGTAGAATTTTCAATCATTTTCACATAATAACGTTGAAAAACACTAGACACTTCCCTCTTTGCTGCTCAATATATATTTCCATCTATCTATCATCTTTGTTCCCAGTTATATTTCAAGTAAATTGTTGACTTGTGTTTAAATTTTTGCAAAAATAAGGAATAGCTTGATTTTATTTAGGTGAATATTCAGACGTTTTCTATCGAATTTGATTTTTATCAAAAGTCATTACTTAATTACCTTTCCCCAGAAGTCTTACCATTTTTGTAAAAATTTTATATTCTTGAAATCAACTAACTATTGTTGGCCTTATGAAACTTTAAAATAATTCAAATCAAAGTACCCTTTTTTATTTCAAATTTGATAAGTTTGGGTACTTTGATTTGAATAATTTTAAAGTTTTAATAAATATAGTAGCCCTAAGAGAAAATAAGTATTGTAGGCCTTATGGTTTAGCTATTAATATTTAATTATGATACTTCTTTTAGATTCTGTTTGTCTCAATCAACGCCGATGAAGAAGAGCATGGAAGGATTCTGGATTTCTTTGGACTGAAGAAGGAAGAAATCCCCTCAATGAGGATAATCAAACTGGCCGAAGATATGGTCAAGTACAAGCCAGAGAAACAAGACTTCAGCGCCGAAAATATCAAGAGCTTTGTCACCGATTTCATCGAAGGAAAACTCAAGGTAAATGAACTACTTATTTGTTTATAATGTTTTACATAAAATATCTCAGCCTAACCTATTCTATATATTATGATCAGATGCAATTGCAACGTTCTAGTTCTGAAAGTTATCATTGCTGCAAATTAATTACCATAAACTACACATTATTCCACAAATAATTTTCAGACGGAACATATAATAGCCTCCTATATTGAGTTGAGATTTAGCTCCTTTCATGAAGATAAGCTGGCTTATACGCGTATTAAATTAAACAATAAAAAGGACGTTTCAATAGTGATACTTCTATCTTTTTGAGAGGAAACTGAACGTCAAGAAACAGCTCATGATCAAACACTTTAGGTCTATCTCACTTTGATCACGAGGAGGCGATATTCTTCGCTGACTCTCTTGCATATTCATATTTTGATTCTATTTGTTAATCAGTTGAAAACATTCTATATTAAAACATTTTTAATGTATAATGATAATTTTTCTTCAATTAATGTCAACTGGTATTCTTTGGTTATCTTTATTACAAAATCAGTTAGTCTACACTTTACTTACTGACTATGTCAATGTTGACCGATATTCTAATGTAAAATAATATTCATTTTTCTGTTATCTGTACTAGTAAAAACTGACTTACTACAGGTTGCGCTGGATTATTCTTATTTAATCCGTTTTTGTTTGTCTTTCCAGCAACACTTGCTGTCACAAGATCTGCCAGAAGACTGGGACAAGAAGGCTGTGAAAGTGCTTGTGGCTTCAAACTTTGCCGACGTCGCTCTTGACAAGTCAAAGAACGTTCTCGTTGAGTTCTACGCTCCATGGTGCGGACACTGTAAACAATTGGAGCCTATCTATGATCAGGTGAGAGATTTTATTGCTTTTTTCCACTTGACCTCATCCAACTTCAATTATTTATATTCATAACAGTCTTATTATAATCTTATCAATTATATTATTTTCTTGTTTTCTTTAGTTTTTTCTTCCATTTTAATGATCATTTACTTACTTGTAACCATTTATATAAAGTATTTTTCTTAATATAGATAAGATGATTCAAGCCACTCTTGTAAATGAAGCTTGTAATGAATTTCTCTGTGAGCCTTTATACGCAATGAATAAACAATATTACCGTTCATAAACACAAGTAATACATAATACGGTGCATTGAAAGATAGATAAAAAACAGAGATCAATTGAATAATTGTGATCTGTTCTATCACAGATTATTCAAATTGTTTACTTTCCACATTCCTCATGTAGCACTAGACTTCATTATCATCTGTAACAAGAATTGAGCCTAATCATACTAATAATAAGCAAACATGAGTGATGAAGTATACGCTAAATTTAGAATTATTATTAAAGTTCGTGTTGAGGATAGGTCATTAATTGGTGTCTTGAATTTTTTCATGATTGTTAATTCAATTTCTATTATTATATTAAATTGAAAAATATCTTGCTTCTAGTTGGGCGAAGCTTTCAAGGACAAGGACGACATTGTTGTGGCCAAGATGGATGCTACCGTCAACGAGTTGGAGGACACAAAGATCCTCAGCTTCCCCACAATAAAGCTATACAAGAAGGGTGACAACAAGGTGGTGCAGTACAACGGCGAGAGAACACTCGAAGGACTGTCCAAATTCATCGAATCAGGCGGCGAATACGGAAAGGCACCAGCTGAGGTATGTTACAATGTTATCGATAGTTGAACTGAAAGTCGATTGGGTTATATAGTTGGTCTTGCATCAATGATTAATATTATAAATATAAGTTGAATCATTAAGAAGTATTTTAATTTTGGCTTTGAAATTTCAAATTATTTGAAATGTTGATATTGTCTTTGAAACTTTGTTTTATTTCTATCTTTTTATTATGATTTTCTCTTTAAAATCTTCAAATTATTCCACTAATTTGACTTTTCCAATTCTAAATTAATCTCTCACAGTTTTCCAAGTTTGAAAAGAAGAATTTTTGGTAATGTAATAGTGAATGAAGATAACCTAGGATAATTGGAATATGTATAAAAATTGGGAAAAGGAGACGATTTGGACTCAATATCTGTGTTTTCACCCTTTAGTTTATAAGAGTAGCAGGTGTTTGAAGACCTCAGTTTCGAAATAAACTGTTCAGTCTCCTAAATCATTGTAATCAGCTTGAAAAGCCTGACAAAATGGTAATACTGTATGTCGAGTTACATATAATTTGTAACTGTTTGTCGAGTTGTATTGATATTATTTTATCGATACTGAAGTATCATACACAGCTCAGTTAGTAACAAATCAGTCCACTAGATTGTTAATGAAACTTCTTCATGATGTTAACTCTTCAACATTAAGTTATGTACATGTTTGTTGATACTAAATGACATTTACATAAATAGTTGAATTAGAAATAGGCCTGGGTACCTTCTTCGAAAAACCCTTTGAATTCCATTTTATAATCTTTGAACCGTATTAATTTTATGGCCAAGTGACCTCAGCAGTTAGCAACTGATGAGATAGCCTTTGATTTGCATAAAGCGCCCTCATGATATAGTTTACTGCACTCCAACCGAAATGCGATTAGTTTGAGTTATCGTTGAAAGCTTGTCACAATGGAGGAATTATTGAGTAGGGTACCATTTGTCTTGTTGGCACATTGTTGGTTAGGAATTGCAATTATATTGTCTAGAAATACCGGAAATGAATATTGCTATAGGCTGTCCAAGCAAAAAAGACATTGTGGCAAGATTGGAAAATGACTCCAGCTCGGTCAATATTGGTTCAAAAATTATTATAAATATAGTCTCAAATTGTAGGAAACGTTCTGATCTATAATTGAGACAAGTTTATATTTTTGGAACCAGTATTGACCGAGTTGGAGTCATTTTCCTATCTTGCCAGAACATCTTCTTTGTTTGGACAGGCTATATTATTATAGTATATAGCCTACACTGCTCAGACAGTAACATATCAGTCCACTAGATTGTTATAATGAAACTTCTTCATGATGTTAACTCTTCAACATTAAGTTATGTACATGTTTGTTGATACTAAATGACATTTACATTGAAAATTAATAATGTGCTATCCTAACATGTCTGAAGAAAGAAAGAAAATTATTGTAGATACAGATCTGAATTAAGTCCATCATGTGTTCTGGGGATTATGTATTTATTATTATTATTATGATTATTCATTTACATTTAAAAATGAGTTGAAATATGTCATGATGAGATAAAAATAATTTGAAAAGGGTACTGAGATTCATATATTGAATAGAATACACTGATAAGTAGCCCTTGGCAAAAGGAAATTTTCCTCCACTAGAAATATTTATGATTGTGTTCTTGATCCTTCTTATGGTAGCAAGTTAAAAAAGAGTTGGCTTTGGTTTGTTTTCAACTCTAACCATTATTTTGCTTCGACTTGATATTTTTAAATTTTCTGTGAAAATTATGAGAATTTTGAAAAATTCATTTTCTCTTTACAGGCTGAGGAGGAGGATGAAGATGACGACCTTCCGAGAAAGGATGAGTTGTAAGGGACAAACCAAGTTTTATTGGTCCCATCCCATTCTATCAACAACAGAATATTCTCACAAAACTAGGATTGAACTGATCTGTGTTTCTCCAATTACATACAAAGTTCATCTATTGATAGTTATTGAAAGTACAATATTGGTTAATATAGAAGAGTTACTATTCTTCTGTCACATTAATTGAATCAAAATTATTGTAATTTTCTCTTGAGTTCATTCCTTTTACGTCAGGCTACCGGGGTTTCAACAACCTTTTGGTTGCAAAAACATGATTTCTTTAATTTGTAATAGTTTTCACACTACTTGAAATACTAAAATTTTGGAATTGGAAATGATATTAATTATCAATCCATAATACATTCCATACATAGTTTGTTTTTAAAGTTAACTATTGAATTTTTGGAGAATTTGTAAACTGAGGATTTTTGTATCAATCTTATCGCTGTAATAGTGTTACATAAGAAAATCCAATATTTGATTACGGTACATGAAGGGGGCTTAAGACTAGTGCAATATTTTGCATGTAATGTCATCATATTATTTGAGATAGAAATAAGAGTAGATCTAGTGCATTATTAATTTAATACCTTATGAGAAAAAAGTTTATCCATCAATTTTCAGAGCCCAACTTCCAATCAGATAAACCTAATTCACGAATCCTTCATTTTATCAAAAACCTCTATTTCTTGCAGCAGGCCTTTCTTATTTTCCCAATTTCCCCAAGCTTCCCTAATTTCAAAGTGGCAGACTTTTCATGTGCCGGAAAAAATAATTTTTCATTTGTGGCTTGTATTAATGTATTCAGTTTTCAACTACCCTCTTGATAAATTAACCTCCTTGCATTCAGTTGTGAACTTTCTGTGATAGTCATTTAATTATTTTTGTGGAATAGTTGTGAATTTTAATAATTTGAAACTTGAAAAGATTCCTAGAGTAAGCTGTTAGCGCATAATCTTGATCTTTTTTCACTTTTGTATCATCCTAATTTTTTATAGAAATAATTTTATTTTTCATAAAACAAAAATTATGTCTATTTATCCGACTTATC
This sequence comes from Sogatella furcifera, assembly GCA_017141385.1. NCBI lineage: Eukaryota > Metazoa > Arthropoda > Insecta > Hemiptera > Delphacidae > Sogatella > Sogatella furcifera. The sequence continues at coordinate 32,251,305 of CM029549.1, read as the reverse complement.
ACAAAAAAAAATAGTCTGTGTAAATACAATTAGTGGAGTAAATATTGCTTGTTTCCCTAAAATTTTTCAAAATTATCAATTGAAAAACGAATAAAGAATTCTATGGTGAAATAAGAGTATTTTTGTAATATCACTAGACTTTCCTGATTAGCACCATTGTAATAATTACGTGTGGAGTATTTTGCTAGAAATCATTCTGCCAAATAATAATGAATAATACGTATGGCTTCTATTGGTGGGGAGACTAACGGTTCCATCCACCCTATCGTTTGCATAATTACTTTTTCGCAATATTGAAATGAAAGCCAAATAATTAATAATGAAGCTTTTTCCGAAAACTATAAGGTATAATACTATAACTTATATAGTTATAAAACTATAACTATAATCTTGGCAGTTTTTAGAAGAAAATGATTTGAAAATTAATTTCTTGAAATCATCAAACTGAAACATCGAACGTTATTATCGAGAGTTGAATCTAGTTTCTTATCATTTTGAACTAATTCGTCAGTTATTATTCAATCGCAAATAGTTATCATAAATTGCTGTCACAAAATTGAATAATTATAACTAACTATTAATTAAGTTTTTTATTAAGTGTTTAGAGATCTTGTGAGCTTATTTTCTTAGCTGTTCTTATTGTTAATATTTATGATCGTATTTGTGTTGATCTAAATCGAGTGTTGTTTTGACTTAATTTTTGGTAACTGACATGATTAAAATATTCCATTATATAGGCTGAATAGTGTCAATAATTAATTCACAGCATGTAATCGTTGCTGTTCTCAATTTTTAATCGTCAAGTGTCATTGCCTTCAAGAATATATTTAATAAAAGTATGTTTTCTTACTATTTTTTGTTTGATTATTCAAAAATTTTCCGCAGGTGACCTTGAGTGATGAAAAATACACTCTTTTTCAAATATAAATAATCCATTTTACATAATTATTCAAGTTTATGGGTATCTTTTTGTGGGCACAGTTTCGTGAAATTTAAAAGTTCTGCATTTATTAATGGAAAAATTGACTCATATGACTGTTTCATGAAGTTTTCAAGCACTGTATTATAGAAAAGATTGACGACTCAGAACAATCCATTTTTTGCATTGTTTATCATGCTTTTCATGTGTTCAGATATTTTCCGTTTTACTTGGAGTTTTCATGAAACAGCCCGGAGTTATAATGTCCAAAAAATTACTAAAAAAAGCCTCGAGCCAAAAAATGTCCAAAAAATTACTATCGTGGGAAAAAATCAGAACGATGAGATACTTTCATGTAATGTTCCTTGGTCCTTGGAAGACTTAAATTCAAAAGGTTGACCTAAACCCTAATATGCTCAATACAGAGTGTCCTGGAAAATTTCTATTCCGTTCCTAGTTTTCGGCGTTTTATGCGAAAACTAAGAGTCTGACAGAGAATTTGTTTAATACTTTTTTAGCTAGGTAATAAAATTTCTAAAAGATTGGTATAAAATTCAACCTTCTATGTTCATGATGTTTACAAACTCAAATAATATTGCACCTTGTCTATCCGACTCGGGTGGAAACATTCATTCATTTGTAAACTCGACTTTCTCACACCCCTTATGTAGTACTATTCTATTACGTACCTGTTCTGAAGTTTAGTACTCAATTATTGAGGAAATTTTCTTGCATAAAAGGCCTTGAAGGATCATCGGCTAAGAATGCCTCTAACTTTGGTAAGAGTGAACGAATCTTAACAAATTATAGATTGTAGCTCATTCTTCCCAGCTCAAGGCGATTGAAATAATGCATACAGGTGTTCCAGAACTCCCTGTACATATAATTATTCTAGGATATGTTCCTGGGTAAGAAACATCTAAATATAATTTTCAAACTGTCCCTAAGTTCTCAAATCACACAGCCGCCATTTTTGTTTTCACATTTTTCTCTAAATTTTCAACTTTGTAAGTTTGTAGCGGCCTTGAGAGGTATATAGAAGTAATATAGAAGTATATAGTAGTCAATTCCCATGTAAAATTAGCTTGAAAATATGAATGAAACAAGTAGAAGTTCTAACTTGAATACGGTTATTGGAATAATGAGCAAAATAAGCAGCTAAACCCATTCTTCAACTTAAAAAAATAGAAATGGGATAGTACATTATTTTTGACCGGTATTTCATATTATTATTGTAGAAAATTAAATTTTGAAGAAAAAATTAATAACTTTTTCGTTTAAAACGCACCCAAACCTCACAAATCAAGATTTCGAGGATCAAAAATCAGATTTGATAATCAGAGGTTCCGAGGTTCGATTCTTCACCAGGGAACAGTTTTAGATCACAGCAAAATCACATGTATAAGGCCACCCCGTCTTTCGGAGGAGTCGAGGAGACGATAAGCCGTGGGTCCCGACTGCCTGAAAAGTAGTCGCGATCTCTCATCATCCCTCTCATTACCCAGCCTTGGAGCCCATGTGGACAGCAGTGCAGCACCCTCAGAAAAAATATTCACTAGTACTAGGTACTCTACTGCAATCTTGGCTCTCAAAAGGAAATTATTGAAGTTTGACTAAGAGCAACCCATTACTGTCGAAGAGTATGAAAAATTTCTCGAGCAAAAGTATCACGTGACAGCTTAAAGTACGTGTTGGCGTAATCATCAGCTCGTTATCATGAAGCGCCAACGCGCTCTTTCAGTGATTTAAAGCAGTTTGGGCATGCTAATCCTAGCTAAGCGACCCTCAACCTATGATGGGGGGGTTCTAAGGGACCCTCAACCTCCGTTCAGGGGGTAAGGGTTTAAGCGACCCTCAACCCCCCGTTTTGGGTGGAAGAGCGTTGGAGCTGGGGGTTTGCAAAGTAGGGATTCTAGTTTCAGAGCAAAGGCTCTGCGCAGTAAAGTTAGGGGGGTTTTGAACCCCAATTCGACAGGCACTCTCGTCAGACAGTAGCCGCCTCGATCCGTTGCCGCGCTGACGCACGGTCCGTCGCCGTTCTAACCTCGTTACGAGTGCACGTGATTCACAACACCGAAACGTGAACAATCCACTTAATACTAGCAAAATTCAATTTAAGCTTTTCCGTTCTTCGGCTACTACTGTGTAGCAGCTGAGTGGCACCTTTTCCATAGTTCGAAGAAATGTAACATTATAGAAATCTTGATCACAAGTCTTAATATTGTGTACCTAACATATTAGTTCATGAGGATGAGATAATTTCATTTGTTTCTAATAATGGGATAATCTCATGTATGTATACTAAAACTGTATTAGTCTACTTATTAATAGAACCTTGGTGTTGGTACAGTTTTGTTTTACTAAAACTTGTTTTGAAATACAATTCAAGCTTTTAGGCTAGAAGCAATAGACACTCAAATCATTGAAAATGATATTTCAATCTATTTTTTGTAAAAACACCGCATGGAAGAGAACTGAAAGTGGATGAGCTACAGAAATTTCTACAAATTATATCATTCAATTCAATACCCAGGCACTGTATATGATCTAAACATTGATAATTAAACATTAATTAATTAGTATATGATCTAATATTGGACCTAACATAGGATCTTAATCTATATCTATATAAGCGAAATGGCACTGACTGATTCATCACCAGAACTAAAAATCCACTGAACCGAATGCGTTCAAATTTGGCAGGCATGTTCAGCTGGACGTTAGACGCGCGCTAAGAAAGGATTTTGAAAACTTTTCGAGGATACGCCAAATATTTTAGTTTTTCGGCGTTATCCTCATTTTTCGAGAACCAATGGGTAGAAAATGTTGATATTTGGTGGGAAGGTTCAGATGAGGTCTAGAAATTTTGTGTTAAAATATTTTTGCAATCCGTTCAAGATTACGCCAGTAATCAGGTTTTCAAAATTGTAGATGTGTTGCGAGTTGCATATCTTCCGCCTTGATACGACCAATCCTAACTGTAAATTGAATGGTTCATCGAAATTATAGATGAATTAATTTGGAAGATATTGAATCAAGTTTCAAACTATGTCCGATATACTTCCCAAGGTTGATTACGCTTAAAATTAGCTTTTTACTATTTTTCGGAATTTTCAGTTTTTCTTGGATTTTTCGAGAATAATTTGGTAGAAAATATCGAAATTTGGTTAACAGGTCCAGATTAGGTCTAGAAATGCTGTGTTCAATAAGTTTTGAATCCCTTCTGAACGGAATTTGCAGGCGAGCGAAGCGAGCCTGTTTGTCTCAGCTGACACCGACAGAGGTTTTGCAGGCGAGCGAAGCGAGCCTGTTTGACTCACTTACACTGCTTTTACTGGTGGGGGTCCAGGGGGCGGAGCCCCCTGGCTAGGCGGAGAAGGCGAGCGAAGTGAGCCTGCCGGCTAGTAATTGATATAAATAAAATTAAACTTTAAACTTGGGGCTATTTAAAATAGTTGAAAAATAAAATGAAAAAATCAAATATTATTCTAGTCACATTGAAAATGGGCTTAAGCTCGAAACATGTCTGAAAAATGATACTTTTAAAGTTTTAAAAGAGGGTATTTGATTTTTTAGATAAAAAATATATAAGGATATTTGCTTGATCAGATTGGAAGGGGACTATTATCCCCTTTAATTATTGAATGTTTAATTAATTGTTTAATTATCAACATTCACTATATTAATAGTTATCTATTCATAGTTGAATGTGATATAATAATTAGAATAACTTCCAATTGAATTATTAATAACTTCCTCTAAAATACAAAAAATGTTCCAACACTAGAGTTGCTTCATGTGGAACATCATTCTGCTTCGAATGAGATAGAGAATTTATATTTGATCCTGATAAATCAATGTAGGTAAACTAATTATGGAAAATATTTAATAAGTTTTTAATTCTGTATTAGAGGAAGGTTCTCCACTATATTTACTGTATACCTATGGTTTGAGTAATTTAGTCCAAACCAAATGGTCATCTTCATCCTTCATGAACAAATTTAAATGAATAAATATGCAGTATCAAAGAAGAAAATAAAATGAAAACAGTTTCTATATAACGACATGAACTCTGATTCACTTTTTTCAATGTGATATTATCATCAGTTATTTATATAATACTCTCATTATATATATATTATATATTCTTCATTTTTCCATTCCCACAATCAATTTTCTCCCCAAAAAGTAAATCTCTCATTCATTTTGAATTACTGTAGCCTAGATTACTCTTCAATAAATCCAAGTAGGTATAAGGACTGACAATAATTTATGTCCGTTTAAAAATGTATCAAGAACGGGTTCTCTGGAAGCGCTTGGACAAAAGATCCGAAAAGACTTCACAGTCAAGTGGTCACTTGGGGAAAATAAAACAAGATGGATTTTCTACAAGAAATTGTATTCAAGATAAATAGACGTACATTACATCCTTATTGTTCTGTTCTACAATAACTTATCCACTATTATTAGTGCATCTCAGAAGATTCAATCATTCAGATCTTAAGCTCTTTCAGATTAATATAATTCTTTATTTCATTACTTTTAAAATACGCAGGTACCTAAATTTACCATTAAGTAGGCTACCCTCTACTTACTGAGTACATCATCATAGAGATGAAATTGAATCATAATTGATATTCTACGAGCTTGGTAATTGTTTGACGTGATAAAATGAATCACTCGATTCGGTAACGGTACCACAACGTAAACTTACTGATAAGAATATTTTTAACCGAAGCAACTGAAATTATATTTATTTCAATATTAGCGACTGAAATAAGAACAACAATAATAATTATGATTATTTATTAAGTTACAATTTAATGTTTCTCCTAGTCTTTATAGTAGAGACTAGCTTTTATTATTAAAAAAATTGTATTGCCTCAATATTATATTTGCACGTAAACATATTTCATCTACATAAAACGTCCTTTTCAGTTTCACAAAATTTTACAGTGGAAGCTTGGTAATCTAAAATTCAAATCGAACTTTTTAGTTATTCTGCTCTTTATTTCCACCCTCATCAATACCGCCTGAAGTGGAGTTTTCCATTATTGTGGATTTCAAGACTGAGATGTGATGTCTCAAAATAAACGTGAGCGTGTACAGGAATACATTTTCAACAATCTTTACAATTTTAAGAAAATAATACATTCAATCACGGTAATTGACTTCAACCATTATGGAGAAGACAATAACGATTCATTTTCGTGCAACATTCAATAAATCATGTTCCAATAGTGACTGTTATAAGAAGTGCAGTATCACATCATAATAATGGCTATTGTAGTGTCTGCTAAGTCCAAAGTCATCAGTGCTTTACTTCTGACAGGTGAGTTCGTTGAGTTCAAATACATTAGGTAGTAGTTATTTTTCACTATGGAAATATTACTGGACCCAAGCTGCAGTCTAATTTTTCATATTAGCTATGAAAACTAATATTCACGTGTGGAGCGCTTTCGAACTTAACACCCATTTTACCAACTGATGAGTCTGAACGGTATAAATTGAGTATGGGTTCAACAATTTTGTGAAAATTATCATAAGACCGACCTATGAACTATAAATGCTTTCGGAATTTGAATCGTCAACTCCCTTAATGATGATCAACGCAAATCTATTCTAATGGAATTTGCAGGCGAGCGAAGCGAGCCTGTTTACCTCAGCTGACACTGACAAAGGTTTTGCAGGCGAGCGAAGCGAGCCTGTTTTACTCACCGACACTGCAGATACTGTCGGGGTTCCAGGGGGCGGAGCCCCCTTGCTAGGCGGAGAAGACGAGCGAAGCGAGCCTGCCGGCTAGTCCATATCTATAAAAGCAAAATGGCACTGACTGACTGATTCATTCATTCATTCATCACCAGAACTAAAAATCCACTGAACCGAATGCGTTCAAATTTGGCAGGTATGTTCAGTTGGACGTTTAGACGCGCGCTAAGAACGGATTTTAGGAACTTTTCAAGGATATGCCAAATATTTAAGTTTTTCTATAGTTTTTCGGTGTTTTCTCAGGTTTTTCGAGAACCAATCGGTAGAAAATATTTGGTAGGTAGGTTCAGATAAGGTCTAGAAATGTTGTGTTAAGATATTTTTGAATACCTTTCAAGATTACGCCGATTGTTTTTCAAAATTGTAAATGTATTGCGGGTTGCATATCTTCCGCCTTGATACGGCCAATCCTTACTTTAAATTCAATGGTTCAGCGAGATTATAGATAAACTAATTTGGATGATATTGAATCAAGTTTCAAACTATGTCCGATATAGTTCCCAAGGTTACGCTCAATATTAGCGTTTCACTATTTTTCGGAATTTTCAGTTTTTCTTGGATTTTTCGAGAATAATTTGGTAGAAAATATCGAAATTTGGTTAATAGGTCCAGATTAGGTCTAGAAATGCTGTGTTCAATAAGTTTTGAATCCCTTCTGAACGGAATTTGCAGGCGAGCGAAGCGAGCCTGATTGTCTCAGCTTACACTGACAGAGGTTATGCAGGCAAGCGAAGCGAGCCTGTTTGACTCACTGGCACTGCTGATACTGTCAGGGGTCCAGGGGGCGGAGCCCACTGGCTAGGCGGAGAAGGCGAGCAAAGTGAGCCTGCCGGCTAGTGGATATTATATTATCAAGCAATTTCTTACATGGTGGGATACGCTTTCTGATTTCACTGTTGATGAGTATTAATCGCTTAACAAGGTTCTTTTGGGTAATCGTTCGGAATTAGTTGTTCTATTACCTCAGCTCAACCTGATTTATGATTTGAACATATTTAGTTCAGTAGTTTCCGTGAAATAAACGAAAGTGCAGATACCAATCATTGGAAAACCTTATTACAGGCGTAACCTCGAAAGGGTATTGAAATTTTATTGAACTCAGCATTTCCAGACCTAATCTGGACCTGTTTACCAAATTTCAACATTTTCTGCCAATTGGTTCTTGAAAAATCTAAGAAAAACTCCAAAAATAGCAAAACGCTAATATTGAGCGTAACCTGTGGACGTATATCGGACGTAGTTTAGAACTTGATTCAAAATTTTCCAAATTAGTTCATCTATTAACTCGCTGAACCATTGAATTCACAAATAGGATTGGTCGTATCAAGGCGGAAGATATGCAACCCGCAATACATCTACAATTTTGAAAAAACTGATTACTAGCGTAATCTTGAACGGATTTCAAAAACTACTATAACACAACATTTGTAGACCTTATCTGAACCTGCCCACCAAATATCAACATTTTCTACCGATTGGTTCTCGAAAAAATAAAGAAAAAATTCCGAAAAACTATAGAAAAACTCAAATATTTGGCGTATCCTTAAAAAGTTCTCAAAATCCGTTCTTAGCGCGCGTCTAAACGTCCAACTGAACATGCCTGCCAAATTTGAACGCATTCGGTTCAGTGGATTTTTAGTTCTGGTGATGAATGAATGAATGAATGAATCAGTGCCATTTCGCTTTTATATATAGAGATTCAAAAATTCAAACAAAGAAAATAGAAAAAATAGAAATAGAATATTCAATGCTTTCTGAAATTATCATTGAAAAAAAATTTAATACTTCAAAACAATATATTTTGCTCGACAATGAACAGAAGGTGCTCTGAGTTTCTCTCAATAGTTATGTGACTTAGTGACTATAACCTTTATTAGGACTACATTAATTTTTATCAAAATTGGGTGGATAATAGTAAGGGGCAACCCATTTCTATATGGAAAAAATAATTTTAATTCAATCATGTACGATATATGTTTTGATGAATGAATAAAATGAATAGTGCCTAATTTTGCAGTCTATCAATACTAATATTGATAGAGATTAATACTTCTTCCTTCTTCGCATCGCCACGTTCATACGCTTCAAAAATGAACCTGTTTCTCTGCTTCACTCTGTATAAAGTCAATTCACAACAAATTTACGTTTATTCACAGGCCTTGGAACAGCACTAACAATGTTGATAGGCGGGATGTCGGGCTGGTTCGAGACCGACCGCGGCAAAGTGGCCTGCAATCCCAGTCCGTCATCTCTGGACGGCGCCCCGACGCCTCGCGGCTGTAACCTTGACGCCGACGTAACGCAGCTAACGCCAACAGCTACCGCACCACGTCAGCGACATCACAAGCAGGGGGAACGACTGCATCATCGGCATGCCACGCACAATCATCGCAAAAGTGGCAAGGTAGGGACAAATTGAGCATACTTCACTTATAATCTTTCTTCTATATTCTTCACTTATATTCTTGTTTGTTGTCTTCAGATAAGTATTCAAGTGATAGCTTAATGAGGATCCAGCTTCTTCAATCTTCTATATAAACATCACTTATGTAATGCACTATTCTTCTTCTTCTTCTTCCTCGCAGCTTATTCCCGTTTCTATATACGGGGTCGCTGTTTCTGGTCAGTCATCCAGCCATCCAGCTCCATTCCTTTGCTTCTCAAATCACTCTCCACACAATCCCTCCAGCGTCTCTTCGGCCTTCCTCTCCCTCTTCTACCATCTACTATCAGATATTCTATTCTATATTCTATTCTATATATATATTCTATTATATATTCTATTCTATATTCTATATTCTATTCTATATCAGATGTTCTATTCCCTAGATATTGTACCAAGTGGAAAAATCTATCTATCTGAAATCGGAAATCCATCTATCCATCTATGTACGTACGGATCAATTCGATACACAAGATGATTTAGCGGCTCAAGAAATTCCAGTTTGATTATTAATTTTATCATTATATTGGTATTAATATTGTATCGTTTATAAAACTTTGTAGACATCTGTATCTTCTTAATTTAATTAGATTGAACCGTAGAGCTAGCTTTCTTCTTTTTCTTATTCTTTGACTTTTTCTAATTCTTTGACTTTTGAGAAGCGGTTTGTCCCAGTGGTAGAGAGCGTCTAATCGGTGAGATTAGATAAGCGACGTGCCTCTACCACCACTGTTGTAACGGTGACCGGCTCCTCTGAATTCAATTCATGAGCATCAAAAATCGCTTCCCGGTGGTTCGGAATCCTCCTAAAGCAGTAGGTCCATTCATCTCTCATCATCATCATCCTTCCCATTACCCACGCACAGGCCCAAGAGCCCATGTGGGCATCACCCTCAAAAAAAAAAAAAAAAAAAAAATAGAAGGCAAAGCCAAAGGTACAATAAATAAAAATAAATATTCCACTTGCCACTCTTATCAGTCTTACCACCGATATAAAGAAGAACTCAAAGCATTTTAGAACCTATTCATTCTGCGCATGAAATTGATATTCAAGTACACAGTTATCTCAGTATCAGTTATTTCATAATCAGAGTCAAGTAGGCTACTGTACTTCATAGAAACAAATTTTAGAATCATAAAAGCAAACTACCACACACTAAACAAGATATTACAAAACCATAATATCTGGAACATTGGCAAGCTGTTCAGCTTCAGTGCAGAAATTATTAATAAAACTCCGCACTGAATCCAGGATGAGCCGATGCTTGTTCGATCAGTAGTCTGATGGTGAGCTGCGAAGCAGACGCCAACGGAACTGGCGGATGAAAAATGACTGTTTTAAATGCTCAGCTCTGTCAGGACAGTCGACGAGCTGTTTAAAAGAGTATATTGCCTTGATAACGACATTAGGTAAACTGTTTAGCATTCAAAGACCGCTTTCAGATTGTCCTGAAAGAGCTGTCAAAATAATGGAAATTTCGCCAACCGCCAGTTTGGTGGTTGTCTGCTATACCTACTGGTGGTTCTGAACCAAGTGGCAATTTTCTTTGTTTTTACGGGCACCAATAACTCGCCGTGTAGTTTAGGGTGATTCCCTATTAATAGTGGCTGCTAGCGCCATTAAGAGTCGTAAAGCGGAGATAACGGAGCTAACTGCTGCGTGTGCTGAATGTTGATAGCGCGATAATGCACATCAAATCTCTCACGATAATGCCACTTGAGATCTCAGTGCACCAATGATGAGTTCGATCTGCATGAAGACTTAATTCGACGTTGAGCCACTTCCGATCAGCAGCTTTGATGTCCGGTATCACGAATCAGAAATCAGATCCTGGCTTTCACGCATCCTCCAACCCATCACATCCAATGCTGCATCTTTAACTAGTACTGCACTCTGATCATGTGTATGAAACGCGTTTGGAGTGCGGTGGGAGTTAGAATTTTAGACAGTAGGCTATATCTATTCTGGCTAATATGCTACTGCATATCGATATAATCATGCATATGAAACGTATTAGTTTAATAGCCTATGGTTGAATCAACTTCTAGGCTACTAGATGGTACACTACCTGTCTGGTTTAGTGCTCGTAAGTTATTGTTTCAACATCTATTTGAGCGTTGTGTGTATCACTGAAACTTGCCTTTTACGTCGGAAATTCATTCATGATTTTCCACTCATTAACTTCTAAACTGAATCTTATCCAAGGAATCGATCATAGGAGGAAATATATTGTATTAAATATTAAAACATCATATCCCTATCTAATATCACTCCAAAAATAGAATTAAAACATAAATTGAAGAAGAAATATAGAATATCACTACAATAATTCCAAAATCAATGAATATAGGGAGGAGAATTTACCAATACAGTATAATTTCGAATGAGAATAATTCATCTTGTTTGAGAGAACATAGAAACAAATATTTTCTATGATACCTCCATTTAAGATCATTTCATAAAATTGAATAGATGAATATAAAAACACCAATCAAATCTCCAACGTGAATCAAGTTTCATTTGAAATAGTTCAAGTGTCACGTGTTGGAAGAGCATTCACGGTACATTGTCTGCATTTGCCGCCACCATATTTACTTGGCTGGCTAAGATCCTTAGCAGCCTTCAAAAACACTCACACAGTAGTCATGAGTAGAGGAAACAGATTTCACTCAAGCTGTCCTCGACCAATGAATGGGACAAGACCTCTCAAAGCTTTTGTGCGGCCGAAGATAAACACGCTGAAGAGTTGAGAGATGCGAAGAGAAGGGAAGTTGCTGATTCACAAAGACCGACGGATTGGGATTGTGCGTCCGCTTTGCCCCTGAAAACAAGCGCAACGCAACGCGCCACGCTTATATGTAGTGGTGGTCAAACGCTCAAGGATTCGACTAACCAGCATTAACAAAGTGGGAACATATACGCAAAAGGAAGACAAAGGTAGGTAGTGGAATTGAGAAAGAGTGTAAGAGATAGAGTGAGTAAGTGGCAAAGTGTACGTGAGAGGAAGAGATAATGTTAGCGGAGAAGAAAGGAGAATAGAAAACGTGATTAATTGAGTGAGGAAGTGGAAAGAATCTACCCTCCTCTATGTTTTGGTTTCGTTTTCTGAGAGTGTTGCCTACATGAGCTCTTAGGCCTGTGCTTGGGTAATGAGAGAGATGAATACTTTTTAGGTAGTCGGGACTGACGGCTTGTCGTCTCTTCTGAGAGACGGGGTGGCCTTATCTATTTGATTGTGCTGTGGTGAAAGAATTGTGCCACATTTATGATTTGAACTCGGGTCCTGTAGGTTATCAGACCGGTGTTTTATCACTTATTATTACTCCAACCATTAGGGTCAAGTGTAAGAGAGGACCTGCGAGTCCCAACTCCGCTTTACTGTTGTATAAAACAATCTATGTCCAAAATCTAATTCCTGAAATTCTATTTTTGCTGCATGTACTTGATGCAACCTTCTCCACAACCTTGAATTTTCCTACTTGAGTTTTTATCACAATTCAAATTTCTGTGGTGACATTTTTTTAGTTTTATGTTGGAACCAAATCTGTGGTTTAGCCCAGTGTTGTGGCAATATTAGTAATGTAAAATATTCAGATCTTTTTTAAACAATCTTGTCCGATTAATTTTGATTTGTTGCTACCCCAGAAGATTGGTACCGGTACTTGAATTCTTGAATAGGTGATTATTGAATAATCATTTCTCCGATATACCGTGATTGGTCCTGTTATGAGATTATCACAGTATTATCTATATGGATAAGACTTGCATAAAATATAAACTTTCTCGATTTGTCATATGCTTATTTTCATTTATGGGAGAGATTTAATGCAAGAAATAAATTCTACAGAAACACTATTTCTTCATCCTCATTCACGTGACTCCTGGGTTACTAGCTTCAACCGAAATAGATTCACTGACGAACTTTTCTAAACTCCAAAGATTATTTTCATTCAAATCCAAATAGATTGTTGCTAATCAGAGGCAACAAATTAAACTAGGCCCTCCATTTGCTTAATAGGCTCCACTTCAACAGCAAAGGCAAAAGCTCATTTTCATGACATGGATTCTGGATAATCATTGTGAATAATTCTCTACTCTTTTGGTTTTCCTATTTCGTTTCAAACACAAATTAGCGAGAGAAGCTAGTATGAGAGATGATAATTTATAACAACTTCTGCTATGAACGCATAAAAGCCACTCCATTACCAGGCATCGAGAATTCAGTCTGATAATGATTTGTGGAGTGCATAATATTCTCCATGCATTTTTACGTTCAATCCTGCATGACGATTTGGATAGCTGATGCATTTTCATTAAAAAGCAGGTGGATGTTGTACTATACTGTACTGTCTAACTATACTGTATTTGTTCTATACCGTACTGTCTCCATTTATACTACTGTGGCTCAAATTGAACATGATGTATCCTTTGATCATGAACAAACTAAACATACATAAGTATACTCGTATGTTTATCATACTTCAAGTGAACCTGTAGCATTTCGCTCGTATAAATCATGTCGGCTATCCAATACAGTACAAGCGCGACTCAATTAGTTGGTGCTATAACGTTCAATTATTTGCTTTATAATAGATTGCATGGGCGTATCCAGGCAGGTGCAGGGGGGGGGGCTTAGCTGCCCCCCCCCCCTAGAAATAGAAATTTTTGTCATTCAAAAAATAGATTCACAGCTGAAATTGATAAAATAAAATTAAATAAATATCACATAATAAAATAATAGATTATCATAATAATTAAAAATTAAATAAATTTACAACTAAATTGTGAATAATGCGAAGTCACAGACACACAGGGGTGAAACTTCTATCTGAGTCTCCAATTAAATACTGCAGAAGATCATTGATAATTCCTGATCTAGTCTGGCGACAAACATCTATGTATTTTTTTGCACAAACGTGCAATGGGCACATGCAGGCAGGGGCAGGGGGCAGCTACACCACTTTTTGACAGAAGTTGACAGATAATTTTTTTCCAACTAAATTATAAAGATTTTGAAATCAAAGACTCAGAAGTTATCCTCCATCTGAGTATCCAATTCATCAATTGAATACTGGAGAAGTTCAATGATGATAATTCTTAATCTTCAATTCTTCGACTCAAGATAACTTAACTTCAGTCAATCGAAGTTAAATTTTCAAATAAGAATACTCTTGCTTTCTCTTTCTCACTGCTCCATCCTTTGAAAAAAGTGTAACTCCAGAGAATTGGCAAAAAAGTTTAATGAGCTAGAATCCATGACTGCGGAATTGGAGCTGTGGTATAATGTATTTGAAAGAAAGGAGTTATAAATGAGTTCTCAGCAAATCCATCAAGATTGGTGTGAGCCTACTGTAGTTTAACCAACTATTTAATTCAACCTTGATTGATCTATAAATTTACATTGGATTTTGTATTTGCTGGAAATGTTTTCAAAACTTTCTTTTGAATCTGAGGTATTTTGACTCTGTATTTTTAAATAATCTCATACATAGCTGAATAGTCATTCTGTAAGTTATGTAATATAGTACGGTACGGTTATAAATTGTTGATAAATTACATAAATTGATAAAATAATTAATTATAATTGATTACATAATTACATAAATTGATAACAGTGTTAGATTAGTTTGTAAGCTATTCACTAATAATCCGTCCATCCATCCAACGAGTGTTTGGAATATATTCAATCTTTTATTCATTTATTTACAATAAGTAATGGAAAATCGGGGACTATTTCAGGTAATTTATTAAATCAGGTAACTCTCTCTATCCTGCTTGGATAGGGTATTTGAACATTCTCAGGAGAAATTCTTTTCTTTATTCTTTCTAATTGCGACTTGGTGTCCAAGTATTTTAAGCAAAGGATGAATGAGTGATGATTAATGATGATGAAGGTTCAAGATGTAGGTTATATGTCTATCCACAATGCCCACTTTCACTATGCTCACAAATTTCAACTCACAAGAATAATAAAACCATGATTTATCAATTTACAATTTGAAAGGTTGGTAAATGATTCAAAACAGCATCGAAAAATGATTTTAAATTATCAATTGTGACGCAATACTTCCTAAAAAAGTAATAATACTGATGAACTTAATCCGAGCAGGGTTCAAGGAATTATGAACACCTAGAATATCGAATTTGCTCCAAACATTTAGTGAACAGAGTTATTGAATTACAAACCTTGTGATAGAATAATTTCAAACTAAACGTAAGATTCTTTAGTGCAAAACACATGGAACTCCATGGAAAATTAATAATTTTTATCACAATTCATCCATATTATGATCAATTTATTATCTATCAACTCTTATTAATACTTTACCTCTTCAATAGGTCAATAATGAGTTTTTGGTAATGGTTATAATTATAAGCGTATAGTTTTTTTTTGGTGGGGAGACCAGAAAGTAATTCCACCTCGCCAACATAACTATGTTTCGCCGATAGGAAACATAGTTGAAAGTTCTTGATCATATTCACTGTAGTTAATTTAGATTCAGAAGAGTCTCTTACAATTTAGAAAGTCCGAGAACACCAAAACACAGATAAAAACACTAATCCAAGACAGGAAAATTTGGAATTTATGAAAAATTTGGAGCACAAATGTTCAATGTGTTACAATAATTTTGGTAATGGTGTATCAGCGTTGTCAATAAATTTAAATTGCAATTAATTTCATTCAGATTCTTTCATTTTTGGTTGTGGTCTCATTGCCAAAATAAAGTAAGTTATTGTTATAGCCTTCAACCTTAATTGTATCCACTAATTCAATGTGTTATGAATGAATATTGATTGATGAAATACGAAATGTAGGTTCAATATATTATAATTCAATTTTAACTTTCTTATATTTTTCGGGAAAAAACTGCCTTGCCCCCCCCAGAAAAATTCCTGGATACGTCCTTGATAGATTGCATCCATAATGCTAGTGATGTCATGAATGCTTGATATATTATCTACGTGGGATTTCCTCGAATATTCGTATGATTATCCCAAATTCAAATAACTATTATTAAAATTCTAAATAGAAGAGCTGATTATTACTAATTTATTATTCAAAAATTAAGTAATTTTAAAAGGTTGTCGGTCATGAAATCTCAGAATCTTCCTGAATAGAGGCGAGTCCAAATTTTAATAAATTACTTTTGATACTCAATCAATATCACTTCAAATCTCAAAAATGAATCGTATTAATTTCTTGAACTCTCAAAAGTAATGATCCTAAATCTACTTAATTCTCACTTTTAGAAGAATAGCTACGAATTAATTATGAATGAGTGCATTTCTAAGATGCCCAGTGTTTTTTCTATTATTGACTTTTGAAGTTTGTTTTTTCATGTTAACTACATTAACTATTATTTCAACTTCATCTATTATGTTTATCATGTATGAGGTTTCTTATATTGAACAAAAGTAAAGTTCAAGGTTGAAGTGTGACTTATCTGTAGCCTGTAAATAGTTACAAAATTCCATTGTGAGAAGCACTTAATTACTAGGTATGCCGGAAGGCATCTGGAAATGAAATTGAATTGTTGAACAGACTCAATATGGGGAAAGTAACAATCTTTCAGGCTATAACCAGTTTCCAATCCTGCACGAACTTCACAAAAGATGTTCTCAACTGAGTAGCCTATTGGTTACGAAATAAAACAAACTCCCAGTAACCTGGAGACTATTATATGTTTTTCAAGAAATAAAATGATATGTTGAAATTAAATCATTATAGTTTTCACATAACCACTATCGTGATACTGCTTACTGCTTCCTATTTCCATGATTTATTACGTGGAGAATAGTTCTCTTTTGATACACTTTAATCATATAATATTTCTCTGTTTAGGTACCTGAAAGAATTCTTCTATGAGTTATGATTGTAGATTATGTTTATGTAGACCTAGTGGGGATGCTCGTATCCAATAGTATTTAATACCATATTTCTTTTTAAGGTGGAAGCCCATCTCCTGAAATACGGCTAGATTTCAATATTAATACAATGAAATGCAATTTGTACAGTACAATATCATTTCAATATTGATATTATTATGTATTGGAACAAAGAATTGTAAACTGAAAAGCGAGTTATTTTCTGAATACTCTTGAACGATTCCCATAAAACTTTTCAGTAATTTGTGAATATTACCCACTCTTTTCCATTTTTTGGCATTTTCAGGATATACCTATTCCCAGTATAATTTTCTAAATTCTTCTCAAATTTTCAGTTTGCTTTGTTTTCTAGGGCTACTATCAATGAATATTAAAAAATCAAAATAATTGACTTTAAAATAACAGCACCTTTTCAGTATTGTTTATTCCAACCCAACGTGTTTCGCTCTCCTAATAGTCATTTTCAAGAGTCAATAATGGAGCTTGATTTGCTCCAATGATTTTTATGCGTTAGGCTATATGATTTTGTATTATATTATTCTGTACATTTTATGCATGTTATAATTATTATTTTGGACAAATAAAGAAATTGAAAAAAAATCAAAATATTATATCCAAATTTAAATATATTCAAATATAAATATTTATTATTTATTCATTCAGCGTATGGCTTTAATATGAATATTTCAATCAATTGTTCATTTGTACTCAAAAATGCCTCTCAGGAGAGCAAAAAAATGTTGTGTTGAAAAAAAAATTACTGAAAGGGTACTTGATGTTTATTTATTTACTTACATTCAACAAATTGCACTAGAGAAATCTTAGTTTTATAGCGCGAAGAGGTCTCCTCTCTCTCTCAAACATAATATAAAGTAACACTAATAAAAGAATCGATTAGTGACGTACTAGTCTATTAGCCCACATATATTTCAGTAAGTTTGTTCCATTTTAAGCTCGCCACATAGTAGTCTGATGAATGATTGATTATTAGAGAATTCCATCTAATTTAGTCGGCGGGCAGACTATTGACTACGAGCTCTATGTTATTCTTATAATTGGCACTGTTATTTTTGTCCTAGTAGCGCCTGCAATAATGTGAATTCGCATTGGAGTTCATTCAATATGATTTTTGTTGTTGTGTGGTTCATGCATTATCGGAGAATTTCTGGTTGGTGAAATTATTACATTTCCATGTTCACCTGATTTGAATTTGAAACAATGTATTTGAAAAATTTATGCATATATTATTATTCTGTGAAATTGTAAGCGCGGCTTCATAATTCAATATTAATGACAATGGATGTGAATAACAATGCAGTGTGTACTTTCTAAGGAATATATAAAAGTTTATTTTGTTCGTTAAAATTCATTGATAATAAACTCACTTTTTACTTACTTTTTACTCACTTTTTGATAATAAACTCACTCATTTTTTAACACTAGTAAAAAAGTAAAATATTGATATGCATTGTCATTGAGATTGAGTTGAAAAGTTTTGCCTTGACATAATATTCATGTGAATAAATATTGCAGTCTGCGCCTATTTTATCCCATCATGTTTTCCCTCATATTCTCTTGCGTCACTTTTTTTGCACTTATTGTGAAAGGAAATTCAGTACAGTTGTTCTTACTGTACACTAATTCAGTTACTGCAATAAGACAGGTAGATGTGGCATAATAAGCTATTCCACATTAATTCTCCTATTGAGCGACTTTCCTCTAAAATTCGTATCAACACTACTTCTCGATAGAACTAATACCTTAAATCTCATTAAAACTAATTACTGTACTATAGTTCCTTCTCCTGTTTGTGAAGAACCTTTGACCGATTCACCTTTTTTTATAAAATTACTCTTGTCTTACAGTCCCAGCTGAACTGTGTTAAAAATGCATGATATTCCCTGTTTTTAAGACAGGAGCCCTTCATTGTTAGTAGAGGTACTCTTCTCCGCTGTCTTCTGTGTGTTGTACTTTGGAGCAAGATTTCATGATCTTTCGGCCGCATAAAAGAAACATACTTAACAAAAAAACCTTGCACACACACTCTCGTAATAAACCTCCTAACATCCAAGGATTTGTTCACTCGAAAATGTCTTATGCTGCTGCTTAGTGTTGTTACTTTTTTAGAAATATTTTCAGTTTTTATGTTGCGAAGCTTTTATGAGAGCGACGCTCTAACAAGTGGCAGAATTCATTTTTGCTTTTGGTGCAACGATTCAAGAGAGAAAGAAGAAGAAGAGCTTCAGGAGAGATGCTACAGACTACACCATCTTTATGTTGCCTGAAGCATTCTTCATTCATTCTATGATTCATCAGTTTCATTCTTCCAATATCTACGAAAAGGCATGGCACTCTTGAGTCCTACAAAGTACGTCGCTACCGAATATTCATTGAATATTGTATTTCAGTATGAAATATGAATTGCATTGAAACTTTTTCCATATTCACTACCGTACCTATTCGAAGTTCGAACTCGATGAACGAGGTTCATGTCTCAATAAAGGACATGAATCCATGTCTCAAAACCAATATTACTTGCCAAGATGCAATGCACTCTTTCATGCACAATTGCAAGTTGATGAGTGATATTGATTGTAAAACATGAATGGTATAAACTTCATTGTGACACGATTCTTGTTCATCATGAGACACCATGCACATCTATTAACAAAAGCCTTCCATCATACAGTATTCTAGTACAGGTAATAATTGATTAATTCATTATGAAATATAAGTATTCTCCCTTCGTGTGCATATCACTGGAGTTTGGCTTATTTCCTACTAGCCGGCAGGCTCGCTTCGCTCGCCTTCTCCGCCTAGCCAGGGGGCTCCGCCCCCTGGACCCCCGGCAGTATAGGCAGTGTAAGTGAGTCAAACAGGCTCGCTTCGCTTGCCTGCAAAACCTCTGTCAGTGACAGCTGAGACAAACAGGCTCACTTCGCTTGCCTGCAAATTCCGTTCAGAAGGGATTCGAAATTTATTTCAGCATTTCTACACCTGATCTGGACCTGTTCACCTAATTTCAAAATTTTCTGCCAATTTCTTCTAGAAAAATCTAAGAAAAACTCCGAAAATTCCAAAAAATAGTGAACCGCTAATATTAAGCGTAACCTTGGGAAGTATATAGGAAGTATATATAGTTTGAAACTTGATTCAATGATTCAAACTTGATCTTCCAAATTAGTTCATCTAAAATCTCGCTGAACCATTGAATTTACAGTTAGGATTGGTCGTATCAAGGCGGAAGATATGCAACCCGCAACACATCTACAATTTTGAAAAACTGATTACTGGCGTAGTCTTGAACGGATTGCAAAAATATTCTGACAAAACATTTCTAGACGTTATCTGAACCTGCCTACCAAATATCAACATTTTCTACCGATTGGTTCTCGAAAAAATGAAGAAAACGTTGAAAAACTATAGAAAAACTAAAATATTTGGCGTATCCTTGAAAAGTTTTTAAAATCCGTTCTTAGCGCGCGTCTAAACGTCCAGCTGAACATGCCTGCCAAATTTGAACGCATTCGGTTCAGTGTATTTTTAGTTCTGGTGATGAATGAATGAATGAATCAGTCAGTGCCATTCCGCTTTTATATAGAGAGATGGTTAATTCAAGAATAGTAGCCTATATTTAACGTCATCGAATGGAAACCATTGTAAAATCGTTTTCTCAATATGATTTATAGTTTGAAATAAATAATGTTCATCTAAATGTAATTAACACTTTATGACAATGTCCTCTTCAAGTATACTTGGATAGAAATGAATTAGAATTGAAATGTAAACTATGTATCAAGATTTATACATATTCATCAATTCAACTGATCAAAGCTTAATCGCCAAAATATGTCGTCATTTGGCAAAAAATACAACAAAATTTCAATCGAGCTTCAAAAAACTATAGCCTATCATTAAATATTGTTATAATTGGCTTCCGTGCAACTGGCTTTATAATGTTAGCCTATTTTCAAACTAAATTTCTTGGGAATATTGTTCTTCGAAGCTTTTGCAAATAATTGTGTTTTACTTATTGTGAGTATACAAGTACAGTAAGATATTATTTTCATATTATATACATATTTTGAACTGTATAATTATTGTAGGACCAATGGGATCACGCTCCAGAAATCTGTAGTAGGATTGGAATGGCAAGAGATATCATCAAAATGAGAAACCTGTTCACAAGCCATCATATTATAACACTGAATAATAGAATTAGGCTTTAGCGGTGTTATGTGTTCTCTGTGTTGCTGTATGGGGTTGAACCTTGGACACTCAAAGCAGCCACAATGAAAAAGTTGGAAGCATTTGGATTTTGGTTATACAGAGGGATGCTTAGAATATCATGGGCAGAGCATGAAACTAATGAGGAAGTTCTCAGACGAATGAACAAACTAAGTAGGGTGATGCACACAGTGAAGATCTGAAAGCTGCAATACCTTGGATATGTACTGCGTAATGGAGATAGGTATGGGTTGTTGCATACAATATTGCAGGGAAAGCGTAGTGTTGGTAGGAGACGAATCTCATGGATGCATAATCTGAGAGAGTGGTTTGGCATGACAACTATTGAATTGCTCCGAGCAGCAGTACCAGTAAACCGAGTCAGAATAGCAAGCATGGTGGCCAACATCCAAAACGCATAGGAACCAGAAGAGGAAGAATACTGTACCACGTATAGTGTATATTAATGGCTATAAACCTTTTACCAATACAAAAAATATAATGATTTAATTGTAAGCCACAATCCGATTAGGAAAGGAGCAAGTGATCTTTTATTATATTTCAAGGGATACTTTCCACGAAAAATTGTTACTCAATAAGCAATGGGAAAGCCGAAACCTCTATAAAAGCAGTGCTTTGAGTTCTAAACGCAGGCTTTGAGCCTAAGTAAGGTTCTTCTCGCTCTTATTGAGCCTATTCGGTTATTTCCAAAGTGGGCGTAGAAGAGGCAGAAGGAGAATAGAGAGATTGAAAGAGATTGTATGAGAGAAAGAGAAAGAGAAAGAGAAAGAGAAAGAGAAAGAGAAAGAAGAAAAGAGAAAGGGAAGGAAAGGAAGAGTAATAGAAAGAGGAAGAGAAAGAGAAAGGAAGAGAAAAAGGAAGAGAAAGATAAAGAGGAAGAGAAAGATGAAGAGGGAGAGAAAGATAAAGAGTAGAAGGAAGAGAAAGGGAAAGGGAAATGGAAAGGAAAAGAGAAAGCGGAAGACGAAGGAAAATAGGAAGAGAAAGAGAAAGGAAAGAGGAATAGAGAAAGAGAAAGAGAAAGAGAAGAAAGAGGAAGGAAAGGAAAGAGAAAAGAAAGAAGAAAGAAAGAGAGAAAAAGAAAAGAGAAGGGAAAGAAAAGAGAAAAAGAGAAAGAAAAAAATGGAGAGGAAAAGAAAGAGGAACAAAAAAAGAAAGAGGAAGGGAGAGAGAAAGAGAAAGAGAGAGAAGAAGATAAAAAGTAAGAGACAGAGAAAGGAATAGAAAAAGAAAAAGAAAGATAAAGAGAAAAATAAAAAGAAAAAGAAAAAAGAGAAAGAGAAAAAAAAGAGTGTGAGAGAGAGATGGAGAAAGAAAGAGACGAGTGCTTGGGAAATAGGTAGTGAAGAGAGTTGGGGAGGAAAAGATTCAAGTGTAACTTGGTGGTCAAAGCAGAGTCCACTTCCAGAAATTCTCAGTTTATCGTAAGTTGAGGCTACTCTAATAGCTGCTCTTTTCTCAGTTCCCCTTTGTGGATTTCGACACTAATTGATGTTTCCCTTGAGGTATCCTGACCATCCACTTTTAAAAAGCGCTTGCAATTCTCTTTATCGCTAGGAAAATGTGTCCAGTCGTCGGACTCAGAACTCAGAACCCGTGCCTGTGAAATAACCTAACTACCGCTTGATTTTTATTATAATAGATAAATATCGCATTTTGGACATTAGTCTGTGTTTTTAACCAATAAGTTATAAGTGTTTTAAATTAAATAAGTAAATAAAATAATCTCTAGTTATCATTCATGCAATTGATTATCTGGGTAACAAAATTTATCAAAAGAGTGTTATTATTCCTATACAACTAATGGTTTGGCAATAAATTTCCTATTGAAATGCCTCTGATTTCTTTCTATATTTACTTAATTCAATTTAAAGTGTACTGTAGTTAATTATTGTTCAAGTTATTATATTGAATCAGTGTTTTATCGTTAGGTTGCTACTCTTCTATTACTATACTCTGTTCAGCGATTGATTGGAGTGACTTAACATTTTCATTGGGTATTATCATTTGTACTCACCTTGGATTGCGTTTTTCAACGAAAAATGTGACTCAGTAATGAACCCTAGGAAATTTTCCAAATCTAGCACGGCTCCAACAATAATAACACACAAAAAATTTAATTTGCTAGAATCACTCGATGAAAATAGTATAAATGCGTGAAGGCTGTGAGGTAAAACCATAGAGAATGTATTATTAAATTATTGGAAGCTTACATCATTTCTCTATGATAATACTCACAAATCATACACATTCGTATTCTATGCAACCACAGCCGAATAAGTTTTTAGATTGACCTTTTACTCGTGTCTGTGTCTCGTGTCTCTATTGGAGTAAAATAAGATTAGTGATTGACCTGAAAATTAATAAACTGATATACAGTTTATTCAATGTATCATTGATATTGGTACTTGAGATCTATGAATTTTCCGGTAAATCACTAGTAAGATCGAGACTGATATTATTCTCACTTAGAGGGTGAGAATTCTGGACAATATTCGTATTATTGCTTCATTATTATAACAAGTGATTAGTATAATATAGAATGTGCTCACTTAATTCAAATGTGTACTCTCAGATATTTGAAGTAAGAAGAACAAGTCATAGAAAATAATGTCCCAACAGTCACTAGGAATACAATAGAATTATAGTACTGTACTTGAATGTTCCGCCTCAGTCAGTAGCCATAATTGACAAAAGCATTTGTTCATTCACTCGCCCATTGTTCACTTCTCAATCATAGCACTGTTGTGAAATTATTCAGTGTGAAAAATAGAGTTCTACGTGACCATAAACAAAGTTGACCATTCTTGTTCCGAAATCTCATTTTCGAAAAAGGTTGGAGCATTTGCAGTTACGAAAATTTTGCGGTTTGTGGTGGTGGTGGTTGATATTAACACAATATCTCAATATTAATTCTAGTCTTTCCTTCTGATTTTTTTCAAAGTTTGGCATGAACTATTTTTTAATCTCATGGCTTAAACTCATTTACAACTTGAAACCTAACGAGGTTTGAGTTGAAAAACACCAAAGATGAAACTGAATGAAAAACAAAAGATTACGAGATAAGATAACAGAAGTTTTCCTAAAAGAAATCCTTGTCAACAGAACTATAACGAACTCTTTTCTTCAAGCAAGAGTGGATTTAGTATTGTTATTTCTCATGGATAAAAATCCTCAAATCTCGTTATTTTGGCGGTGGCGTAATGGAATAGCTTACCGTATTTCTAGCCAGGGCTCGTGTGAGACAAGGAAAGAACTTTATGTAATGAAATAGATGTCACTCGTTATAACCTTTACTTGTTTTGCGAGTAAATTATGGTTCTAATAATTCGCACAGGGCGAGGAAACAATTCGATTTTGTTAATCAACAATGTCGTGCTTTGAAATAATATTCATATTTCACAATAATGTTTCGTATTATCAAGAATCAGGTGAAAGTATAGCTACAAAGGTGCTGGTGGGTTACGTGATATAATTTTTTGGATGATGATGATAATAATAATGAGTATTTAGTTGTGGCGTGTTAGTTGGACACCTCCGTGTCTGCATTCGAGGATATGTCTACGCCCTCGCCCTGTATCCAATTACCGTGGCTTATTGACGGTAACAACTCGGTGCTTAGTGCTTAACTACGGGAAGCTTGTCTAACAGAGCTAAGCTCTCAAAGATAACGCCCTTGTCTCGACAGCCGAGGATGTAATTGATCGCGAGAGCACCGAAATACGCCCAGACTGCAGTAATAATTAGCCTATTGATGCCTATCTATCATGACTGTATTCTCATTATTCTAGATCTGCCAATTTTCTATATTAAGTAAATTAGGTTTTATAGAGTCTAATAATTATCGAGAGATACCAATACCTACTAATACATCTATGTATACATACTATACCTACTATGTATTAGTAGGTATTGGAGATACCCATTCCTGATGCTTCAATTTCGAATACAGATAAGTAGAGAACACTTTTTTGTATTTTCAAACTCAAACTACAATGATAAACTCGTAAAACTATTAATGTGGCAGCTCTCGGGAAAATTCTCATGAAGTTTTTTTGGGTCGGCAATGTGGTCCTATTTTTATTTCAGATAGAAATGGGAAGAGCACGGTCAAATATACACAATAAAATCATCTATCAATAATCTATGCATAATATACAAAAAATATTTATAACATACACATAAACTGAACTCAACTGAAATACACAATATTATAAGGCTGTGTTCTATCGTTTTCCTACCTATTTAATAATAATTCTCCTCTTCCAGTTATTCATGATTGTTTTCATTTCCTAGTTATTCCGATTCTAATCTCAACAATTATTGCAAGTATATTGAATTCTTATTCTCGTATTTTCTGTAGAGGAAACTTTCTGTGTACCGTTTGGTTGTGAATAATAAAATTGAGGAATTAATTCATAGAATCTGCAGAACGCACCTTCTTGTTACATAATACTATTAGAAATAAATACTACCCTGTTGTTTTTCACGCTTATCGACGGAAAAAGTGAAAGCTTCATTATAATATGCTCTGGATCTATTTTTATTTAGTATTCTTTGTGTTGGAGTTTAAGAAACACCCACATCCTGAGGCCCTTATCCATCATTTATTGATGATGATGACGTTACTTCCTGTAAACAAAGTAAATATTATGTCAAGCTAGATGATTACTATAATAATTGTGTTATATCAGTTTTCAATATAAGTTGAGCCCTTTATGAAGACATATCGACGTTTTGAGAATTAGTATGTATCTATTGCTGTCATCAGTATAAATCCGATGAAAATTAAAGACCGCTGCACTTAATGATAGGGATGATGTATTGTTTGGAGTTATATCACGTTAGCATCTTCTTATAATAGTCGTGTTTGATCTACTATCAACTTTCAGTGGAAGTGTTACCTAACATGTTTAAAAAATGTTCACAAAGATTGACTCTGTTGAAATGGTGCAAGAGTGATTATTGGGAATGTTTTGAGCAGTGGATTTTGTAACAGAATGTCAGAATAGATGATATTTTTATTTGATTGTGCATGTGTTTTGAATGTATTCAGTTAATAAAAGTATATATAATATTTTTATTCCATTTTGAGTATTTTGAATGAATTTATAGTAGTTTAGACGTTTTTCAGTCTGTTCTTCTAGGATTGGGAACTAGAAATTTATAGTTATGTTGTAAGACCACGCATTTTTCTGTCTTGGACACAGAATCATCAAAATAAGAATAGAGTCAATTTCATCCATGTCTGATTTGTGAACGAGTGAGTGGTTTCCAGAGTTTTAGGAGTGCTTCGCAAATATACGCCTTTGTTTGGTTTGCGGAGAAGCGATGTGCTATCATTTCCGACTGATATTATTTTTGTGTGTTGACTTTGTCAACCGCCAGAACTCCTCTACTCGACGTGCAGATTTTTAACGTTTGAAAACACCACAAATCGCAGGTTGTCCATGTAAATACAACAATATATTATCTCTTCTTTCACATGAACTCTTCCTGAAGGATTTTTCATATACAACCAGCTCATATTCAAGTTATTTTGTTGAATGTTAAGAAACGACCTTTTTTTTTAAATTTAATTGAGATTTATTCAAATATTGCTTTGGTCTCCGTAACTCAATATTTTTCTACTTCACCTCAAGTATTATTGTAGAAAATTAACTCCAAGCCTTGAGAGTATTTTATAATCTGCTCAAGATAAAATGTTACTCGATGGGAATAATTAGTATGACTGGAAATAAAGTGAGTGATTTCAATTATTGATACCATTCAGATTAAGAAATACCAAACTTGAAAATACACTGATAAAGGGATATTTGTTTAACAGATTCAACATCTCTTCCAACTTTACTCATGAGAAATAAATTTCGAAAGAATCATGGCTTGGAAAAAAGTAGGGACGCGTAAATTGTCCAATGCATTATTCAACTTCCAAACTTTTCTCAAGAAAGAATCAATCCTGGTCTTGAAACCTGGTCAACTTTTTACTTATTAGGGATTTAAAATTGAATAAGTCTCTGAGAGAAATGCTTACTTAGGGCTTCTAGTTGAAATTTAGTCTAGACTACTTCTTGTACTGTAGGTAATTAGAGAATAATGTACATCCATTATAAATGTTTTAGCTAGAAAAGTGCGCATTGACGTCTACTGACTGATTAAAAGAACTCTGGGTAGCTGAGTAAGATCCTCTTGAAAAATATAAAAACTTGATATTTTATCACTGTTATGACTTGATCAGTTGGTTAATGTTTTACACCGTTAATAACGATACAAAAGTTGGAAACAAACTTTTCAAAAGTTGTTTATTAAGTTTTATTTATCTTCCTATTCCTTAAAAGCATAATATAAATATATCAATTAAAATTTCAGTAGAAGAATTTTTTACTCATCAAAAGCTTTTCCAACAAAAAATAATTAACATGGAATAATGTATAAAAAGTAACTTGAGAAATTGCTCCATACTATTCCAAAAATACTGTATACATTTATCACTTACCTATGTGCCAAGAATAGATTTTACCAATTTGTTTCACTCTGAATATCCATTTATTACCATCAGGCGCACCCGTGTACAAATACTGTGAGATCTAATTAATCTAGTTGATTGAAGCTATAATTTGATTAATTATTGAGATGTTGCTTCTCACACAAGTTAATTTACTGAAAGCTATTCATATGCTCAATGAGAATATTACAAAACGGAATTTCGTTCCTTATAGTGATTAAAATTTATGTAGCTATGCTTTAACGTATATCTGAGCTCACTATGATGAACAGTATCTGCTAGATAGTTGTCTTGAAAATGTTGTCAACCCTTGTAGAACTTGGAAATGTTGGAGCTTTAAGAGGTTCCCGAATTTTCCAATAAGTCGAAGCTGCTTCAAAGTAGAAGCGACAACTTAGTTGTTGAGCTACTTGTCAAGAGAAAAGATTATCCTAGCTGGATGTGAAAATCGAAGAGTGCAATCAATCTTAGAGAAGAAAATCACATCTGAGAATGAAGTTGAACTTCCTGGCTTTATTTGAAACTTTACTAAGTTGTCACTTTCAAAGTATCGTGGAACGTTTCAATCATAGACTTTGTACTTCCTGAACAGATCAATAGATAAGTAAGTAGCATGCTGATAATCTACTGCTTGACAGGAAGTTTAGGAGCGTGATAGACACCGGGATGATAATGAGTTATATCCTGGAAATCTCTGGAAGGAGATTGATTACAGTGTATTTTGATTAAAAAGCTGTCTATGATTAACAAGTTGTGAAAAATTGGAAAATCAATAATATTTGTTCAAGTAAACTACTGGGTAGTGAATCACTTTTAAGTCCATTTAAACGTAATAATAACAATATGAATAATTTAGTATTTATATACTTTAGTATTTTTGAAGTAATTTTCAATATCAGTCAAATTTTCTAACTTATTTACATTTTCAATAAATTTTTCGTGAAATAGATTTTCTTTGCTATTTGTATTTGTTTGAAGCAACCGCCCATTGATAGCGTGGCTTGTCCGGCCGATGACAGGTGTTTACATTGATTGGTTGACTAACTACCAAATCGTATTGCTTGTTACAATATATGAAACTTATCCTATTCCTCACTACTTACCAGTTCACTTCACTACTTCACTAGTGATTGATAATGGTGTAAGAGATAAACCGGAAATTATCTATGTAGATTTTTATGGCAAATTTCATATACTATTTCTAATTAGAGTCTCTCATTGTTTCTACAAAACTATCCCCCTATTTCAAATCATTTATCAGTCATACTAGGACTGGACATGCTAAGACAGGATCAGCAATGCACAAATGGGGCTTTGTTGACAGCCCGGCATGCGATTGTGGAGCTGAACAGCAGACTCTGGCACATATTGTCAACGAATGCCCACTGAGGAAGTTTGCTGGAGAATGGAGGGACTTTGTTGAATGTACTCCTGCAGCTTTAAAGTGGATAATCTGAGCTGGATATAGCATTATAAATATGGGTCACTAATGAGCATTCTCACATAAAAATAATTAATGAGTCAATGTTTTTTACTTAAACATGTAGATTTATGTACATTTTTTGGGTACATGTAGATTTTTAACTCTGACTACAATATAAATGTTTTTTATATATTTTTTATAAATAATGACGATTCCAGTGGATGACAAGACTCGTGTTTGCCATACGATAAATAAAATGTAAAAACAGTCGTTAAGTCATGTCAGAGGCCCTGAAATTGACCTGTAAACTCTGACACCAGACCTGAGCCAGCCAGGTTACACGAATATTATTATTATTTACATAATAAAATAAATAAATAGTTATACTGACGAGATATATTTATAGAAGATTCCAATAAATATAGTTCATTAGAGTTACGCAATAGATATTTCATCATCATCATCAAGCTTTCACTGGTTAACTAATGATCCTCTGTTTTTACTTCTAATAAATCTTTCAATTGTTATTTTCATAAAAATTCCTAATGAATTTCATGAATAATTGCAGATTCCAAGTGCATACTAAGTACTATAGAGACTGTATGATCAGTCTGATTATACAGACTCTATACTACAGTCTCTGTACTATTATTGGGTCAACTTTTCAATGGATAGCTAACTATTCTTGGGAGAATATTTGCAGTGATTTCAGTTGAATTCGTGTACCGGTGTGCTATAAAATGAAATGCCAAGCGAATCTTGGATGCTTCCTTGTTCTGGAGCTGGGGGCATGGGATATAGTCTGTTCAAGCAGAGAAGACATTCTGACAAGATTGGAAAATGACTCCAGCTCGGTCAATATTGGTTCAAGAATTATAATTTGGTCTCAAATTGTAGATCAGAATGTTTCCTACAATTTGAAACCATAATTTTTGAACCAATATTGAGAAAGCTGGAGTTATTTTCCCGTGTAGCCAGAATGTCTTCTTTGCTTGGACAGACTATATCTCTCCGGACTGGCTCAGCCCATTTCGCACTGTGTGCCACTAAGGTATGTCAGTAAAGACAGTGGAAATCGTATTACTACGGTCTGGAGAAGGGCGTTGAGTAGAGCCCTCACATTATACATGCATATACATCTCCGCACGTTTATAGTGTTTCCTCACGTAGCATGAACAAAATACCCCAAAATACTGAACGAATTCCTTTCTCATCTGCATACTTCATAAGATACTCCGATGGAAAATCCTTAGGATATGCATGTATGGGAGCTTAACGGGTTTCTTTATCTTTCGTGTTACAACATCCAATTTTTTAAATGATATTGTTAGCCTACTATTTATTCCATATATGTATAGCCTACTTTCTCTGTATCTATTCTGTTCAAAACGGATTGAGAAGCACGAGAGTCATGGTAATATTATTTTCATATATCGATTAATTTATTTATTAATGGTAGATGGTGGTAATATGTTTCAAGTCATGGTATGATTTCAGTGCTTAATTTGTGAAATTGAAGGTTCCGGTACGGAGTGGGGAACCTGGCGGGATCTGTCTACCCTCCAGCCATAGGGGGGGGTGTTTGTCCAGGAAGATAATGAAATTTTAACTCCTCAAAAAATGTTTGAAGCGAGAGATTTTGAAGTTTTCAGTTGTGCATTTTTAACACCTTTTATCCTCATTTCTCCATCATTTAATGAATCATAATCATAATTCCTCTCAGAGGAATCGATATGGCCTACTGGTGCATACCGTACCGTCACAAATTAAAAGCCCCGATTACAATTTCAGCTGAAGCATATCATTGATAATTCACAAGATGGATTATCAAAATTTTACATTTACAAAATTTATAAATGAGCAGAGAATTGCTTTTCTTTGAACAGAACATTTGAGATTGTATAGATATATTCATTCAATAAAAAACCAGTCGAAGTAATAAAAATCTCACTTTGGAACGGAAACAGGATATTCTTTTATAATATCCATGTTTGTGAATTTCAATGGGAAGAGTAGTCAAAAGAGAGTGAAACGATGAAATGTAAGATCTGTTTTATTCTCTTGGAGAAGAGGTCAAAGAGATATTGTAACAAATCATTTTCCAGTTAGACCTTTTTAATTTCCATTCCACTACATTCATTACATTCAGATCATTCAACCGTGAATAATCTTGTATGTCAATTACTTTACAACAAGTCTAGTAACAACGATCACAATAAAGTTTTGTTTAAATCACCTAAATAATGAAGAGATAATAATTATTGGGAACTAATTGTTCTCTTCATATTTGAATTTTCAAGGCAACTCAAATGTAAACTATTTTTGACATTGAATGAAACAGTCCCATATCCTGTGATCTATACATCTATATTTCTCACAATGAATATGGATATTTGTGATCTATCTTTCCACCTTCATTGAATGAATGATTGTACAGATTTGAATGCTTAAATGGCTCAGCTATTACTTCACAGAAAGCAATGATTAATTTTAATAATTTATTGATTATGAGAGATAACTACTGGGCTCTGGTATGGAATAATTGGAGAGTACATTTTTGTGATACATATCTTCTATCTAGATCTAGAGCATGCGGGTATTACAGAGCAATCCACCTCTCCAAATCCATACAGCATTGTTCGTTCTTTCTTATCACAGTCTGGCTTTAATTAATTAAGGAAGTTGGAATGCTTTGCCCCTTTATAACTCATTCCATGCGTTACTCTAATTAGGATAACTGTCTTCTTGGAGTGAATATTCTACAGATGATCAATATCATTTTGCTATAGGGTTTTACATGTTTTGAGCAGTATTGTATATCATATTTTGAGATTTTGATTGCATTCACCGGTTTCTATCATTTCATGATTGGAAAAGCAAATTGTAGACTCTTTGAATTCTCAAACAAAAGAGCGGAATTCTCAATAATTTTGATCTCAATTCAAGTACATTGTAGACGAAATATATCTATAATATATAAAAGCGAAATGGCACTGACTGATTCATTCATTCATCACCAGAACTAAAAATCCACTGAACCGAATGCGTTCAAATTTGGCAGGCATGTTCAGTTGGACGTTTAGACGCGCGCTAAGAACGGATTTTGAAAACTTTTCAAGGATACGCCAAATATTTTAGTTTTTCTATAGTTTTTCAACGTTTTCTTAATTTTTTCGAGAACCAATCGGTAGAAAATGTTGATATTTGGTGGGCAGGTTCAGATAAGGTCTAAAAATGTTGTGTTGAAATATTTTTGCAATCCGTTCAAGATTACGCCAGTAATCAGGTTTTCAAAATTGTAGATGTGTTGCGGGTTGCATATCTTCCGCCTTGATACGACCAATCCTAACTGTAAATTCAATGGTTCAGCGAGATTTTAGATGAACTAATTTGGAAGATCAAGTTTGAATCATTGAATCAAGTTTCAAACTATATATACTTCCGATATACTTCCCAAGGTTACGCTTAATATTAGCGTTTTACAATTTTTTTGGAATTTTCGGAGTTTTTCTTAGATTTTTCTAGAACAAATTGGCAGAAAATGTTGAAATTAGGTGAACAAGTCCAGATCAGGTGTAGAAATGCTGAAATAAATTTCGAATCCCTTCTGAACGGAATTTGCAGGTGAGCGA
Source organism: Sogatella furcifera (assembly GCA_017141385.1). Lineage (NCBI taxonomy): Eukaryota > Metazoa > Arthropoda > Insecta > Hemiptera > Delphacidae > Sogatella > Sogatella furcifera. The sequence goes on along the minus strand of CM029549.1, from coordinate 32,218,478 downwards.
AGCGAGCCTGTTCGACTCACTAACACTGCCTATACTGTCGGGGGTCCAGGGGCGGAGCCCCTTAGGTGGAGAAGGCGAGCGAAGCGAGCCTGCCGCCTAGTCATTGATAACTGCAGGAAAAATGGAAGTTTAATATAGTACTTTATGCGATCATGAGCATGGTGAATGTGAAGAAAAAAATGAGAACCGTAATCTGAGTTAGTTCGATGAATTAAAATAGAATATAATTGAAAAATTAATTATATTTTATGTATTTATATATATATATATATATATATATATATATATATATATATATATATATATATTTCCATGTATATTAAGTGCTCTAAACAGCTATTTTGAACAAAAAATCATCCTCCTCTACTGCCCAAGTAATGACCAAAAAGTGCATATTGGTGAGAGTTGATTAGCATAAAGCCTTGATCTGTCTATTTTTGTTCATAAAAAATACAGTTATAAAACCCTATTCTTTGCTAAAATATACAAGAAAAGTCGCCCAACCCCGTCAAGGATCTGAATATTCAATTCTATTCTGATAATATGCTGAGTATGCATCGTATCTAAGGTTGTTTTTTAAACATAAATTTAATACGTATTAATGATCAATCTTTAGAAATAGGGCTCTAAAACGGTATTTTGTTCTTGAAAAACTCGATTTTTTTCGAATAGTTCAAATAAAAAATACAAATTCAAAATGAAAATAGATCATATTTTATGTATAAAATAGCCTACTTTTTAAAAAAAGAGCTCTAAAAAGCTATTTCAAACAATAGAATAACAAAAAGTCTATTTTCTCAACTGCCCAGGTGGTGAACAAAAAGTGCTGATTGCTGAGAGTTGAACAGCATAAAATCTTATAAGGTTCCCCTCATTGGCACCCAGACTATAATTTATATTTTTATTTAACCTTAAAAAATAGAGCTAACTCTCGAACGGTACTTTGGACTAAGAAAAACAAAATAATTGTAGAAAGAGGGTTTGGACGTTATTAGTCTGTGTTTTTAGCCAATAAGTCAATTATTTTCTGTAAATGGATAAATAAATAAAATCGCCCCACCCTCCTCAACAGCATGAATCTGTAATTTCATTTTGATTGTTTGCATAGACTTATTTCAATTCGAAGGGAGTCCTAAAATTTGAGAAGACATCAGTTGACAGCAGTTGACTATACGGCTGAAGATTGTGTTTGTTGATGAAATGTTCTGTCCAGAATCAGGCCCGTAGACAGCAATTATAGGTCCTGGGCAAAGTCACTGACCAGGCCCCTCATAGTATATACAAAGGATGTTTAAAAAATAACTTTCCCACATTTTTCTCAATTCTTAAACAATATTTCATAGGCTTTTCCTAAAAAATAACTGGAAACCCGGATTTCTCCTTTTTTCCAATACCTATAATTGTCATTTTGTTAAATTCATTCAAGTTCGAGTATGATTCATTCTTGTAGGACCTCTTCAATCATTCTACTGCTATTTTTCAAACATTATGCAACTTTGTTTTCGACATTGTCATCCATTTGGTATCTAAATACTGATGAGTTATTCGTCTCTTATGTTGAGGTTTATTATAAAATATTGCTGCAATGTCCATGGATAATTCTGAGGCGTTCAATTATTGGGGGACAAAGACTAGGAGCTCTTAGCTTGGAGGCCCCTGGTGACCACCAGGCTCCCACCCAGGATGGACTGGGCCTCAATAAATAGGAATAATACATTTGAAAAAAATACAAATGATTTGAACTATGGTATTTTGAAATTTATTCTACTAATTTTGATATGAGTGTTGGAAGTTAATGGTTGAGTAGTTCATGAAATTAAGCTCAATTCAATTTCAATTGAAACAAAACAAAAAAAATGAGACCGGCCCCGGGCAAATGATCCGACAAAACACCCTAAATACTTCCCTTTCCTGTTCAGATTTTTAATCAATAAACGTATCTTCTTCTTCTTTGTCCTTGCCTTTTTCCCATTATTTGGGGTCGGCTCTCCTAGATCTTAATCGCCAGCATGCTCGATTCTGGGTCGTCTCTGGTGCTATGTCCAATTGTTTCATATTTATTGTTTAATCAATAAACGTATAATATAGAAAATAGCATAAACTATTGAAAAAATACTTTACACATAAAGTAAATCTGCATTATTGATCAATCTTCAGAAATTGGTCTCTAAGGGCCGGTTTCTCCAAAAAAGTTAATCTGAATTTTGGATTGAACCACCAGCAGGTTCAATTGAAACACAAGTTAATAAAAGTGACCATACACTGACAGCTGATAGTTTAAACTAAAATTTCAGTTGAACGTATTTGGAGAAACCGGCCCTTAAACTGTATTTTGTGCTCAAAACCTTTTATTGTGGGGAGCGTGGAGGTCTCCCCAAACCCCCATAACAGAGGTCTGGATCCGCGGCTGCTGGGCCCCCCCAAATTTTTTTCTATAAACACCACTGTGTGAATTGATACTATACTACTTGAATTTAAAATATTGAGTATATGTACAATCATATCCTCTCCAGTAGAAAAAAAATAAATATGCGTGAAATTTAAAATGTTGAGGATATGTACAATCATATCCTCTCTAGTATAAAAAAAAATTAAAATGCGTGAAATTAATTGTGCTACTATGAAGGTTTGTTCATTCTTCTTCTTTCTATCTCATTCCTCCTTTTCCTTGGGCATTAACTACCTGATGGCAAAGAAATACCTAATCATTCGATTATACTTATAGACAATTCATTTGTACATTTATAACTCATACATTATACACTTGAAGTTCATTGAAAATACACAAATGATATTCTCAAGAATAATTTCGGAAATTGAAAAGATCAATTCTCTTCTTTGGCTTGAATTCGATCTACCTCAATGGTAATCTACTACAATAAAAATAAAGCTCTACAGCTCTACAGTCCATCACAATAATGTCTTTGACCACGCACAGCATGTTCTAATAGTGTCTAGGGAGTGGTAAATTTTATTTTACTCTTTTTTCTCTCTAGTGCTGGGTAATCGAACCTTGTCAGTAAAAAAACCGTTCGAATGAGTTCGTTTTTTGTCCAATGAACTTTTTACGCCTGACAGCCCCGTCTTCAATTCAACAGGTATAAACTGGAATCGAATTTGGAACCTTGTAATAAGAGCCCTCTGTATTATTTACATAATCCCTTTTCTATGGCTACTTCATTCGTCTCCATCTTTCTTTGATACTTTTTTCTTACCGCTTTTTTCCTTTGAACAATATCTTGAGTAGAGGGTGTTGGAAATTTTATCAACTTATTTTTCCCTATTTAGACAAGATTTTATCAACTAATTTTTTCCTAATTGCTAAACAAGAAAATACTAATAATAAGGCAATAATTTTACATTGTACATTTGAATTAAATTAATTAGGAGTAAAGATGATCAAAATTATTATTCATAATACTGTTGAACATTTGTTCTTGAAAAGATCACTGCTATACTAAAATTGTCTGTATTTAGAAGAAATTAAAGTACATTGTAGATGAAATAAAGAAATCACTATATTTTGATCATGGATTGATTGGAGAAAATTCATTCTTTCAGGTGTTATTATTATTAAATTTATACTTTGCTTGTATGAGTTTTCAAATATTTAAAAAGGAATTTTGTAAAACAGTTTCGTCAAGTATTAGTAGCCTATTGATTCTAAGAACGGGAAAATAGAGAAGATGTAATGGAGAATGATTGTTAATAATAAGGATAGTTTACATAAAAGAAAGATTTAATCGTAGAAGTTATTTAAGCATTAAGATCTTGTGAGTTAACGAAAAGGAGATTCCGTAAATTTCATACATATTCAACATTCAATATTCAATATAGGGGGATTGGTACAAACTGATAATTTAAATGAGACATAGATTTCTAGGTGTGTTGAAAGAAATGAGATTCACTGCAAAACATTACAAGGTACATTGTGACTATATTCGTGTGAGAAATGTGACGTATAGTCTGTCCAAGAAAAGAAGACCCTCTGGCAGGATGGGAAAATGACTCCAGCTTAGTCAATATTTGTTCAATGATTATAAATGTGGTCTTAATAGTAGATCGAATTGTTTCCTACAATTTGAGATCAAATTGATATTGTTTAAACCAATATTGACCGAGCTTGAGTGATTTTTCCATCTTGCCAGAGGGTCTTCTTTGCTTGCCTTAGCCAACCTTAGCCAACAAAATTACTTTCTCAATGTTTTTAAAAGCTGTTACTGGTGGAGTAATAATTTTGCCAAACAAGCAATGTTTCACTGATTATAATTGCTAATACCATGTCACAAGAAGACTTTTGAAGTAGTAGAGTTATGGAACAGTTATGTTCCTTTTCATCTGAACTACTGTGCCTAGAAAGGTGTAGCGATGGAATAAATTATTCTCCTTTCCACATGAATGCGAGGAGGACGTGAAATTGTTAATAGGAGCATCTGACTATCAATCATGATACTCCAATTAAAGTTTAAATGTTTGAGTCCCAATAGAAGTCATTGATTAGGTCTGGTCGAGCAAAGAAGACATTCTGTCGAGGTGGGAAAATTACTCCAGCTCGGTCAATATTGGTTAAACAATTACCCATTTGGTCTTAAATTGTAGAAAACATTGTGCTCTACAAGTTGAGACCAAATTTATAATTTTTGAACCAATATTGATCGAGCTGGAGTGATTTCCCCATCTGGCCAGAATGACTTCTTTGCTTAGATAGACTACAGCTGGCTATCAAACTGGAAAGCACCGCGCCTGGATGTTACATTTATTGTGCCTATCTTGCCTTAATAGCATTCCGTTGGCTGAAGAGTGAGTATTGTGATAAAAAAACGACAATGATTTGACGTCAGATCAGACTAATAGGCTGGCTCAAAGAGAAGCTGGATGCGAGTCTCTTGTGTTTGAGAATAGCGTCAAAATGTAATGAAAATCTCTCAAAGTAAATGACAGACGCCTGTCATCTTAGGCATCATATTGCAAAAAAGCGTTCTGCATAATAATGTTAGGTAAGGCTTAGAAGAGAGCGGATGCTCAAAAAAAGAGGAAAAAAGTAAAAGAAAATTTATGGTGAGGTGGTGATGTTCCTTTCATCATCTTCTTATCAAGATCGGCAATGCTCCGCGGGATGATAGTGAATTATAGCGTAGCTATCTTCAGTATAGTTATAGTACATCTCCACTGTAGATGGCTGTGATAATAGTGATTTAGAAATTTGAAGGAGGCTCTTCCACATTCTAAACTGAGCTTGGACAGATGATGTTTGATGTGGAGAGTTGAGAGAGTTGTTCAAAGCGTTAAAATTTGTGTCTAGCTGAGGTAGACTTCAACTTTATTAGCACTTGTTATAAGCACTTAATTAACACTTCAAATCGAAGAGGAAAATAGATATTCCATTCATTCGCTCCACCTGTTATGGGTTCAATGACTTTGAACTTACACTGTAGTACAAGTTAAACACTGATGAATAAGTTCTGATTCTGCCATCAATGAATAGTTATATATACCATGGATTTTAATTCCTGTGCCTTAAAAAGTTTAAAATTGTACCTTGATTCAATAAAATCTACATAAAAGTTGTTTAAATAGAATAGCCTAGAATTGAATTGCTGCCTCCAACTCTACCTAAGAAGGTGAAGTTAGGGCGCAGCGCAGCAGGCCCTCTTCTACAGTCAGTCCTCAAACAGGAATCAGGAAAATCAAAAAAGCTCTGCAAAGTGACTTTTATAAGCTATTATTGAAATAAGTTTGTAATTGAGGAATTTCTTGAAAACATAATTTTTCCGTAGGCTATGTTAAGAAAGTTTTAACAAAAAACCTTTCAGAATCATCAATTCGGAAAGTAAAAGAATAAAACAAACAGGATTTCATATCTCTAAAGACAATTTAGTATAGAATTGTTTTTGATCGCACCCTTCATCCATTTTCAATGAAATAATAAACATTCCAGTCACTTTCCTACTCAATGGAATTTTATTTTATTTAAAGTCGTGTAAATTTATTTGGGTATTTTATTTGGCTACGTTTGAAGTCTTCTGCTCAGCGTCTACGATTTTTTATAGTCATTTTATTTTTTATATCTTGATCCTCATCCACATCTATTCCGTTTCTCATCCCTCTCCGAATTTAAATTATCCTTCAACTACTTGACACTCAAGATTCAAGTTTCGATTGGCGGTCCCATTCCCATTAACGATTCACCTCATTTTCCTAGCAGAAGCTGATTGCTTGTTTTGAATGAGAAACATTTTTGAGGACAAAGATTCCCTGGACGCAGGTAGCTGGCTCAAAATGATCTGTCCAATAAATCATGGTACCAACGACCTCTTGAGGCTGTATCAGGAGGAAAACGTTTTATTGCAAGATTGTCGTCTCCTTGTCTATACTATCTAGCTTGGTCGTCTTTCTCTCTCTCACGCATACTGACTATCTTCCTCAGCAACTCTTCTCTCCTCTCCTTTCAATCTCTCTTACATATAGTTCTCTTCCTCACTCTCTCTTGCTCGCTTCCAATTTATCTCTTTACTCTTTTTACTCCCGCTACCCTTTACTCACTTCACTCTTCTTCACATAGACCTTCTTTCAATCTTATTATCTATTATTTTCCATGTACATACTCCTTTTCTACTACCTTCTCTTGATTCACTTCATGCACAATTTATTTTATGATTCTCTATTCCACTCTCTTTCTCACACACTCTGTATCAGTGTTTGTGGAAAGATGTCTTTTGTAAAATCTTGTGTATCCTTCTCCAAAATCAACATTACTCATGTTGCAACTTGGGGGTTTCCTGTAGATATAGCACAATTGTATGAAAATGAATAATTACTAGTCATGAGAAATTGGCAAACTCCAAAAACTAATCTACTCTTTAAAATTTGCATTCAATATCATATTATTAAAAAATTATCATCCTCCTTTATTAGCATTACATAGAAATCACTTTTATTTGTATTTACGCAAATGATATAGAATGTATAGTGTATTTGCTAGCTGATTTAGCCAGTATATTATAATTCTTTAATCTCCATAAATGAAGTGAATAATCTTTATAGAAGATTCCTATCTTAATATACACTATCTCTTTACTCTGCTCACTTGAATTTACTCGCTGTCTCTCTCCATCCTTGCTCGCAGTTTTCTTCCTCTAAATCCTTCATCTTCCGATTATCATCCTTGCTCGCAGTACAGCAGCTTCACTGCTCTTTTATTGCTGTCTGTCGACGCCTATATTATGCTTTACTACAGCTCTATAGCCCATCTTTCCTATAGGTCTGTAGTATGTCCAACAAGAGAAGACATTCTGGCAAGATGGGAAAATGACTCTAACTTGGTCAATATTGGTTCAAAAATTATAGATTTGGTCTCAAATTGTAGATCAGAATGTTTTCTACAATTTAAGGCTACATTTATAACTTTTGAACAAATATTGACCGAGCTGGAGTCATTTTTCCATCTTGCCAGAAGGTTTGCTTTGCTTGTACACAGACTATACTTGTAGCCCTGATCGTGAGGCGGCTGCCCAAATTCTAATCTAGCCGGCTTCATCTCAATCTCTCTCCGCGACTATAGATCACGTCAGCCGAGAAGACACGCCGTTACAATGAACTTTACATTGTAAATGCGTGTCTTTTCAGCTAGAGCGGTCCGCGTGGTCTTTGGCGAGCCAGCCTCTATCATCTACCGGCTTTCAAGTTCAGTTCAGTCTCTCGCCGAGCTTCAAGCCGGTTACATCTCTTTGTTCTCCGGCAACCGCTCCTCCGGTACACCGGTACTCGCTGTTCCGGTGCACCTTCGTGATCTTCGTGACTGACTGCGGTACATCCCCACGAAAGTGTTAAGTGGCGCGATTAAAATTAATCACTTTTGTTGCACTGGTTTCGTGTTCGTCGGTGGTTTATTGAAAGGCTTTTGTCGATGGTAACAACGAGATCACACTCTTATCTTGTTCGGATAACCGTTTTTTTAGCTCCACTTGGGCTCTAGGGTTGTCACGTTGCCTATATTAGGTTGTTGGTGCTTTGTTATGCTTATAATGAATTATTATTATTTTTCGTTTTATGCTCCAATATTAGGGTGCTTATGGTTTTTCCTCCATAACTATCATGATAATCCCCAAACTTTTAGTGAATATCGTGAATACTTATATAATTTTCTACTTATAGTACATAGTCTAGTCATAATTTGTATTATAATTATATTTTTTAAAAACTTCTTCACATCACGATATGAATTCCAGTATCATAAGAAGTATAAATCCTGTCGAATGGAATAGAAATTTATTAATTGAAGAAAAAACAATAATGAAAATAAACAATAATTACAAACAAAATTATGAAATTCTCGGTAGGTCGTCTGCCAAGTTGAGTTTTGAATTTGAATTTTTTAAAAAGGAATAAGAAGAAATACAATATTCAAAATGTTAAAACTGAACAAGATACAAAAACGTTAATATGCTTCAACTGACATAATATTTTAATATTTTTTGCTCCAAGTTTTTCTTGAATTCAAAAATTTTCGGGTTTCGACCAGTGATTTTGACTTGTGCTTTGGTGTTTTTGGACCTTCTAAATTGAAAATAACCCTTCCGAATCGAATTAATTGTGAACATATTCAAGAAATTCAACCATGTTTCCTACCAAACAAGGTTATGTCGGCGAGGTGGAACACCTTTGGGTCTCTCCACCAAATAAAGCCATAAGCTAATAATAATAATAAACTGACCTAATTGTAACATAGAATATGTATGAGTATATAACACATAATCATCTCAGATTATTTATTTTCCTCAAAATATAAAATAAATAAGAGAAACTTCAGAAGTACAATGAAATTTTCATCTGGATGTAAATATAATATAGCGTACATTTGAATATTTCGAGAACAGAAACGATCAAGTATTATATTCTCCTACTAGAACATGATTTATAAATGACTATTCAATTCCAACATTCTATAATTTTGCAACCTAACTCTCTGTTAGTTCTCTATAGGCTAACTCAAATGTGTCCTTCTCATCTCTTCCAATGCAGGACATTTCCATATGAAATCTAGGATAGATCTTTTTTCTATAAGTCTCACGCCGTGTAGCCTATATCTGTGAAATAGAGAATATGTATTCGTGTGATTCTCTTCCGTCCTGCACTTTAATTCAGGGCTAAATTACGACGTACCGGTACCTCTGAGAAAAAGCTACCTCTGAGTTAGAGTGAATAATTTCCAATTTTCATTAAAAATATGGGAAGATTATCGTTGGAATACGAGCTCTAAAATAACTAAGAGCTAAGAAACTCTATAAGCTCTAAAATAACTCTAAAAATAAGTTTTGAAAAGTTAAATATCATTTTTCCGGGAAAGGGCCCCACTCCTCTTTCCTACTCATGGTATTGATACTCCTCAATCTCTGTCTCCATTTAATTTATGTGATTATGAAAATCCTGTAATTATTCAGAGGAAAAATAATATGATGATTTATTATTACTTATGAATAATAAATTGTCCCACATATAGAGTGTTTCATTAAGGACGCAACCCATTACCACTACATTCGTACACTTAGGGTTGCGTCCTTAATGAAAAAGCCTCTACATTCACGTTTAACTACTAATATTATCTTTCCTCAGGGATCAATATACTACTTCAAATTATTTGAAAATTTTTGTATAGATTTTATTTTTTAGCTTGATGATATTGAATATATCAGTTAAGTAATAAGTGATCAGTTTATACTTTTATCAATTCAGTACCTAAAAGTATCCAGATATATTCTCTAGAAATTAGCTTAAAAAATATTATGATTATGTTTTATTCATATTGATTGAGTTATACAGAGTGTTCCAGGAGGAATGTGCAATATTTCTCAGGATGATTCCTTACACCAAGAAGACAAGAAAGTTCCATGGGACCATCCCTCAAAAACACATTGTTACCGAGATAACAATGGCGGAAAATTGAGATTTTTCAAAATATATTAATTTTTTAGAGGCTTCACTCAGGGTCTGAAATAATCAATGCCTACGTAAAATTAGCTGCTGAATTTAATGGAACCAGTTTCAAGTTTGTAACTTCAACGGTTATTGAGATAATTGTAAAAATATGCTAAAAACCGCCATTTTTCAACAATAACGGTTATAACTAAATAAGGAATCATAAATTTTTATTTTTTATCAATGGAAGTTGAAGAGAGTCGGATTCTGAAGAAAAGTTAAATGGCGGCGATTTAGTTATAACCCTTATTGTTGGAAAATGGCGGTTTTTTAGCATATTTTTCCAATTATCTCAATAACCGTTGAAGTTACAAACTTGAAACTGGTTCCATTAAATTCAGCAGCTAATTTTACGTAGGCATTGATTATTTCAGACCCTGAGTGAAGCCTCTAAAAAATTAATATATTTTGAAAAATCTCAATTTTCCGCCATTGTTATCTCGGTAACAATGTGTTTTTGGGGGATGGTCCCATGGAACTTTCTTGTCTTCTTGGTGTAAGGAATCATCCTGAGAAATATTGCACATTCCTCCTGGAACACTCTGTATATAAAATACTATGATGATATTAGAAAAATAAAAATTAGAGTAAAAAATCCAAATTAGTTAGGCTATCCATATTGTATAATATTTGAGAATCTCATTGATATTCTACTGAAATAATTGTGGGAATTGGAATTTGAATTTATTTTAAGGTTATATGAAACTTTTTTAGATTTTTAATCTACTTGTGATTAATTTAGCATCATTCCATGTGCTGGGAAACATTTCATGGATATTGATGATCCTTCAATGTTCACAAGATTATTTCAGCAAACAATGGATCTATTTATGATATTTTGATTCAACTTGTATATGCAGTTTCTCAAGAAACTTGATAATAATATTAATAGCTAGTTGAAGAGTTATAAGCATGATGACATCATGTTGCATGAAAAGTGCTAACTTGGGAAACTTGAACTGAAATTGAAATAGAAAAGCCATTTCTGCGAATTTGTAATATGAGTTAAGCTATTTAACATCGCATTTTCCTCAAGGAAAAGTTATACAGTACCTCTTTCTCCTTACATACTATGAGAACAGTAATATTAGATTTTCTGAAAGTTCCTCAAATTATTAGTTATTATTTGAATATTGAGGGGAAATCTACCAGTCTCGGTTCAAACATTGTCAGATTAAAAATATCAAAAAGCAACTGAGTAAATTCGAAATCCAAAAATTAAAGGACAGTTTAGCTTTTCAACATTCTTTTCGTTGGTTTTTGAAGAAATGAAAAGTATCGGTATCATTGACGAAACTTTCAAGAAAATAATAATGCGATAATAGAAATATTTACAATTTCATTTCGAACTCAATTATTTCACAAATGACAGTCAACATTACTTTCAATCTCAGTCACAGTCAATATACGTTTTCTAAATAGATGATTATATATCAATAGATCATTTTTGGTTCAGTTATTTCAAACCAAATTTTATAGAATTTTCAACAACTACTGGTTAGTTTCTTAAAGAAATGCATAACCCTATCAGAAATCGGTGAGAAATTATAGCCACAAGATATTTCTCAGGTTATAGTTGACTGTGATTTATATCAGTTACAATTTATTTCACAGCCATTTCTTGTACCCACGCGCTAAACCACTAATTCAAAGTAGTATTTCACTTGTTGATTGCATCTACTGTATATACTATACTGTACTGTAGTCTATACTGGTTGAGCAAAGTTGACATTCTGGTAAGGTGAGAAAATGACTCCACCTCGGTCACTATTGTTCAAAAATTATCAATTTCGTCTCAATTTGTAGATCAGATTGTTTTCTACAATTTAAGACCGAATTTATAATTTTTGAACCGAGCTGACCGAGCTGAGCCTTTTTCCCATCTCACCAGAATGTCTTCTTTGCTTGGACTATAACATTGTCTCAGCCTTGGTAAACCGCGTGAGAAGGAAAACAGATAGCTTATTTATTCAATATAGAATTGCAACTTTTTACACTTGCAATAAGCACGTTTACATTGTGGGTACATGTTCAGCATAAAACTATGTTTGGGTTGTTGAACTTCGTTCTACCACAAACTATCATCATATTCACTGTCATATTAAATTAAATTCAAAGTGGGAAGTAAATATGGTAGAGATAATGATACGACAGAATAATAGGAAAACTAATACCAGTGTTATAATATCACTGGTAATAACACCACAAGCCCTCCTCATTTGTTAGCTAGCTGCTTTACTTGCTGGAAATAACTCTAACAGAGTTAGTATAGAGCAAACATATTTAAAAGAATAAGTTATTTTAAAAAAAAACAGGTATCTTCATTTCATCATTCATTCTGCATCATTCTATTACATTGAGCTAATTTTTCTCTTATGGAAAACAAAATGAAGAAAATATAAAACATATTAAAACATATTATGTAAATACGTAAGAAAATGCATAGGCCCTTCGTACAATACGTTCTGTTATTTAAATTATTGTATTTCTTAAACGAATCTTTCTTATTCAAAGATGAACGTACTCGAAAAATAAAATGCATACTTTTACTAAGGTAAATACAAAGCAATTCACATAAGTTGGCTGAAAACAAATTGGAGTGTCTGGACTTATCTGCTACTATAAATAAAAAAAAATCTTCTTTATGATGTAGACTTTGAAACTTAAGTTTCAGGAACTTCTTCAATCCTTGACTGTATTGGCTCTCTAGAGTCAAGACTATTTATAATATCGATCTTATATTCCAAAAAATTCTTATGAATCCTATATTTTTATTTGTTTGAATTCTTTAGGCACATTCATGAGTGAACATTTGAATCTGTGGAATGAGGTATGGAGATGATAAGCTATTCGGAATTGACGAAAATTCTCCTTTTGCTTGAGGAAGGAATTGAGTGCATCGGAATGACATCTTGACCGTTGAAGTGGTCTTATTTTCGAAGAATGACATTGAAAAAGAAATTTTCAGTTCATGAACGATGAAGTTATTAGTGCTCTTTGTTTTTCTGCTATGGAATGGGTTATCATGGATCCCTTTACTCCATAGAAAAGGCGGAATCTCATGCGTTTATGGAGATGAAGTGGCAACAACTATTAAGGTAGGCTTTATGTTATTTGTAACAGAATATCTTTGATTGTTTTATTGTTCTTTTGTAACATTAACACATTACTCAATATTTTCAAATGGTTCTTCCATGAAGTCAACTCTCAATATCAAATGAGTGTGAGGAATCATAATAATTTGCTTGTCAACACCTAGAAAATGGCTGCTTTTGGAAACAAAATGGTGAAACCTACTTGGAGTATTAGAAAGGCATGTGATTGGCCGAATTCACTCCCCACTCCCACCTCCAACACCCATAGAAACTGTCCAATGAGAGGCAAGCATTCAAAACAGTACCTGCCTCCCAGTTTACCTTTTTGTTCGCTGGATAGCGTTTGATTAAGTAAAGCCTAATTTTGTTTATTTATGGAGAAAAATTGCATGATAGCTTCAAATGTGAATTTCTATGCAGGTAAAAGTAAGTGAAAGTGCACCAAGTACAAGTGCACCAAGTACAAGTACACCAGCTATACGTAATCCAAGTTCAAGTGGGTTACACCATATACAATTTCACCAAGTACAAAAGTAAAGTACCAAACGAAATACAATAAGAAAAGATTTCAAGATTTCATTATTTAATTGTAAAATGATATTTACTTATTTAATAAGATTATACTTGGGCCACATAATTAAACGATCGACGAATTCAAGAATTTTTACTTATTCTATAACATTTTTCTTATCAAATCATCGACATCGAAAATTTCCTGTAATATCTATTTTGTTTTTTTACTTGAAACTTAGAATTTATGGTTCTGCTTTTGGCTGACGCTGTATGTTAATGTTACTTAGTTTCTGTTACTTATTTTATTGAATGGTAGTATCAGTGCTTCTTCGGCTGTTGAAATTTAATTAATAAGCTTCGATTTATTGTATGTTTGAAAATATGAAGAATAGTTGGAATAGCTTTAAACTATTGGTAGCTCAAATACTCGTGAACTCTTCATAGTTAGATAGTTCGAAGTAAACCCTTGGTTTATTTAGAAACACGAAGAACATTGGGCGATCCTTCCTTATTAAATTTTCCATCGTTTTGATATTAAATGCTGTACATAGTACATGGAACATGGGTGCAAATAATGGACTGCTTCAAATTCATCATATCATTATTTTATCTTACAATTTGAATTATTTGAACCTTTTAGAATCCAATAGCGTACTGTTTGTGCCAAATAGAACTTCACCAAAACTGTACCACCCACCACCAAACTGGTTCGGATTATAGAGACTGTATAGTTATAATTAGTCTCCTCCTGGTATGAAATGCTGAATAAAGGCCAACAGCAGGTTATCTGTTAAATTTATCCATCATGGTATACGTATATGCTCTAATAAGATGGTTGTTGCTCAACACATCTCGTACAGAAATTCTAAAGTATAAAAATCAGGTAGTCTATTCCTTCACTCTAAACATTTGCTCAGACACAATCAGAGTCATTGAAAAAAGTCACACGAGTTTCCATATTGCGATTTCTGCTTGTGAACGTCAGAGATCTGATGCTCCACCAATATTATTGGGCATGCAACATAGTCAGTCGATGAGGCCGGTGTGTAAACGCACCCGCTCCTTTGTTTTTATTCCGTCGAGGGAGTAATTTAGTCTGTGAACAAGGAGGGTCTGTCAGTTTTTTCAGGAATTCAGATCAAAAAGCGTTCAGAAAAAACGTGTTTTGCCTCCGTCCTAGCTTTTCATTTCGGTCGTCATTAGATGAGTCAGGTGAATCGCTCCTACGGGAAATTACAGGGTTCGGGTCCTGTGTCTAGCCCATTTCTTAACAGTTGTGGTCGATATCACAATGTCTACGGTATAATCTGTTCAGGCAAAGAAGACATTCTGGCAAGGTTGAAAAATAATTCCTGCTTAGTCAATATTGGTTCAAAAATTATAAATTTGGTCTCAAACTGTAGATCAGAATTTTTCCTACAATTTAAGACCAAGTAATAATTTTTGAACCAATATTGACCGAGCTGGATTCATTTTCCCATCTTGCCCGAATGTCTTCTTTGCTTGGACAGGCTACATACCTGCATGGAGAAAGCATTGTGATGCTATTCTTTCTCCAAAGTCCCAGCTTCCTATTTGTTGAATGCTGGAATGATTCTTTACGGCTCAGCTTGTCATAATGTCTGAACAATATTTCGAAATCACTAGGGATTTTTTCATGAGATCAAAAGCTGGTTGCACAAGAGGGAGTAAATTTGATTTATTAATTACTTGTGAGGATATGCATTTATGATCGAATTAGAAGTTGAGTTAAAAATTTGTCTGATCAATTCAGATCTAAATAGCCTACTCATATGATATAAATACTTGTATGTAAGTTACTAATGATGAGTGATAAAAGAAACACATTGTGAAAATTAACATTAGATTGTGTTAATTTGTATAAAATTGTTGTCTACTAGACTCAGCAATTAGCTCATTAATTGGTCTAATTTGTGTCAATTATTGGCCCAAATTTTGTTTTTAATTCAATTGAAAAATTAATGCCCATTTGCAAAATAGCAATAGCATATCAACATATAATTTCAGTTCAAACCATCAGTTGATTTTAAACATATTTTAATAAAAATGGGACCATATAGCTTGATTAAAACTGGTTGAATTTTCAGTTGGTTTGAGTGGAAATGGTTATATAATATAATATAATATGGGTCTACAGTCTTTAATGCATATTGGCCTGAGAAGAGATAACTTGTACAGTTTTAGCGTGTTTCGAATTTTAATCAACAATGAGTTATTTTGAAAGACATGAAAATTATCAGCAGAGCTGGTTGCATTCAAATGGTCACCCGTCCAAGGGGTAAAACCCAGCTCGTCGCTCATCTAATCTGGGTGATTGAATTGAGCGCTGACTGCTGAATCAATTTTTTTAAAAATACAGTATAAGTATAGGATACACGTCATTTCTTTCCTTGTCCGAATATCTTTTCTCAACAAAAAATGCGTTATCTTCTCGTTATGATAACTTCTCAATGATTGGAATGTCACTCGATCTATGATCGAAACTTACCGAGTTTTTATGAGAGTTATAACAATAACTCAAAATCATCTCAATTACGAGATCTTGCTGAAAACTAGATTTATGAGTTTTTGTGAATGATGCTCGATAATGTCGCCTTATAAAATATTAGGTCGATACGGACAATTTGGATATCTCTTAAAAGGTCACTCACCCAATTAAAAAATTGTACATTCAATTAAAAAAGTGTATGAATAAATTCATTGAATAATTCAACAAGGAAAGTTCAATAATTTAAAATTATGATTGTGAGACAATGCACACCAATTTGATCTTTATATTTCAATTTTTTCTAAATGCATAATTGAATTACTTTACTTAACTCATATTTCTATACAAACAAACGCTCCTTTTTGAATGCCAACTAACAGTCCAAATCTAATTTATGCCATAGAATATAACTGAATCGCTAATCTCCACTCTGAGAACAAAGCACGTACAGTTTTTAAATATTAAAATAACTGAAAATTTTGAAAATTCTTAAAAACTTGAAAAAAAAATTCGAGCAGAATAATACACTTATAATAATAACTCGCCAGAAGACCAAACTATTAGCTATGAGCTATAAGCTATAAGCGTTTAAGCAAATTATAAGCTTTTCGGTTTCTCGTGAATGATTCAAGTATCCCATGTATCGGAAGATC
Source organism: Sogatella furcifera (assembly GCA_017141385.1). Lineage (NCBI taxonomy): Eukaryota > Metazoa > Arthropoda > Insecta > Hemiptera > Delphacidae > Sogatella > Sogatella furcifera. Next base: position 32,201,733 of record CM029549.1, on the reverse strand, counting down.
TAGCCTTCTCCCCCTGGTTTTTTGGATACTAAGTTGAACTGAGAGTGCATCCATCCTTCAACCTCCACTTCCAGACATCTCAATAAATCAGGATGGGTAAATGGAATCACCAAAGTCAGAGGGAAAGTTTCTAAGTTCACTTCTAGGCATTTATTGAATTATGAGTTGGTGTCCAATACGTTTTTATCCCGGAGAGCTTTGTTGATTCATTTGGGATGATTGATTTTGTGGTAGTAATTTCCTCTGGAAGTATGTGAGATGTTGAATGTATAATGAGGATGGTGGTCAAATTGAACTGAACCTCCCAGGCTGAACCACAAAAATAAGCAGTGTATCAACCCACTCACATCATACGGATATCTGAGTAAAAATAATAATAAATTTAGCATCAATTAAATCTGAATATTGTCAAATTGATAATTTCTTAGAATGCAAAAAACTCAGTATTGAAATCTATACCCTATTCACGATCATTTGAGATTAAATAAACAAACTTCTTGCGTATATGTGAGTGTAAAGGTGGGTTTTCTCTTATGCCGCAGTCGAACAGCTGTAGCCAATCACATCTCTTGTTTTGTCCTTGAGCTTTACACGCACGTGAAAGTTTTTTTTTGTCTCAGATAAGGGAGAAGTTTAAGTTAAGCATTGAAAAATTATTCAAAACTTCTTTAAATATAGATAATCATGGACAAGTGAACATACGATATTCTTCCTGAAGGTTTTAGAAGTTTTTCCGATGTTCTATAGTTCTGAAGATGAATTTGGTCATAGGCTATTACTGAAATCATCTTTATAAGTGGCAACTGAAAACTTTTGTGAGTTGGGACCATCAGTAACGTTACTCATTCAGAGGATTCAGTTCGATTCTGAATGGATTGTTTCAATTACCAAAGTGAATTTACTTCAACTTTAAATCTTAGGGTCGAGTATTGCAATCAGGACTTCCTTTGACTCCGTACCTGAATTTCCTTGAAAAACTGAGTTGGGTAGAAGTTTATGCTTGGAAGGTTTCCTCGCACCAATGAGTTAGTAGCTGCTAAATTTTCCGAATCAATGAAAAGTTTAAGACACACGTTCCAGCCTGGATTTCTGGAGTTTTCAAAGCTAATGTATTTCAATTTTCTTTTGAAGTGCGGGCTGTTTTCATAAATTGAAATGATCAGCGGAAGTCTCTGAATGCCTTTGTCATCAAGCTGCGAATATTTGTCAGCCTGAACAAACACCTCCCCCTACTCCTCTTTATTCTATCCTTCTTCTTCCTCCCTTCTCTCCTATTCTTCTTTTACTTTTTGTCATCACCATCACTCCACTCTTTCTGCATCCAACAGAAATTCTATCGCGGCTCACTTGCATCGTCTAGCGTTCATTTTTCTCAGCAATGGTCTCTGTCGTTTCCAAGGCAACATTTCATTAGTTTTTCTCTTCCAATTTCATCACGCCTTTTCTGCGAGTACTGTTCCGCGATGTGCAAAAGAAATCAGTGAAATGAAACTCGGCCCAGTTGTCCCATGCTCATGCATCTGTTGGCTGATGAAAAAAGAGAGTAAATTAGCGACTCCCGCACGAAGAAAGTTGCTGCAAACAGTCCATCTATCTTTCAGTTAGCGCTTGTAGCTGAGAGAGAAGGAGAATTTTCAGTTGACGCTCGTATTCTAGTGAGAAGGAAAGTCCGTACCGTACTTTGGGCCCAAAGAAGAAGAAATTATCTCGTTACTGGAGTTGATCCTGAGAGAAATTAATTTTTAAAATGAATCCTGCTATATTCACACTCGGGGACTCTGTTTTTTATGTTTACGTCGCGTGAAGATGTTTCGAAAATCTACAAAGGTCCTGAGACTTGTCGTCCTATTCAAGTGAGTTTGGAATTTTAAAGCACAGTGGAAAGTCGACAGTGTAGGACGTAGGTTATATAAATTCTACTCTTACTTATTGAATACTCAGTTTATACTCCGTATACAATATATATTCACTATATAAGGCTATATTAAGCTCGGTCAGTTTCAATACGAGTAGCCTACATAGCACTCTCGCCTGACATCTAAAATTTTAAATTTTTCAATCTCTTTGATTTGTATGAATGTGATTTCTGCTGTATAAATGAGAAATGCTGTTTGTTGCAGTGAAACAAATGATATTGTTTCACTAGAATAGAATATTTTATTGTATCACAGGATGTAAGAGTATTCAATGCGTTATTCATGCTAGTGCTGATATTATTCAAAGCATCAAAACAACCAGCTTGGATTTTTTTCTCAATAATATTACGCTAATTGGAAATTTAATCGTTTTTCCCAATTCAGGTTTTCCTGTGTGCGGAAATTCTACTCCAATTACAAAATGGTACAAGTACTTTTTCATACTGCGTGAATGAAAAAATGCGTGCTTTATTGTACGCAGAGGACATATTTCTATTATTTCAGCTGAATTGATAAGGAAATGTTATTCTTTCAGAATATACGTGAAAAACTAACAATGAGGTTTTTCCACAATTTCACTGATAACTCATATTTATTAGAAGATACGATTTTATATATCACTCAGTTGATTTTTGTAAAGGTAAGTAAATCTACCAGGTAGGCCAACGTCCATAAGAGCCCAGAAGTCCACTTTTTTCCTTCCGGATGACGTCTCTAATTTTATTTTTTACATTATGCTCTATACCTATATTCATAATTCGACATGTATCTTGGATTCCAATTTTCCAGCTATTCCACAGAGAATTGAAAAATAAAAAAATACCACGTAAAAAGCTATATTCTTATAGCTATTTCTTATTCTAAGTTATTTCCAATATCAATGGAAATAATTGTAAAAATGATGAATTAAATTATTGAGTGTTATTACAGTCGGATAATAATGAATAATGTTGTGTTACTAGAAGAATATAATGCTATTGTTGTCATAAATTGGGGTCGAAGATTCGAGAAGCTAGCGCTCTCGTTGAGAAAAAAGTAAGCTCTGGTGAGTTCAAATTATGCGATTACGATTTTAAAAATGAAAATAATCATATCATATTTCACTACAAAACAACTAGGAAAATTTAAAAATATTGTTTCCTTGTTAATTGTGATGTTCTCAACTCATCAGAATTCATTACAACAATAATATTCTTCAATACTAACGAAAATAGGTTATGTTTACATTTTCATAAGCTGTGCTTTTCATTTTGGGCGCTAGAGTGCGACACTGTAGAAAATTAGTGACGTCAGATTTGTGAACCATAATTACGAGAGAAATATCCCACCTGGTAGATTTACTATCCTTAGATTTTTGTGACTGCATGTGGGAACAAAGCAGTAACGCTGAAACAGCTTCATAGCCAGAATATCTCGAAATTCAATAATTTATGAGCATAGAATAATAGAGTTCTCTATTACTCTGGAAAGAATTCTATTATTCTATGATTTCAGTGAATGTATTGTTTGCGAATGATTTTATCCTACAATGGGATAATTTTATCTTTATTCGGCTTAGTTATTTGAAAAGTTAAGCCGAATAAAGATAAAATCATCCCATTGTAGGATATAATCTTTTGCAAACAATACATTCACTGAAATAATAGAATAATAGAGCTCTCTCTAGAATAATAGAGAGCTCTAATATTCTATGCTGAAATCTAACCATCGCAATCCTTGAAATATGGGGACCGAGAAACATCTCAGCTTATGATTTTGACACATTACAGAGGAGAAGATGCTTTTGTGACATCGATAGCGGGAGCTTTCTTCGAGTTATTTGCGAAAAGACAAACTAGAGCTGAATGTGATGCTGTATAGTGGCAGCAGAATCGACCTCGTTGTGTCAATGGGAGTTGTAACAGAACGACGACAAAAATAATCGTTCATTGGAGGAGAATATCGGAGATTGAAACTTCAGTGAGAAGCCAGGAATGCTGTTGCAAGAAATCAGTGGAGTGAATGGTGATTGGGGAAACATCTCGAAACGGATAACGGCCAAAATCTCGAATAAGAGCTGGCATCTGCCCGTGAGAAAGGCAGCTCAACAATTCCAGTCAATCCGAGTGTAATCGTGTTTGTTGTGCTCTATTCAGTTTTACGAGTTTATTCCCATCTTCGATGTGGAATGAATAAACGATCTTTGCCATGCTCTCTACTGCATGAAATTTATAATATGAATGAGCTCTCAATAATTGTCGGGAGGGTGGAGGTAACATAAATAACTGACACTACTATGCGATGAAATAAAAATAAGAACATCATTTTTTTAACCCTGTTTAGTTGCACCGACAAGCTGTGGAACACGTGTTTTACAATGAAAGCTTTTAAAGCCTTACCACTTGTAGATTCAAAAAATCTTCTCATCTCTCTCATTCATCTTTCCCCCACTATCTCCTCTCATTCTGCTATCTATTCTCTGTGCTTCACTCTCACTCTTTCTTCTACTCTTTTTTGCTCTCACATTCTCTCTCTTTACCTTACCCTCTGTTATCATCTCTCATATTATTATCTTCATCTTTCTCTCTTTATCTTTCTCTCTCTCTTATTATGTTTCTTTCTCTTTATCTTACTCTCTATCTTCATTTTTCTCTCTATCTTTATCTTACTCTCTCTCTCTCTCTCTCTCTCTCTCTCTCTTCTATTCTTCTCTCTCTTTACTTAGTGCAGCTCTCTGTACTCAATAGGCCTAGGGTGGGTTACGGGCTGTACACGATCGTTATCCTAATTTATCCTAGCTGACAGAAACAAACAGTGGGCCAGGTCGAAAATAAACCTGTAGACATAGCGGTTCAATAGCGGCTACCGGCGACCGGCCATAAATTACCCCTCCGACTCAAGATCGAATTGAGATACCGTCGATATTAAAATTCAATTCCACTTGACACGCTTCTTCCCCATAGAATTTTGAGTTATTGTACAGGAATAGGCGGCAACTGAATTTATTATGGAATTCAACTATGTTTCCGATTATTGAACAGAAGAACAACTTGTAGAGTAGGAATCTCGGAAAATATGGCCTGAAGTATTCAATATTCGTCAACAAAATTTATTATTGCTTCTTATAACAGAATTTATGTTGGGAATTCGACTCCCTATTTTCGATTTAATTTAAATTTGATGAACAAATTAACAAATTGTGATTCACAATAAAGAATACATTAAAAATCTTGAGGTTTATTTTTGTAGAATATATAAAACATTTTAGAGTTTGTTTTCATACAAAAAGTTATTTAATCAAGTTCAAAATCATTCCAATTATTAGTCTATTATTTAGGTAAGTTAAAACAAAGGTTGTCAGATCCACGAAGTTTATTTAAAATACCATACTTTAGTTTCAAAAGTTACATAAAAGTGTAAATTATATTAGTCTATCCATTGTGATTCACGATTATATGAAGTTTGAAGTTTCGTTGTTATTTATTGAAGTTTTTCAGTTTATCAGTAGATAATTTGACACCTTGTGAGATCGGTTTCCCCGATTCACGATTATATAGTCGTATTATAATTTTTGCAATGGAATAGTTTTGTTTCCCATGCTTGATCCTTTTGAAACTAACCAATACTGGTTGGTAAGAATGAGAATCATCGTTTGAATAATTCAATAGTAGTATTTTTCCAACTCAAACCTCTCCTCTGAATCAAACTTATTAATATGCTTCCAATGCTACCGGTCTCTAATAAAATTTCGCCGCAGTTGAAGATTCAGGAAATTTTAATTAAACTTGAAGACACCCTTCACCACCAACAATAATTATCACAAACTAATATCTCAGAAACTTTGTAATAAGTGATTACTTGCGTTTAATTTTTCACTCAGTAGCGTGCTCACTCCTCTTAGAAAAGCTCTCTCTAAAACTGTTATGAAGCAACAAACTAATGAGCAAGCTGAATGTCTGTTAGCTCTAGAGATTCCAAACTTGTTTTATTACAAGAATCATCTTATAAAATCATAAAACATCCCCAAGTGTTTCAGCAACAAAGTGCAAATAAACGTACGGTAACTGATACTTGGGTTGCAGAATTATATTGTATTGAGGTGCAATGAGGAGCAATGCAGTTTTCTTGGTCACTTTTTAAGAATTTATTGTCTACTAATTGAGCTTAGGTGTCTAGACACTTGTGAGCATGGCGTGTAAGCATAATTCTGAAGGTGAGATAAAGGTTAATAAACTTGTCTTAATAACTAGCTACTGGAGGATATAACTCAGGGCCGGTCTGGGGAGGTTGGGGGCCCTTGCGTTTGATCAACTGGGGGCCCCACACCGGGGGGTATGGATTCCCCCCTAGCCAAGAGGATGGTCCAGGGGTACTCCCCGGAATTTTTTCATGATATTATTATTAATTTAATAATATTATTTAGAAAAATCGTATTTTTGATTGTTATTTAACCCTAAACCAGAAGAACTCCACACTTCATTGAGTGATTTGTGAAGCATGGATTGAAATTGAATCTTCAGGTCACATGAATTAAACAAAAATCATTCAACTGAGCATCTATTAAAGATCTAAAAACAGTTTGTGAAATAAATGCCAATGCGGAAATTGTGATTTGATCAGATTAATTTTTGTGCAACTTTATAACTGATACTATTGAATATTTCAATGATCGATCATAGATCATTCCAATCAATCCATTTATTCATTTTTCAAAGTAAATAAGTCATTTATTAATTTCAGAGAAAGAAGTTTGAAATTTCTTATAATAAGGAATATGTTAGTATAATAATTAGGTATTATCTTATTCCTGACCGGGATCAGAGATGAGAAATTCAGTAAAAAAGAGATAATTTTATTCGACTACGGATCACAAATTAATCTTCATAGCAGCTTCCTTATAATGTTGGCATCCATTTATTGGAAGATAACTTGGGAAATAGAGATTTACAGTTATGAAGTATTAAAAATAATCTTGTGAATCTCCCATTTTCACACATTCACGAATCCAACGGCAGTGCTTCAAGTGAATGACAAAATCACTGGTCGTTTGACAAATCCATTCGTCTTTTGGAATGAAGTAGCTGTCTAGCAAATGATCCGATCTGTCAAAGAAAATGACTTGTTTAAAGTTATATCCTAACATGAAGTCTGCTTTTCTGCAATACGATATTCAGAACTTCCGCTGTTCTTCTTGAAAAATGTTTCTCTACAAACGATCAGATCTCAAAGTTATGGACAATAAATTTAATGTCTTTAGTATTTCGCGATAACCTTCAGTTCATCATCTTAATAGTTTATATCTAGATGATATCCTATCTACAGGACGTTTCAACGTCTGATGTCTGTGTTGAAGTCTAAAAGCTCAATAATTGCAACATTAGTTGAGCGAGCTCCAATGTTTTAAAATAGTATGAAATCAACATTTAAAACGCGTTGGAGGCGGAGTGCATGAATTGCTGTTGAAAATAGAACGGAAACGGCTTTAGAGTTTACGTCAAGTGTATCAAAGATGTACAGTATTTGGGAACAGGCGAATGAATGGAGCCACTCATTCATTGATTTTTCGCGCTCATTAATTAGCGGCACGTGCTGCTGATGATGATTTTGATAGCGGTTCTTCCATGAATATTCGAAAACATGATATTTTGCAGATTTTTACATTTGTGACAGACATCCGTCAGTTTTATAACTTTGATTTAAACGGGTAAATGAAGGCCTCTGTATGGAAATAGACATTCGCAATAAAAGTAGGAAATAAAGCTTGCCAAATGGTTGCCTCTTATTCTGCCTGAATCGAGCAGTGCTTTTCAGACGGCTTCTTTTTATTACGTATCTCTTGGGGACAGTTGGGAGGGATGAGTATGCCTTTTGTTGAATCTCATAAAAAGAGATTCAAGTTATGGACCTGGAATTGTATGAGTCTGTTCAACATATAGGCCCAGTGTAGGGGATCATCGTTTCATATTATCTTCGTTCTTTCAATTTACTTTCAGCGGTCAGAGTGTAATGGGATTGCTACATACATTGCGCAATGGCTTATCGTTCTGGAACGTACATTGTAGAAATTGGGGTCCACAAGTATGTATTTTTATGGAGGCCTATTTTGTACATAGGAATGTGAGATTGAATGATTTTTCATTATTCCACTCTTCTAGATATATATGAATAAGTGCAACATGCCATTATTAAGGCTCACTTTATTCATAATCCTAAGTTTTTCTTTAGAATATTAGAAAACAAAGATTTTTTCTATCAGAACAAGAGAACATAATAATTGAATACATTTAAGATAATTGGTTATTGAAATTGATTATCATAATTGATTACGGACTTAAGAGTTTCAAGTTCAAGTAACAATAGAAAATTCTTTAAATCAGTTCAAATAAGACATAATATAGCTTAAGGCTGGAATTTTCAGGTTAGAGTTTAATTTGATACTTGAAGAAGTTATAAGTTACAATATTGTGCGCGGTTCTATTATTTATGAAATCGCAAGACAGAAATTAATATCATGATCGATTTGCATTTGGACAGACCTGTGCTTGTTTTTTATTGATTTCTTCTATCAGAACATAGTACCATATTGGATACATTTAAGATAATTGGTTATTGAAATTGATTATCAATTCAAGAACTTCTGTTTAAGTGGTTGAGGGGTAAATACTTTTTTAACATGATTATTATGTTGGAGATAAAGGGAGATTCTTCCGTTCTCGATTAGTTCTCACTCGGAAACTTGTAGTCATTCAATTTGAGTAGTTAAATAATTCCACAATAAAGATCAACGATAATAGATTACAGATTATTACAGATAGATTATTTCTATAGTAAAATTTTTCAACCGACAATCAGTCTATTGAAGAAGATCGCTTCAACTTGAAAGTTATAGGCTCATCGGCTCATCACAAGGAAATAAAATAAATGCGAACCAAGAGCTGCAGGCGACCATTAAAAAGAAGCTGCTGAACATTACGAAATTTCCGCGATTCCAAATGACTTTTCCACCACTCTTGTGGCTTCGGAAATTATATTACTGAAAACACAATGTGTGTGCTCTAACAATGTTTAAGTTGCTGGAAGCGGAGGCAAATGGTCTCTATAGTCTGTTCAAGCAAAGAAGACATTCTGGCAAGATGGGAAAATGATTCCAGTTTGTTCAATATTGGTTCAAAAATTATAATTTGGTTTTGAATTGTAGAGCAGAATGTTTCCTACAGTTTGAGACTAAATTAATAATTTTTGGCCCAATATTGACTGAACTGGAGTAATTTTCTTGTCTTGACAGAATGTCTTCTTCGCTTGGACAGACTATAGAATGGAAGTCTGGAAATCTTGCTTGGAGCGGTCTCAGTTGAGAAAGGGCTGGTTTACCTTGCATACTTTGCTTCTTTCGAAAAGACTCGTCCGTCTAAATTTTACGGCTTCAACTTTGACAGAGAACTTATTAGGTGGGAGAGAGTGGGTTGATAAGAGGAAGAGGTAGTGAAAAAAGAAGTTGATGGATTGTGTGAGGAATAAAAAAATCTGAACGAGAAAAGAAACGATTGGTATTTGAGTAGAAGAAAAAAGTCTGATACATGGGTCGAATCAACTTCTTTCGACCGAAATTGTTTGATCAATCGAGATTGAAATTCAGATTCATAGGCAACCATGTAGGCATACAATATGATTATTCTTCAAGTCGATATTGAACCTGTCGATTGATATGCCTGTCCTGGCGTTACTTGATACGTTTTCCATCATGGATAAAATAATGAATCACAGTACCCTTCAAAAAATAAAAATATAAAATTACCCTTTGATGATTCTAATTGACATGAATAGTTTCGTACTATTTAGAGCCATTATAATCGAGTGTAACAAATAAAAAATAATATTTCTCTATCATGTATGCCATGTAGGCCTATAACTCAAAAGGTAGAGTAAGTATCGGGTTTATTGAATACTACTTATTACTAGTATGTAGTATGTGTAAAAGGCCCACAAACCTTTTTAATACTCTACAAGTGAAAAATGAAGTAATTTATCTTTATCCATTCTACCTTGCCAAATAATTGAGATATAAATTAGAATTATTGGAAGATTGTCCATTGAAAAATATATTAGAAAATAAATGAAGAAGTTCATATCATGTCCAATTATTGAACCCGGATTTGATTTCTTATTGCATCACTTATAAATAAAAAAAATCTGGTGTGGTACACTCACACAACTTGCCTTGCCATTCATATTTGCGTAGGCCTAATAGGCCTACAAGTAACTTGTATCTATACTATACCTAGTCACCAGCGAGTGCAAATTTCATATATGCAATAGACTATAAATTGAAATTAGACTATTATAGATATTGCTATAGTGAAATTTGCTCTCGCCTCCCGGCGCTTCGGCTCATCTCTTGTGTGATTTGAAATTTTCACAAGCCCATGATGCCTCGCGCCTGTCGGCGCTTCGGCTACCGAATTGACTCAGATTTTGAATGAAAGTAGATTTTTTGGTCTGTAGTATTCCAATATATCGGATCAAAGCTGTGGAATGGATAATGGATCATTCGATTCCATAACTCTAGTATTTTACTAATAATTATTATGAAACACTAATACTTCTTTCAAATGTGATTTTTGTCTTCTTCAATCCTGATGCGGATTGCCTTGATAGCGAGAATGACGGAATGACGTTGATACACTTTTTGTACACGAGCGTCAAGCGCGCTGCCCGCGTTGCTCGAACTCCACTTACCGAGCCATGTAGTGCGGGTGGCCTATAAACAGATACATTAATGTAGTGCGGGTTGCCTATATACAGACTTTTCTAACTTTTCAAGTGTGGGGTGGCGCCCCTGATAATCCTACTCAAAGGGGACATATGCCAGTTGATAGAGCTTTAATGACTATATAGGGTGTCAATTTGTAAAAAAATAGTTTGAGACATTTTTGATAAAATCGAGTTAAAAATCCATTCTCCTCAACAATGCTGTTGATCTTCTGCTATTTTACCAGGAATGAGACTCTTGGGAGTCGATATTATGTAGGACTATTTTGGGTATGAGTTTGAGAAAAATCGTTAGAGCCGTTTTTGCGAAAATCGTGAAAAACAAAATATTTGTCATTTTTTCCGCCATTTTTCGATTAATTTTTTTTGAATCTCTTCATGTAGTTCCTCATGGTATAAGAACCTCAAGTTCGAAGTTTCAAGTCAATCGGTCAATTAGGAATAGAAATATTGCAAAATACATTTTTCTCAACAATGCTGCGGATCTTATGCAATTTCGCCAGGAACGAGACTCATGGCAGTCGATAGGGTTTATATAGGACTATTTTGGGTATAAGTTTTAAAAAAATCGTTAGTTCCGTTTTCGAGAAAATCGTGAAAACACCATTTTTGGCATATTATCCGCCATTTTTCGATGAATTTTTTTGAATTTCTTAGAGTCGGGTCCTCATGGTATAAGAACCTTAAGTTCCAAATTTCAAGTCAATCGGTCAAGATTGGGAATCGAGATATAGTGTATACAGACATACACACATACATACACACACACACACACACAGACCAATACCCAAAACCACTTTTTTGGACTCAGGGGACCTTGAAACGGATAGAAAACCTAAATTTGGCGTACCTTAATTTTTTTTTGGAAAGCAATACTTTCCTTACCTATGGTAGTAGGTAGGGCAAGGAAAGTGAAAACAATTCAAACGTTTTATTCTCATCATTTACTATTCAATCCATCCCCTATTTAATTCAAGACATAAACTTTATACATTATGGATAAATTTATATGTAATTTATGAATACAAATACATTACATTTATTTTACAAATAAATTTTGAATTTTAATCTACACACCTTATAAGGATCATAAGAGTAGACGAATCAGGGTGATTTTTTCACAGTTTATATGTTCACAATTTTCACGGTTGCTGGAGAAATATCATTTTGATTAAAATTCAAGCGTCTTATTTGAACTTATTTATCAGAGAAAACGAACACACCAACCCAAGTCTCTCTTTTCTCCATTTCTATTCAGAGCAAGCCAGCTCGACAATTTCCAAGCGTTCCAACGTTAATGTGCAATAAGGTCGGAGTTAGTGAGTTTCCGCAGATAAATGGTCTAATTCAATATGCGTGAGAGAGAATCGCAATAGAGCATACAGTAGCCGGAAGCCACCAGTCTCATTTTGGCTAGATGTCATCTGGCTTGTGTTGATCCATGACACCTACCATGATCCGGAATTATCCTCAAATGGTTCCTGAGTTGGAAACTGCAAATAGGCTTCAGGTCTAGCCTACCTGATTAGCCTCTACTCTAGTAGGCCATCCAACAACCGCCCACTAGAATTAGAGGGTTGCTTTTGATGGGCACCTACCCATCTGTTTCTATTGTGTTCTACTGATGATAGACCTATTTAGCTTTGTTGAAATGGTACTTGGAATACCTGCATTTTATCAACTTCCCTTTCCCAGCTACCAGTTTCGAATTCAAGGGCAATGTTGTTCTTTTGAGATTGAAGCTGGTTGTACGATTTAATCAAAATTATAACTGGCAAGAATACATAAAGGCAATGGATGATATATTCAATACACTTTCGACCCCTGAAAGGGACTCTATCAATTTTAATTGGAAATAATATTTGAATAAAATAAATTACGGTATTAAAAATAATTCTATAAATTTAGTTATTTTTCCGCACTAGTACCAAAACAATAACACAATGATACATCAATGTTCCAAAATTCTTCGACATTTGAACAATTTTCATCCTGCGTTATTATCATTATATTTCCATTAGCAGCGGTAATTTGAAATTTGGTGGATTCTACATTTTCTAGGAAACTGAGTTGAATAGATTGAATTTCGGTCCTTTGATAGAACGAGAACAAACACATACAATGGAAGTGGATTAGAACCAATTAGAGATTGCATTCCCAATTCCGAGAGCCTACAAAAGGTTTACAGCTACATATTTACGGATCCAAATAAACGAGTATATCCAACTTTGATCTACCTTTCTATATATCAAACTATCTTTCTTTACATCTAACTATTCATTTATAAATATAACTATCCATCCATATATCTAACAATTTACCTGCCAGCTCACAGTTCTGCTCAGTAAGTGCAATCCAATTACATTAGGGACAGGTACTGGTTGTTATGTAGAGTTATCTAGAGGGCGGGCTTGTTTTCATTTTCGCTCAGAAAACGTCGCAGGTCGAGTGATCAGACAGGGGTTACGGACGGTGCGCTGCCCTGCACTGCGATTATTATACGCCAAAAGGAAACGTCGAGTGTATAAATCGTCAGCTAGCGGGACTAAAGCGATTCGCTTTTGAACGCGCACGCAATTAACATTGGCGAGCGCTTTTTTCCGGACCGGACTATCTCGGGCCAAACAAATTCACCGTCGGCATGAATAATAAAAACCGGGAGGGGTTGAAGGGCCAGCCATTACATATATTGCCATGTGTTTCCACATTAGAGCGTGAGCTCCATCCGCAACTAGAGCAGGCCTCAGCCAGCCGAGACCAGAGTGCTCTTTATCTTCAATATTACCGACCGACCTACGACCTGCTCTGGAGAAAGAAAAAATACACGCGCCTTTTAATTGCGATATGCATTCAATTTTATTTTTAAAACCGGAATGAAATTTTTCGACATTAACAGGCCTACTACGTTTCCACCACGCTGCGGTTAGATATCTCTCACTTGAATAACACTGACTTTTTCCACCTTCTCTTCTCTTTTCAAGCCTACTCCTCTCCTCTCTATCTTTCTCTTTATCACTTTCCCCTTCTCAAACCTACTCCCTTCTTTGGTTTTTCTCTCTCTCTTTTTATCTCTCTTACTCTTCCATACAACTTATTCACTTCATTTTTTTGATTCTAATATTTCTCTAAACTTCGAGCATTACCTCTCTCAATCTATCACTTTCTTTCGAAACAATTTATTAACTTTCCTGTTTATTACCTTCTCTCAAAACATTAAGCCTTAATCTTTTCAACCCTCTCTCAATCTCTTTAGCTCTTTTTTATCACTCTCTCCTCTTTTTTCTCTTTCTTCCATTCCCTTTCATATAAATATGAAATATAAATATGACTCATTACGCTTTTCCCCACTCCTTTCTTGATCAATCCCGTCCTCTTACTACAACTTCCTTCTTTATACATGAGTTTTCCATTCTCTTTCTTCCTTGAATTCGAGTTGGCATCATTGTTCGCGACTTTTGAACCAAATTACATACAGCTATCTCAGATAAGATCATTTTTCCAGCTTTGCTGTGTGGCAGAAAAAGTTGTCGGTCACGGAGAAAACTGTTCTTCTATTCTGACCTTTCACATTGTAATGTTCAACTCTCCGGTTCATGCTATTTATAATTGTGTTTTCAACAACAATTCCTGAGGTTTACTCACCATGGAAGTTTGTCTGAATTCCTAACTTCCTCACTAAATTTCTGATTTTCTCACTACTACAACTGTGATTTATCGTAGCTATGTGATTTGTAGCCAAGTGAAATATTGATAAGATCCATCTCATACAGTATATATAATTTGAATATAAATATATAATTATTCACCCATCTTATTGATAATCACTTGCAAATGTAATTGAATTATTGATCGGATAGAAAGCAGGAAAGCGAATAGAAAGGTTTTGTAAAACAATATAAACTTCATCAGTAATGTGTTTTTTGTTCATTGATATCATTTTATGATACTCGAGACACTCGAGTTTCTCAGATTTTTCCAGTCATTATCAGTGTAGATTAATTCTGCAAACTCGATTGTTTGGCTATTGATTCTCGTCACATTTCAAGTAACCTATGTCTTGAAAAATGTTTTGCTATACACAATAGTGCACATTTTTCCTGGGCGCCCAAAAGTTTTATCCATTGAAGGATTTTTCAAATAGTAGATATTAAAAATCCGAGAAATTCAAAGAGCTGGTTGGAAAGGAGTAATGGAGAACCATGAAGTCTGTGTTTTTATTCATCTCAAAATAATTTTCTCTTCAACAATACATTTCAATATTCAATTTAAACATGACAAATCGAGACATTTTATGTATTTGAATACAAGCAGAGCCATTTTGTAACGTGCTCGTTCTCTATTTCCTTGAATTTGTAGTAATGTGACTAAAGTAAAACTTTTGTGAGGAGTTGCATTCTTCAACACTCAGCAGCTCTTAATAAGGCACATGGTTCAATAATTATAAAGTGGAATTTAATTGGAAGAAGCGCGTTTGATGATACTTGAGGCGTGAGCTCTTTGTCACATAGTTGTTAACTGACAAAATTATTCAGTGATAATTAGAGACCAAATTATTCCCAGTTTCCTGCCTTAGTAACTTTCTGCTTAGCCGCTCAACAAGGCCTATATTAATCCTGCTGCATCACAGCTAAAAAAATACCAGAATAATCATGTATTGATTATAGTTATGAATTATAACTGATATTTCATTCAAATTCAGGCAACTCCCATTGAGGAAATTCTTAAAGAAACATTTTAGTATACATACGAATAAATATTATGTTACGTGGTATATAATGAATTCGCATTCATTAATATTAATTTCAGGCCCAGTTAAAGATAATTTACAAAAATCACAAATAATTAAGTAGATTTCACTTGATGAATTTCTTTCAAGTGAATTATTTGCCACCTTTTTCAACAGTTATGTGTTCAGTGTTCAACTCTTTGTCGATTTTTATTACTGAATTACATTCATTACATAATCTCTGTCGTCAAAAACTGTTCTATTTATTGTCAGTGAACTACAAGTGTTCGTCGATTGGAAAACTGGTCCAAGAGGGAATTTTCACTCGAATATTTTCAAGTATACGAGAAGAAACTCTGAAGGCGTGATTTAAGCCTGGATCCAAGACTACAGCCCTGCATATGCTTGAAAATCACGCCTACGTGGAGAACCTAGCCACCTTCATCCATCCTTGAGGCACTCTCCAAATCATGTTGTACTCCACTATGCTCTAGAGTCTAGACCTTCATATTTTACATCTATCGTACGATTCATATAACATGGCATATGGTAGCATATGTGAAAGTGCTAAAGTTCAGCCCATACTCCTGTTCAGTTATTTAGAGCAAAGTGTTAGTAGATTGCATTGAAATTTCATTTAAAAAAAGTTATTCAGAACTACGCGAAAATATTTTAGATTTTATGACTGTTATAAACCTGGTTGCTTTATGACCTTCCTGAAAATAACTTTATGACAAGCGCTATAATAATTGTCGACGTGTGAATCAATTTTATATTTGACAAATTTGCAGCTTTAGTTGGCTGTAAATCGGAGTAAAGTAACTTTGGAACACAACGTTCTTTAAATCTTTCCTCTTCTTTTTCTTTCAATCTTTCTTATTTCCTTCGCTTCCTTCATGTTTTCAGCCTTTTACCACAAAAATTATCATTATTTTATCCCAATATCACTATTCTTCCTACTTTTATTTCTCTATACAATTCAGTGCATTGTCAAAATGTAGAGCAAATTTGAATTCTCTTCATTCTCTTGTAAAACTCTCATTTTTCATTTCAAATGGGCTTAAACCTCCAAATAATATTGGTTTGGAATGTACAATCAAATGACATTGGTTTGTGAGTGCAGTATATCACACATTGTGACACATCTAAGTTTATAATACATAATAAAGCATCTACTTGTCGATTAATGTATCTGTCTGGTGAAATTTTTTTAAAATATCATTGTGTTTTTTAATCTCAACTTTATTTTGATAACTTCATACTCATATTCACGAATATTAAATGGGAATGTATCTAAGAGATCAAGTCTCACTTCCCAAATCAGATATCCTATATAATCTGGATTGATTACATCCAGAACACCTGCTTCATGAACACAATCGAAATAAGAAATGACCCAACAGATAATAAAGGGAAGAATAGTAATTGAGAGTGAAGATGAAACGTGAATGATTGATGCTCTACCCTTTACTCTTCTGCTTTTTTGTACATTCACCCTCAGCTTCACCTTTTTTTTAACAGAAACAATACAAGCCAAGTTTTTGACCCAGGCTATGGTAACAGCTATAGTTAGTCTAGTAACGCCGCGGGCTGACCACATACAAACGACCACCCTACGAACTTAATAAATCGTTGAGCCTCCATTGATACTCCATGAGCTGTATCGAAAACTATTATCTCATTTCTTTGTTTTGCTGTCTTATTTGCTGGATACCAGACTCGCTTTCCCTCTATCATTCAGTGCAGAATAGTCTCATATTGAATAGTTTTCTTCGATTAACAATAATAATTTTTTGAAAAAGTTTTTTTAATATTCACAATATCACAAACTCTTGTTTTTTATCTTGTAGACTTTGTCCACACTTTCGTGCATTCGTTTTTCATTTTGTGTAGAATTATCCAACAGCTATCAATCTATTTAGAGAATCGTCAATCTTTTGAATATCAACCTCTCTCATTGTTATTTCACAATGCTATTGTGTTTCCTTTTCAGTTGTGTGATAGTGTCACTGCTTCATAAAACCCTCCAATTTTAAAATTTCTGAATTTAATCGCATCTTATCGAGAAGCGAAATTTCAAGACAGGATTTAACGAGAGTTTTCTAATTTGAAGAGTTTCGTTTCTTATACAAATGTTACATATTTATCTAATTTGTACCAATAACAATGATTGTACATGAAAATTGAATACATTGAATGAGAAGAGACATATTAACCAAAGAACCAAAGAAGAAAATCGGAAAAATGAATGAGTTAACTCTCCATATCAATAGTAACTTTTATAAAAAAATCACTTGGTGTAGAAATTCATCTTGTAGGGAATTTGAAAAGCAGGCTTTTGGTTGACGAGATCAAACGAAAAGGAATCAGCCTTCAAAGGTTGATGACACAGGCTGGAGGAGCCGCTCATCTATTTGGAGATCTACGCCAGGATTGCGAAGTTGGTTTTCGGCACCAGGCAGGGACAAGAGCGATCTTCGACGAATGCATGCCAGAAAAGAAGAAGGAAAAAACAAGAATGCAATAAAGCAGAATAGAATAGGAGCCGATGACTTCTATTTTTCGGGAAGCCTTACCGCCACCAGTCAGCTTGTCCAGTGAACAATGTAGTTAGTCTTATTTTCTCTTCTTATTTCACTTGAGTCATCGTCATAGTAAAGGATTCTTATTAACGTCCTGAACAATGATCGCTTTTGAGATCGTCGAGTGACCATCATTAACAACTTCGAATGTCAATTTATTTTTTTAACGAGTTTCATTCCAACTTCGGACATGTTCAAATGAGTATAAACTTCTTTTTTCGCTGTTTTTTCTCCTCTACTTCGTCAGCCTTTATTGCTTAATTTTTGTTGTATTTTTTACCCTTCGCAATCAACAGTATCCTCCCGCTGTATCCTTTCTCATGATCTCACTTTATAAAATAATGTCATATATTAATCTCCTTATTAAATATCAATCATTATATTAATGTTTATATATTAATCATTTAGTTAATTCTTCTCCTTCTCCTTAACGTCTTTCTTGTTGAATTGGCGACCAGTACTAAATTATTTTTTTCCAATTAATCTTCTTATTCTGAGAAATATATGCATACTCAATAGATAAATAAAAGATATTTGGGTAGGTACACAATACAAAAAGGTGAGTAACTTACAGTTCTCAAATACCACAGCTTGAAATACCACAATTACCTCCTGCTTACGATTCTACCCTACAACATGTTTGCTTTTCAATTTTATTCTACTACAACTTCTGTTTTAGAATCCTAGAGCATACTTTGAATCATGGACTGAACATATTAATTAATAACTTTGTACCCTTTCTTAAAGATTTTTTCCACAATTTTCTCCTCCAAGCATCGACTAAAAACTCAGCACTTTCTTGAATAGGAATCTCATTACTGTGAATGGAGTCGACTGGAATCTGGGAATAGTACATTCTGTTTGTGAATCAGGGAGTTATCTAAACTGTAAACAACTTGATGCGATAAGTTGACTGAAGACACTCCATAAACAGAATCAAATGTTTAGCTTTAACCAATGATAGTTCTAATTTGATCACATCTGAATCGACATATCTCAACGATAGCAAAGCTATCTCATTATTTTTATTTTAATAAAATCCTGAATTTTTCTAAGGATCAGCAGTTCAACAGTCTAATCTACTAATAATCGATCTCCAAGCTCTACTCTTCTAAGTAACAAAATTCATGTTTTCGAAACATTGTTGCATACCTTCAAACTTCAACCGCTCTTAACTCATGAATAGTTTGTGATAATGAATATTCATACAGTAGTTGCATAGCAAGTTCCCTGGATTAGTCATTGTTGTGCACTCACTCTCCGACATTCGAAATAAAACTGCATAAGTGAAAAGTGAGGTCAATAGACTTTTACAACCAATGCAATAGGAAGAGAGACAACGGAGACCAATGCGGTTCGGTTGAATTATAATGTGCTCGAGTCACGAAATCTAGAAGAATTAGCTCTGTTACGATGTTCTTCTTGATTCTTCTGCACGTCTCTGGTATTCGGCCCACCTGGAATCAAACAGGACCACTTCTGCAATCAACACTAATGTGCACACTGAGTAATAATTATGATAAGAAATGGAAATGAGAATCTAAATTAGGTTTAGTTATTCATGGGTAGATCAAAGCAGAGTAATATATCATTCAATTAACTTATGTACACTTTCCATGAATCTAAGCTTTAGGAAGTGTAATTTCATTTTCGCTTCATCGACTTTTACCAAACTCTAGGATCTACCTCTCTGCCTCTCGGATCTATAGGATTCTCTTCTATCTTTTCTTCCCTTGTCTTCTGTTCTCCATCCCTTCCAAATACAAGCTGAACGCGACTAATAACGCTACTTGTCTCTAGAACTGAAATTATTATTGCCAAAATATTTCCTACTCCAAAATGCAAATTACTCTCATCGTAAGTTATTTATGCAACATAATATCGCATACTATTCGTGTCTTAGAAGAGCAAACGTAATTATTTCAGGTGGAATAGCTGAGATACTTTAGCTCTGGATAAACGATGACAGGAATGATGAAATATCTGTTCTGTTCCACTACTGCAACATTAACTAATACTAAGCTTGGCTCTACATCTTGTTTCCTTTTCTATTCCTCTCTTTATCATTCTCTTATCCCATTCTGGTTTATTCATGGTTTATTAATTGATCAGCTTTTAAGATGTATTAATAGCCAGTTGGGAGTGGAAATTACAGCTGAAGCAAAGTTGTGGAAATTCGGAATTTAATTATTCAATTATTTATTTATTTGGAGATAAATTAAATCATTCCTAATTATCATTGATTATCATAATTGTTGGTTGATCGTCATTGATTGCTAATTGTGGTAGATTAGTTATTTAATTTGATCTGAAAAACAAATGGAATGAAATTAATGGAATAGAATATAATATCATATGGAGCAATATAATAATATACTATGAATCATTCAAAAGATTGATGCATTCAAAAGATTGATTGAATGGCTTATCAGTCTGAATGGCAGTTATTGGCTAAGAAATTCTCGTTCATTCGAACATTATCAAATGGAAATTGATGAAATGGTGAGTGATTACAAGGTTAAATTAATAGAGCACTACTATAACACATAATTACGGATTCCCCTAGGAGCTATGATACTTTCTTACGTCAACCTCCTTCATTTCCTTATTCAACCTTCTTTTATATCCATTTCAACTTTTTCTTGAAGGTGCTTTCAAGTTCTACAAACTATCTATTAGTTGTATACGTATTCATTATATCGACTACATTATTGATCTCAACTTCTACATCGATAGAAACGAGGGACTTATGCTTGGAAAGCTTTTTCTTCTAATAAAATATCTTTGATGTTCTCTTAGAGATTTCTATTTGTGTATAGATATGAGTTTGGTTGTAGAAAGAATCCAATTAGGATAAACATATCGATGGTTGCCTAGTAACTTATAGAGTGCATCTATTGGATTAATGCTAATAATGAAATAAAGATTGTACAGAACTCGACTAATTTGGATGCATTCGAACGAAAATAGATGAAAGCTCCATTGTCCATATCCAGTCTGACCCATAACCCACAATCGAAACGGAACCGACAGATGATGGTATTATCTCAGAATAATAAGAGCTGGCCAGTGTTTTCTCAGTATTCTTTGAGTCTTGAAAATCGAGGAACGAAAATACGAAAATGAACATCGCTGGCCAGAAGAAATGAAGAGATTGTAATGGAAAGACGAGATTGGATGTTATCATGAGAGAAAGAGCAATGTGAGTGAGATGAATTAGAAGAGTGAGTGAAAGAGGGTGAAAAGAGAGGTACATAGAGTAAGAGTATAGAGTAAGAGAATGAGCAAGATAGAGTGAATTTGTAAAGAGAAGGCTTGGAATAGAAACTCATCCCCATATTGCTAGCAACATGCTTAGACTTGTATCGATGTTCGATGTGTCTTCGTAACGATGCTGAGATTGAGCCGCTCTTACCAGAAAGCAATACCCTGTTATACTTATCTCTTTGAAAGCAACAACAGCCATCTACTCCCACGCTAACTCATCGATTCATATTGGGAATGGATTGATAAGTAGCTCCAAAACGCTTATCAGGTTTATAATACTGAAAACCTGCTCATTAATTGGCCTTTCTCACCTTGTCAATGTTCATCCTTCTCCCGTTATTTTATCGCTGACAACGATAAAGTTTATCTAGATGATGAAATTATCCCTATACCTTCACGGAACCGAACTATTCTACTACCTCTAATTTCAAGAATGTTTAAAAGGGTTAGTTCTGAGTTAGGAACTCGGTTACCTTGTTTTCTTAGTGCTGTGGGGTTACGGTCTCTTGTGAAAGGATAAGAATCGGAATGTTCCCGTATTCCAAATTTAATACTCTGTCAGTATGTCAGTATGTTTTGAATGTAGGATAATTAAAGGTTTTTCTAAACACAGTTCCATTCTGGGCACCTGTCACCTAACAAATTGATGCAGTTGAGTAAAAGATTTTCTAATGAGGAATTCTATCCGATGAATGTTGAGAGAATGACGATATCTAAAATAGAAAATCAAAGGGATAAATTATCAATAATAATTATTCTTCTTCATAAGTGAGCAAAGAAAACGAAGATAGCTCTGCATTTTTTGGAAAAAATATATATATTCTTGTGTCGATTTGATCATTATTGGTTTATTATTTCAATATAATTGGTTCATTGTTGTTGAAGACATTCTATAAGAAGATCTTCGATTCATTCATTGAATATATAAAAAATAAAATTCCACTGCTATTTAGCACTAGCTTAACGAACAATGGAGTTCGTCTAATTTTATATACACGGTATAGTCAATGTCAATCCTCTTTCTACATTTTGAAAACTGTCATTTCATTACTGTTCGCTGTACCTATTCTATATTAACTGACACAGCTTTCTTGATTCCATTCATTCTATGATCATGAACAAACATTCCAAATGAATCTTGAAAAATGAGTTCTAGTAGTAAAACTATTTGGTTTGGTGATGAAAAATATTATAATAGTTCAATTCCATTAACTATGTTATTTTTGTAAAAAAATCCTTCTTATAGTTCTTTTTCTACTACCACTGTCTAATATTACATGTCTAGCAGTTTACAATAATTCAGAAGTATCATTGTATGAAGTGATGAGCTAATCAACGATAGAAATGAATATAATCTTGATGACTTATACTTTTCCAAGCTAAGTTACGTGAGAAATTATGAGATAATTAATCTGAATTCTCGATAATCATTGATTCCCAACATTTGAAATTATTGTATTAACTGTGTTTCCACGTCGCAATCCAGTGTTATAGACTTATCAATGCGAAACACAATGAGATGGTTGTGGATAATGTATTATTCGTACTATAATATAACATTACAATCATTCAACGTTGCTGATTTGAGAGCTGAACACTATCTCTGGTTGATGGAATCAACTGAAAACTGAGTAGTACTCCACAATCATGATTGGCTTTCCGATCATGAACTAAATTCGTTGATATAAGCGTGGGAGTTCAAACCTGATGTGGCGATGACTGGAGATGATATGGCCCGATGGCAAAAAATTAAATCCATCTATCTAATAATTCTATGGCTCCTATGAAAACGCATGCAACTTTCACGACTTTTTACTTTTTAGTAATTCATCAGAATAAAGAAATGTGTTTTTAGTTAAATTCAAACTACTAGGAAGAGAATTATTTGTTTCAATTTGCACCGTCAATAAAATTAATTATTTTTTACAATAACCAATTGATTATTTATATTTATCCCATATTCTGCAGAAACACTTCCCGATTAACTATTATAAAACTGGTTAACTTATAGGATGTGAGTCCCAAAAAAAAATCAACTGAAAACGTTTATACTGTGCAATGTGCATTCAATAATGAGCTGAGACAAGCCAAGCCAATTCTCACTGATTTTGAGTCACTATTCACTATGTACCACATGCTCATGGTATGGTTGAACACATTTTGTTGATGATGTCTTTCCTAAATAAACACTAGTTTCTTTCAAATTAATTCTTTAAATAAACTGTGTATTTGAAATGACTTCCACACGGCGGTCTCAGCACAGAAATAATTCGATTCATTGGGAATCTCAAAATGTTTGAAGAACTCAGATACCCTGCTGCGCAGAGCATGTGTAAATAATTCAAACATCATAATAATTATTTTTGATCCCTGATGGTTTTATCATGTAAGTCATCAACTGAAATATTCTACTGTAGAGTATTTGGGTGGAGCTCAACGGCTGGATTTTTCCCAAAACTTTTGCCTTCACTGATAATCGAAGAGGAAGGCATTTTGTTCCTTGACTTTGTTGTTCAAACGTTGTTCCTTCCTCCTTCTCTGCACTTTTTCTGTCCCTCATCTTCTGTATTCTTAATTCGTCGCAACCATGTTATTCCCAACTCAAATAATTTAATATGTTTTATTATCATTCTGAAAGTACGCCTACCCTACATCCAGCCAAAGAATCATTGCTGACAATCAGGATTAGTTGAGTATTGAAGCAAAATAGTTTCTTAAATTGATTTTTCATTTTAAATAATATCTCAGTACCCTTTTTCAGTTATTTTTTTACTGAAGCGTTACATGTTTCGACTATTAATAGTAATTTTCGAATGCAAATAAAATTAAAATAACCAAAAAAGGGTACTGTGGTATTATTTAAAATAAAAAATCAGTGATAAAAGTAGCCCTGAGATAAAGGAAACACTTTCTTAAATTGATGAATTCAACATTGAAAACAATTTTTCAGATTGAGAAGCTGTACATAAAGAAATTAGTTAGTAAGGCAGTAGGCTATCGTTTCATGTGTGTTGAAATTGGAATCACCATGAGACAAACTATTCAAAATTATTGGATTTGAGAAATACGGAAGGTCATTCCTAGGTCCTGAACAATAGCCTGCTTGTTGCACTTGCACAATTAGTTGTTCAACATCCTGACTTGAATCACCAAAATACTATGATGCTCATTGATATTCAAAACCTTGAACTGTGTTTGACAGATATTTAAAAGTTACTCAACAGCGGTGTTTTCTATATTTGTTCTTTGATGTCTAATTCAACAGTTCAGTATCATCATCCTATTGATTAATAAAGCCTTCACGAGCAAGATCTTTCTCCGTTGTACAATATCATGGGAAACACTGGAGCTTCGTTATGGAGAGGCTTGTTATGCAATATGGCGGATGAGGTTTGTGATAACAAAAGCGGTCCCTAATATTCGGTTCATTTGTGTCATCATCCTATTGATTCAGCTCAATTATTGAAGGTCAATTTAAAAGGGGGATATTAGCTCTAATTGAATTTCATTCACTAGAATATTATCATTCAAGTCACTGAATGATTGATATTAATATATTGATATCAATATCAATTATTGATGGCAAAATTGTGATGTGAAAATTTCGTGCTCTAAATTCTTTCAAAATTCAATAATTTCCGTTCGTGGATTAGTGTTTCGAGTGTTATATTTGTGTTTGGTTCTATAAAATTTTAAGAAATTCTCCAAAATTCCAATAACTCTGTTCAATATTAACTACCACAATAATTTCCCAACATGGGAAATTACATCTGTGAAGTTGTGGTTATGTCGGCTGTGGAACTTCTTCGGAACTCCCCACAAAATGAGCCATACGAAATAATAATAATAATTCAAGTCACTCATAATTTCTCATTCACAAATAACTTGAATGCTCTTGATTTCATCTACCATAGCCTACTTATTACTCTCTTGATGAAAATTATATTCATCTTCCTAATAAAGTAGTTCTGGAATACTTAATCATTAGGAAAACCTTGAATGCTTCTCAAAGATCTATTTGTCTCAGGCCATATGCTTGGATTTTTCTTCTTATAGATTCAATACATTTTAATATATTTTCAAAATCATTCTCCAGAATTAGCTTCAAATTAGATATGAAAGGAATTCATTTGGTCAAAGAGAGCTGAGCTGGGTTGAAGGAATTTCTCTTTGAACTCTGAATTCAAGCCATGTGATAATCAATGGCCTAATTCTAATTCAAGCGTTTCTATGAGATGATTTATCTCGAATATAATTTTAAATCAGATCTGCTCCTTCAAGGCTCTAGATCTATGAAAAGGTATTCGGATAATCCCCAAATATATGATCGCCATAGAATATACTTTTTCGTGCACTATCCCTTGCAGCTGGATCTCCAGGCGTTTCCTAATATAAGTGGGCCTAGCACGGTAGTCGCTGCCTAAGAACTAATGCAGTATTAAAAACTATATATTATATTCAAGATACACATGGAAACCTTTTGAATTTAGCTTTTCAAATATTTTTAATGTATTACTCGAACAGAATAAGCCAACTGCAAAGATGAACATTCCGAACATTCATTTTCTTTTGTTCAACTTGGATTTATTGTTGGAGTCTCTTCAGAGAATCTCTTCTTTAAGATCCAATTGGATGCAAAACTAGGAAATAAAAATTTTCTTATTCTACCAAGCAGAGAAAATATTACAAGCCAACAAGGCAATCCTTGTTGAACAAGGATGGTTTTACTTATAGAGACCATACTCATAGAAAACTTCATTCTTTGTAGTTTTAAGAGTTTTAACTACTAATAATTTTTCTCTATAATGTAGTAGGCTGTAGGCTTGTAATTTTATCTGTTTAACAGATAACAAAATGACAAGTTTATTGATTCAATTGTCAAATTTTAGCTGATTCTAATTATAAATGGAAGCAAATAACAGATGTACAATAATAACAGATGTGCCAATTGGGTGGCTCGTTGGAGGAGTGATAAAGCGCCGGTCTGATAACCAGGTGGACCCTGGTTCGAATCCCAAGCGGAGAACAATTTTTGACCACAGCACAATCACATAGATACGACCACCCATCGTCTTTCGGAGGAGACGATAAGCCGTCGGTCCCGACTACCTAAAAAGTAGTCGTCATCTATCATTCATTTCATTACCCACGCACAAGCCTATGAGCTTATGTGGGCTTCACCCTCATAAACAAACAAACAAACAATATGTATACTCTTCCTCTTCAGACACAAAGAGTATCGCTGTTAAAATCACAGACATTCATTGTAATCTTTAAAAGAAGAGATTCTCATTAGGATTATGTTGTTGAAGACTATATGACTATTCAATAGTCATTGTGACTTTTGGGAAAGCTTTCTACGTTTTTCTCATCCATCAGAGAAGAACCTCTTCTCTTTAGATTTAGTATTTTGGTGAGTAGATGCTGAAATAATTGATTGTGAATGAGAGCAGGGCCCTCGCGTGGTTTTTTGGCACCCTGTACGAGATTTTAGCGGCCTCCCCCATCAACAAACAAATGCAATTTGAAATATTATAAAATATTCAAAGACAAACATGATTCTAGCTGCCTTGCTTGTTCAAGCAAAAGCCTACAGGAATTAATAAAAAATAACTAAAGGCTATCTACATTGAGCAAAACTGTCACATTGCACCGTACTTTATCGTTAAAATTTTAATTATTGATTGATTTATTTTATTAGTTTGCTTGAAAGCATATAAGGGAGGGAATAATAAATTTTTCACAGAAAGATATTGGGTATCATCATAAATATTTCATTTCACTGGAAATAAGGATGTTTTAACTAAAAATCGAAAACTGAATTCCAAACAAATTGAAGATTTCAGCCATTTTTACTGCTCCACACAACTTTCTTTGATAACATTCTAAATGGTTTCGAATTCAGCCAGCAGATGGCAGTAGCAATACGGTGACTTGCTTTGACTTCTATTGGACACGCCTCCAAGCTCCACCTACGATCAAAATGGCCGAAAACATCGGTTTCCAAATTCAACCAGTAGATGGCAGCAGTTGACAGATGGTGTTTCAGTTTTTACTTGGACACGCCTTCTTGCCCCGCCTGCTCTTTACTGATTGGTTGACAGTGATTCTTGAGATCTGACTTAGAAAATGGCTGCTAGCAAGAAAATGATGGATGGTGTATCATACATAAAAAATTACACTGATTTACTATTGACGATCTTGTGCTAATATAATATTTATTTATGTATTCAGACTGGTTAGATTCTATTGAGTTAGTATATGAAGAATTTATTCAGAAACCGGCTTGTGATTGGTCGACAGAGTGTAAGGTGGTAGAATAGAACAATATAATTAAATTTAAGAGGGGCGTTTCTTGGCTTGTTTCATGCGTTGATTGTGGTTTTTCAATTGATCAATTCATTATGATGAATGACTTAATGCAGAGGAAATAATTTCTTGTGGATTCAAATTGTATTCAGAATATTTTTTCATAAAATTGTGAATAAATTATTCTAATAGCCCAATTGGAATTCTTTAAATTCCCGTTTCGTATCAGCCGCTGCGGCGCCCCCTTGGCCGCGCACTCCGCGCGAGAGCCCTGAATGAGAGTCTCTCATTCAATTTACAGAAATTCTCAACATCTATGAAGAAAGACGAAATCAAGAGAAGTTCTACTCCAAAGTAGAAAACCAAATTCTAGACATGATGTGATAAGGTAGCACATTCTCGGCTGATAACGAAACCGTCCTATCTTTCAACCCGAATATATTCAGCAACCTGTTAGGTTGGAAAGTCCCGGATATTGGAATAGGTCCATTCAGTGGTATAGGGCCTTACATAAATATGATAATGAGAGGGCTTTATGTGGAAGGGTGGGAGCCACGTAAGGAAGCCTAGGGAGGCGGCTACCTCTGAGACACGTCCAAGTACAATGGTAATTAAATGCATCTATACGGTAGCTGGCTGTGTTGATATAACCCCATGACACTCCATTAAGTAGAACAGAATATTGTGAGCTATAGCTTATCTATACGTGAGTATATATACGTATATAACAACCATTCTCCCAGCAGACTGGGTTGGAAGTATGTCTGTGACGCTATTGAATCCAGCTATGATATTGAGTTTATACTTGCGTTACGTATTAAAGTGAACCGCTCAAATTCGAATTTCATGGAGCTCATAACATGGAAGGTTGTGTGGGTAAGCTGTGAGTGCTATCAGCTCTCTAAAGCTAATGAATACTCATTCATCTCTGGAAAATAGTACGGTACTGCATTGAACTTTTAGCTGATGAAAAACATAATTGATTCTTCTATTATGGAAATTTATTTTGAAAAAGGGTGTTGAAAAGTACTTGCCTGACATTTTATTCGTATGGAGACCATTGAATCTCAATTATGAATTTTTAGTACATGTATTTAATCATAAATTATCATAAGAAACAATCATCATAATAGAAAAAAACAAACAATTTGTATCATCATTGAATCGTATTTTAGCATTATTGTTGTTATTATTATTATCGTATGCACCAAATATGGTGGGGAGTCCCAGAAGGAAGATCCATCGGCAAAATAACCTCAATACAGTATATCATCCTCGATGGAAAATTGTGGTATTTTTTGAAGTGATCCACATGTTAGAAAGCAATATTGATAGAATACTTCTGAATTTAATCTCAATTGTTTGAATTTATGTGTATCATATGAGTGTATTTTATATGTATCAAATTCAGTTTCTTGGAAGCATATTATTAAAAGTGAGTTGAACCGTTAGCATCCAAGAGACAATAACTAAATACTTCATTATAACACTATGATAATGTTATTATTATTCTATGCTTTTTCTGTTTTAGAAAATATTGTAGTCAATAACATTTTGTAGGCTACCGATCATTCATATTTCCAATGCTGACATCATGATACATGACATCAACTCCACGTCAATTTGGGTTAAAATCTCACCAGTCAAAAATCTAATCGAAAATACAGGGTGTTTCAGGAGGAATGTGCAATACTTCTCAGGCTGATTCCTTACACCAAGTAGACAAAATAGTTCCATGGGACCAACCCCCAAAAAGGCTTTGTTACCGAGATAACAATGGCGGAAAATTGGGATTTTTCAAAATATATTGATTTTTCTAATTTTTTAGAGGCTTTAGTGAGGTTCTAAAATAATCAATTCCTATGTAAAATTAGCTGAGGAATTTAATGAAACCAGTTCCAAGTTTGTAACTTTAACGATTATTGAAATAATTCGAAAAATATGCTAGGAAACGCCATTTTTCAACAATAAGGGTTATAACTGGATAAGGAATCATAAAATTGTATTTTTTATTAATAGAAGTTGAAGAGAGTCTATTAACTCATTATTATTCTAATTTTAATTTTTCTCAGAAAAACTGGATAGGCCTACTCGTGTCAGAATGCATTCTCTATGATATTCAATCATCCAATTCAATCAGACAAAAATTTCTCCCTTTATTCTGATCATATGCAGTACATATTTCACCATTCATATAAAATCTCAATAGAAAAAAGGAAATGCTTACTGTAAAAAATGTGCAGCTCTCTTGAAAGCTGTAATCAAGGTTCTAAGCCCCTGGAATCTGAAAATTCTCTTTTCAAGTTGAAATGTCTATTTGCTTCAGTCACTATTCGAAACAGTTCAAAACAGATAGTTTTCAAAAAATATTCATTCTTCTCCCTTCCCATCGGTGTTTACGCTTCCATGTTTCAATTTATCTGTTGGTAAATCATAAATTACTCTTTTTCCTGTTGGTGCTGCCAAATTAATCAATAGGTAAATAAAATAAGGCTCTATTCACTTAAAATCCGATTTACTTATTCATCAGTATCAGAAATCAGTGATGCTCTACAGACTGCGATCTGTTCATGAATCAAGTCATCATGTTAGTCTCGGACCCAATCCTTTCTATAATAATAGATACGGGGACTCATCATAACATAATAGTACATATTAGGGACAGCATAATCATAGAGTGGCCATTTGTGTATATTTCTCTCAAGTTTGCTTTGTAAGCTCTGCAATTATGAAAACTAGTAGTGAAAAAACTAAAAGCAATAGTAGGTGATAAGTGAATACCTCAACATAACATACGGTAATGATTAGGCCTATAAAGCTTTAGAGATTTCAATGTTAAAATTAAAGAGTTGGCAGAAATATGGTGGATTTGACCTAGCTAATCATTCAATTGTTTAACATCCAATCATTGTAATTATACAGTCTCTGTATCAAATGGTAGTTCTCATTTATGATTATAGTAATCAGTTGATCGGTTCGAGATTCACGTTTGTAACCCTTATCTCACCCTCATAATTTTCTGCTCCAGTTCCACCCTCATCAAACGTCCCTTCTGGAACGTCTTGATGTGATCATTTTTCTTTAACAATCCGTGGTTAGTAGATCTACAATTGGAGCTTATTTTGTAAGTTTTCAGATTGGATTTACTGGGTATCCTTGATTGAAGTCTTCAACTTGCACCTTTAATCATCATGTCAACTCTTATATTATTATAATCGTATGGCTTTGTAGGAATTCTTCAGGTAGGATACCTGTTGGTAGTTAATTTCACCTCTTATGGAAGCAGTTATTCTCTCAAAACGTTTGATTCAATTGAACATCAATCACTCGTGGATCTAGGATTATTTATTTCAATGGAACTACCATCCCTTAGCACAGATTGAGTGTTTCAGAGTTTGAATCCATTATAATTATATACAATCTCCGACACACCAAAGTGAAACTATTATTTAGCAATTCAATTATGTGAAGAACATTTTTTGACAGTCTTTCATTTGAATAGCCTATCTTCCACCCTAGATATTCTTCATTTTAACATAGAGTAACTAGATATAATACTCAATTACTCTTTGATTATAATAAGCTTCATACTAAAATTTATAACTACTATTCAAAGAACGATGTATCTTAACGATCAAATTGGAATCAAATCAATCTGATCAATGAAAATCAAATCTTAACGTTATCAATGAAAATATACCATACACTAAAGAGCACAAGCTCCCATTCAGAATAATGCATCAATTGTTCCTCACTCTTAAGTTTACGTGAAAGGAAAAATTGCATTGAAATGATTGAGCTGAATCAGAATAAATAAATTTCCAAGAACAAAGTGAATTTCGGATAAGGGTTGAAACACTGGCGAGCTCATTAACTGATATAGCTGGTTCTAACAATGAGGCGGTTATCGAATGACTTTTATTGATGCTCAGCTCCGTCAGAACAGTCTGAAAACTGTCTGAAAAAGCGAAACTGTTTGGTGAGGCTGTTCAGGACTCGATGTACTCTCGCAGACCGCTTGCTGATTGTTCTAACAGAGCTGAACCATGATAAAAATCATTCGTCAAATGCCTTCATTTTTGGTACCTGCTCTACCACATGCCAAACTTACACAGCAAACAGACCAACAGCTAGCTAATGGATGAACATTGTTCGGCTGAGAGTGTTGCTGGCCGCTCTATAGAGTTAGCTCAACGTTCGATCCCTCGAGATTTACATTTGTTCGATAATTCATTGTGTTCAACTACAGTACTCTGTATGCTGTATGCTGTATCAAACGCCAATTCCAAAACGCATACCATCAATAATAGACAATTGAGCGATACATTCAGAATATTCTTCTGTGAATGCATTTGCAAGAGAGCTCGGTGTAATAGAAAAAGAAGCAACCTGTACTGACCTATTTCCATCAATAAAATGGGAAGTATACACCTCCTCTCCGAACTTTTATTGGCATTTCCACTATAATTAATCAATTCCACTTCAATGTTTCCTATGAAAATTCACCAAATTTCGTACAACCCACAAACGACGGAATGGAACGTGGTGGGATCCCAACAATGAAAATCAAACAATTTTAATCCTATTGGCCGTGAACAAAGTTTTTGTACAACTTCAACTTCAACTGTTTAAAAATAATTTTGCTGATTTTTTTTAATACGAACTATTCATTATCTTCAATCTATTTTTTGATAATTTTGTTTAAATTATCCTTTTAAGATCAGCTTGAAGTTAGTAACCTAGGCTTGATGAGCTTGAGCTAATTAGTATCATTCTTATTTATATGAAATATAACTTAATTTTTCTTGGATAAGTACATGGAGGTTATAATTCTTCTACACTTTAAATAAGTCATTATAAATCGAAAGCTAGAACTTAGAGTTCTAGATAACTTGATATTAGATTTGAAAAATTGGTCTGTTGAAAAATTACGAATTTCATCTATGATTGAATTATTCTATTCATTTCGTCAAAACCCCCAACTTGTTCAATTAGAAGTTCCAGTTTTTGAATTCTTGGTTATTAGCTATGTAGGAAAATGTCTGTAATTAGTATAGTCTATCCAAGCGAAGAAGACATTCTGGCAAGATGGGGAAATTATTCCAGCTCGGTCAATATTGGTTCAAAAATTATAAATTTTATTTCAAATTTTAGATCGAAATATTTGCTACACACTGCAACGGAATGAATTCATCTCAATATCATGGTTTTTTTATTCTTGTGAGTTGAAATTTGCTAGCATAGTGAAAGTGGACATTGTGGATAGACATATAACCTACATATAACCTCATCATCATTCATCATCACTCATTCATCCTTTGCTTAAAATACTTGGAAACCAAGTCGCAATTGTTAAGAAAGAATAAAGAATATTCCTTTTTTAATTTTCTTTCGTAAAGCTCCTGTCACCGATTAGGAAACTTCTGTCTCTGAACTCTATTAAGACTCTCCTAACTCTATCATTAGACTTGTTAAATCATTATCTGTGTGGTCTTCATCATTTTGTGTCCCGTCACGTATGTTGTCGGAAAATATATTGAAGAACTCTAATAATAAATTTACAATTCACTGATGATAGGATGAGGAGGCGTGTCTGGAAAAATGTTATCTTGTATTTGGATGTTTGTACAGGATGAAAACCAGATGGGGGTCGAAGCAGAGTTATGAACGGTCAAGGCTAAAGGGCTTATCATCCTTACAACATCCTTATGTACCTGTCCTCTTTAAATATAGACCGAAACAAACACATCAGCTGGCTAGACCACCCTGTTGGAGGTTGGAGCCCGGCACGTACCAAACCACTATTCTCTAACTGAAGAACAATAGTAGTCATTTGAATAGAAATGCGCAATGATTGAACGAACAAGCGGTATAGTAGCGAACTTGGATAGGTAGACCTACTGCTTGTCAAGTTGTAGAATCTTATCAAAAGAAAAATCTCAGTTGCATTCTACTTGTATCATGGCTTTCAACTCCATAATATTATTCTGCATGTGTATAAAATAGCTGGAAGCCGTTTTGAAATCCAACTCAAATGACAGGTGAAACAACGGAGATAATAATGGTTATTCATTGTTTCAACTACCTACAATGTTCGAGGACTGAGTTGTTTGGAAACGTTGAAACATCGATATTGAATTTCTTCGAGATTCATTGAACAAATAATAGTGTATCGTAATCTAAAATACATCTAGAATAACTCAGAAGCTCCGGTGGGTCTAAGTTACGGTACAATACGAACTGATGTCGTAATGCACAAATTACATCATTAAAAAGCATCAATGTATTATTGCGATTCTTTTATTTTCGTAATGAAAGCTATTTCTCTGTTCACGTTCTCTAGTATATACTAGCTATCTCTCTGTTCATGTTCTCACTTGATAGAGGTTCAATGAAGCAAAATTGCTGAGTTTATATTCAACACTTGATCATGTTTGAACAGAAACAATAATAATTGAACATAAAGCACCTTGAGAAGAAGCTTTGCTATTTATTTGTTATTTGCTATTTATTTATCTAGAAGCAAGATATTGCAGTATTGGTAGTGCTCGATATGGTTGGAATAAAGTGAACTACATTGACCTAACTTTGTGTTTCAAGATCAGTATACAATTATAGAAATAGCAGGTTCTGTATAATTTTATGATAATATTTTATCCGTTCATGAAAGAGCACTTATTTAGGTTTGATTCACTGCCAATCGGAGATAAAATGACATTGGAAACTTGAGATTCTCTTGAAGCCCCACCTCCATTGTCAAGGGATTTGAACTGCAAATCCCAGTGGGAAAGAGCTCAGTAACTCAAGTAATGCAATAGAATTGCTCTGGGCTGAGTACAGTACTTGCCATTTCAAATAGAAATTGCTGGTTGCGTTGCAAAAATGATTTTCCTCTTTCAGTCTCCCTCTCGCACCCACTTCTTTATCTCACTCTCTCTTTCATACTCTTCATCTCCCTCTCCCTATTTTCTACTGTACCAGATTCTCTCTTCTAAACATAACTCATTTTATCCAAGCTTTTTGAGCGTCAGACCTACTGGAACGATTTTATTAGATGGACTTCTTTTTTCAAGCTTTGCAGTTTTATCTTCGATGTATTTTTCATCTTTTCTTCTTCTTCTTCTTCTTCTTCTTCTTCTTCTTCTTCTTCTTCTTCTTCTTCTTCTTCTTCTTCTTCTTCTTCTTCTTTCTATCTCTACCTTTTCTTCTTCACCACAATCACCAATCTTTCATCTCCGCCTCATTTTTCTTCAACTCCTCTGGAAGTGATTCATACTTGCCTAATTGCTTATTTGCTTATCCAACCTCCTAGTGAGTCCATGTGAAGAAGACCGCTGCAGATATATGATTCAAATAAAATGAGTAACTTGATATACATGATTCAAATGGATCACTTCTGGTTCATGGACTATGTTCGATCAGCTTCAGTTTGATTCTTCTGTTCATCTTTTTTCCTCGTCCATCCCATGATCCCATATGACTAGAACACGAAATGGCAAACCCTATATTATAGCTACAAAATAAATGAAAGCAGTTTAGTCCAGTAATGGAGTTTAATGTTGGGTAATAGAGAAGACACCATTTTCTCAGCTTCACATAATTAAGAATACCGTATTCATATTTTTTAAACTTCGCAAACAAATATTACAGTTTTTACTATAATAGTACATTTATTAGGGAAATTTATGGCAATTTATTAGTAAGTATTCAATATAGGTGATATTATGGAGTACATTAATTTTTTATTACAAATAATACGATATTAAGTGATGAAAAATGAAGCGTTTGACAAAACCTCCTCAATTTAAATTGAAAGTAACCAAAGTAAGGTAAGAGAGAATTCTTCCATATTGTTTTAACGATTTATAATCATTACTTACAGTAATGATTTTCAAGAATGAGATCCTGCAATCTTACGATAGTAGAAATCTGAAAAAGCAGACTTGGAGAGTCACAGATAGAAGTACCGTTAGTTCAGAACTTTTTCACTGTTTATTGCATTCTAATATTCCTGCTAATCATTGATTAATTTCAGGATAACTTTGAGGGATCTGGCCAGTATCCTGATATGGACAGTGAAGGGTTTTTTGTGAGTCAGTTATTTTTCTGAGAACGTGCGTGGTTGCGGTCTGACACTAACAACACTAATCGATTGAAATTAAATGATTACCCATCATCGATGTTGTAATCTACTAATGAATAAATGAACTAATTAATCAAATTAATCGAATAATCATTCAACTATTGAATTAATCGATTACAAACTAATTAGATCGATGTCATAAATTAATAAATTTTTCTTTAAAACTTGCTATATTTATGCTTATTCCACTGCACTACAAAGCGTGCTCAGTGATCAACATTCAAGAAGTCGAACTTACTTCTAAATCATCAACCGCACTATATTTGCGAAAAGTAGATGCTGAATAATTGCAAAATAATATATTCATTGTGCATGGTTATCTCCGACTGAAAATGTTGTGACTCAATTTATTAAAACTTAATCATAGCAAGGAAACTTTTTGATAACAGTTTCTACAATTTAATATTGTCAATCACTGTAACTAGCCAATTTGTATGAGTCGTGAGTTACCTACATGCAGCTCAGTTACAATATACGAGTATGTCTGGAAGAAATTAGGCTACAATAGATATAAAAATATCCGTTTGTAGTTTATATTGTAGCACCGACTGCACACTATGCAAGCTTTTTTGGTGAAAGATTTCTGTCATAAATAACACTATAATTTTAAGGTATAGGGTATTTTTTTATGATAGATGTGTACGTATTCGGAGATATTAATATATTGAAGATATTAATATAGTTTAAAAGCTCCGTGATGGTGATGGATTGATTGATTGGTGCTGGTGAACGGTCGGTGATGGATCAAGAAATTTTCAGCTACCTTTTCAGCTAACGCTGCCACAAATTCATTAAGTAATTTATGAATTAATTTGGAATGAATTAAATATGATGAATGGAGTAATTTGATTGAGTAAACGTGTTATGTATTTGCCTCATCCTCAGATAATCTTCAATCTGGAGATCCAAAGGTAAATATAAACTTACTAGGAGTTAAAAAATTAAAAGAGATTTCGGTTGAAGCAAAGACAAATCTACTTTATTTTTTGGTTGTATAGAGAATTAATTTTATCCTTCTTGGTTGGACCATGATATGAGCAACTTTAAATTAAGCCGGTTGTGTTTAACATATATTAATTTGGTGTATGGGTTGATTTTTATTTAATTCATAATTTGATGCAAGAATAATTTAATCCACACCAAAAAAATATTAATTTAAACATAAAATAGGCCCCTTTTAATTTTCACTCCAATTTACTCTAAATTATTTTTTTAGAATCAATGGTTCCTCCATCCATGAAAGTTATCAGCTGATGATAATTTATGATAGAAAATTCTAAGATAATTCGACTACAAAATTATTTAGAGCACAATATGTGAAGTCATTGAGGTTAGATGGCCAATAGCAATAGGATTACTTTGGTGTAAAGTTTTAAATGGTGTAAAATTCTGGATGGCGTAATTTTTTTTTAAATCCTTCCACGCGATGAGACTTTGGTGAGAGCAAAATCATTCAAGTGTGAGATTTTTGGGAGTATTTTCCTTCATAAAATTTGGTAGATTTGTTAAAGTGGAAACGGTGCTTTAATTTGATTTCCAAGATAAGCTTCTAAACGTTCCGTTTCTTCTAGATAATTAATTCAAATCAATATGGATTTTGAATCTTTGAAGGATGAAAATAGCCTGGAAAAAAGATTGGGTCTGATAACTGACAAGAGACTTCAACAAGTATTCCACTGCACTAGACAGAAGCGTAGCATGTATTATTTGACCATGAGAGATGGAAATGAGAATTACTATTTTCCAAACAGGAATAGAAGACTCAAAATGAAAGAAAATGTGTCTGATTATCGTATTGGAGCTTATGTCGGCAATCATTTGAGTAGCGAAATAATAAGGAAGAAGAGTTTGAAGAAACTCCCAAGGCCAAAAAGTAATCGTAAAAGAAGGAGAATCTCGTTGGAGTTGGAGGATATGATGAATGAAGTGAGTGATCAGAATGCAAAACTTCCAAAGATATTCCAAAGTGTAATGGGAAAAGATAGGCAATGTTTTAAAAGAAACGAATACAAGGATACACTAAATAGAAACTTCAGAGCCAACATGAGAATTAGCTTCCTGGAAGAGAGAATCCAGAGAAGGGAGATGCAATTCCTTGTGGAGACTAGAAAACTACATGCCCTGAAAACTAAATTGATGAATCTCAAAGGAGAGTTCGACAAATATGTAGAGATTGATCACAAAAGTACAATGTCAATTATGGATTCAGCAAAGGATGCAGTGAACGTTAACAAGAAGAAAATGGATTACCTTCAAACAACTCTTTCAGAATTAGGTACTATTAAGAACGATATGAATGATCTTCATGAAGATTATGAAAGGGTTAGAAGCTGTGAGCAATTCTTGAAGAAGATCAGTACTGATAGTCACAAGAAAAGTGTTCAATGGGAATCATTTTTGAGTTCCACTCCAGCTGAAGTTCAGGATGATAAAGATTTTCATTTCAATAATACCGATGAATTCTACAGACTGTTTTATGAACAAGAATTCACTTGCTACAGGCTTATTGAACAAGTATTGGAACTGGAACTGCTTTGTGAGAATACGAGGGAGGTAAGTTCAAGAACAGAAATAGTGTTCAATGCTCTCATGGATCATTTGGAAAACATAAGAGTCAACCTGGAAGAAGGCATCAAGGATGAAGAAAAAGCTTACGTGGATGCCAAAAGTTATGCATTGGAACTCATCGAGGGGCCTTTCTATGATGTAATATCTGGTAGAGAGTCTCTCTTGATCACATGCTACTTACAAGAACTCCACCAACTGTGCTTTGTCAGCAGTAACTACTCTCTTCCACCAACAGAAATGTTCAGTGCTTTGGAACAAGAATATAGAGCTCTACAGTTTGAAGAGGACTCGTTCCCTGCTATACCATACCAAGAGACTGTGATGAAGCACCGTTTGAAAAAAACAAAAGATCTAGAATTATCTGAGAGAATGCGCAAAAATTTGAATGAAATCGATATGAAGACAAAAAGAGTTTCAAAACTTTTAGAGCCGCCCAAGAGAACCGTCACTAAAAAGCTTAAACATAGATCAGAATTGTTGGAGAAACCTGTGGAGGTCCCACCTTCTACTCCTCCCATTTCCGACAGAGAAAAACTCTACTTACTCCTTTTCACAAACCGTTGCGATATTGAGTCAATAACCAGACACAATGTGAATGTCGATCAAACTCTCATTGATAAATATTTTCCGAAGTAAAATACATTCAAATAATAAAGTTACATTTTTATTTCTACTTTCAACTGCAAATTCATGGTTTGAATCCTCAAAAATACCCTTTATACCGTTATTAATTTGCAATGGAGTTTTTGTGCATGAGTTGCGGATTCAAAGTTGAAAAGTAAGGTTGTACTTATTCAACTCAACATTTTTGGATACCTCTATTCAAAATAGGTCTGAAAATCAATTCCATAACTAAAGAGGATAATTTATATAAAACTGAATTTTTATTTGAAGTAAGTTACTATAAAGCTATCGAGTTGAAGCTCGAAACTAATATCTGTGTAAGAGTCGGAGGAAAGACAATTCAAATCGGTTCGAATGAGAATGATAATGAATAAACGTGATTTTCAATAAGTCTACGTTTACGATCATTGGCCAATATAAAATGAACCCAAGATTTTATCCGATTCGAGAACATAAAGTTCAATACTATTACAATTATATTACGATTACCTATTCAAATTTATACGTCCCAGGTATCTAACATGAAGGCAGCCTGTTCAATTTTTTTATTTCTCCTCTTAAATTTATTAGTTTGATCCCAAGGTGTATAGAATAGTGTTTAGATACTATTCATTGGCGGCTCGTGCCCACGAAACTGGTAAAGTGCTGTACAGTAAAAGGTACGTGCACTTCACCTGTTTCGTTGGCACGAGCCGCCAGAATAGAACTATTCTATACACCTTGGTCTCTTCCTACGAAACTATTCCTGTTATTTTTAAGCTTTCGCCAAAGTTTTGTGATAAGTAATAGGTTTAAATAATAATATACTTTATAAAACTCGTCTAGCTAACACGATTGAAAACGAGTGAATTTCATGGAGCAAAATTAATGTTAATACAAAAAGTTTAATATACAAATCTATCATTCGAATTTGAATATCTAAAAAATATCATCGTTGGACTGAATACCCGAGCATTTGTACTTGAATTCGAGACAACCAATCCTCATTGAAAATCGATGTTGAGATTTGGCATCTGATTGTCAATACCACGCTTCTTCCTGGACTTGACTTCGAGATATCCAATATCCAACTTCTAAACACCCTTATCGTAATTGATCTTGAGAGCCCTCCAGCTACCCTTGAAGTCTCATGTCAACTGGATAAACAGGATCGTATTAATCATTACAAAATGGGATTAGTCCAAAAATATCATTGAACTCTTGTTTTCTCTTGATTATAATGTAATCATGGATAAGAGAAAATGATGGATGATATTTTTTTATGAGAAATGATTACTATCATTTACATAAATGATATACCTGTAAATGAATAAGATGATATCAATTAATGGTAAGTGGAATAAAGTTTTATATTAGCCTACTGTACGGTACTTGATTCTTCTACTCAAAAAGATGAATAAGTATATTTGATTAAGTAAATAATATTACTACCGTACTGTCACTGTGATAAAAATACTACTACTGTAATTATTTAATAAATGATTTATTATTTGTGTGAGCTAATGGATAAAAACAATTGACAAAGAACATGGCTATTCAAATTTAAATTTTTAACAGATTGATCAGGATGAGGGAAGTAGTGAACAGACGACATCGACCATGGATGGGAGTGGAGATAGAGGCACTGACGTCTACCCTGAGATACCTACCACCACTTTTCCACCCCCACCACCCGGAATGGAACCAGGTAATGAATGAAACACACTTTCCTGCAACAAAATTTGTATTGTATTGCAATCTATTTCCAATAAAACTTTGTCCATTGGTTTATTTAATTGTAATATACCATATAAATAATTGACCACATCAGATTCTCCCTTTTCTATAGGATTTTATCACAAATTTAGTGCAATAAGATATTCACTAGAATACCCCAGTAAAATTAACAAACTTCATAAACAATATACTTCTTTATTGAAACAGATTTTTTTTATTGCGGATGATGCCCACATAAGCATTTTAGCTTGTGCGTGGGCAATGGATAATGGATGCGAGGGTGATTGATGACGTGAAAAACAGCCATGCCTACTGGGTCTAGAACCCTGACCAGCGGCAGTGGCGCAGTGCTATATAGCGGACTGAAGGTTGTGACGCCCCAGCCCACTGCGCCATGTATATTATAATATTGCTATCTAGTATTGGGACTATAAGCAAAATTTATTTAATCTATCTTGAATAAAGAATGATATGAATACAGACTATCACTAGAATCTCGTACTGCTCAGCTTACTACAGTATTAATAACTTATCGTTCGATCTCACAGTGTCTCAAATTATTTGGATATAAATAAAGTAAATAGATAAATTTATTTCCATTGCAAATTGACAAAAAATAAACAATCAAACTGAATTTTTTACTTACTTACAATCATTTGAAATAATAATAATCTATTATAAGTTACTATAAAGTATTGTATTCGAAAATTAACTAAAAAGAATTTCATATTTCAAGTATTTTATTAAAAAATAATCTAAATTAGAATAACATAAACAAATTAAGTTCTTATATTGAAGTAACTAGCCGGCAGGCTCGCTTCGCTCGCCTGCAAAACCTCTGTCAGTGTCAGCTGGGACAAACAGGTTCGCTTCGCTCGCCTGCAAATTCCGTTCAGAAGGGATTCGAAATTTATTGAGCACAGCATTTCTACACCTAATCTGGATCTGTTTACCTAATTTCAACATTTTCTGCCAATTTGTTCTAGAAAAATCTAAGAAAAACTCCGAAAATTTCAAAAAATAGCTAATATATTAAGCTATATAAGCTATATATTAATATATTAACCTTGTGAAGTATATCGGACATAGTTTGAAACTTGATTCAATATCTTCCAAATTAGTTCATCTATAATCTCGCTGAACCATTGAATTTACAGTTAGGATTGGTCGTATCAGGGCGGAAGATATGCAATCCGCAACACATCTACAATTTTGAAAACCTGATTACTGGGGTAATCTTGAACGGATTGCAAAAATATTTCAACACAACATTTCTAGA
This sequence comes from Sogatella furcifera, assembly GCA_017141385.1. NCBI lineage: Eukaryota > Metazoa > Arthropoda > Insecta > Hemiptera > Delphacidae > Sogatella > Sogatella furcifera. The sequence continues at coordinate 32,159,855 of CM029549.1, read as the reverse complement.
CCTTATCTGAACCTGCCCACCAAATATCAACATTTTCTACCGATTGATTTTCGGAAAAATTAGGAAAACGCCGAAAAACTCTAGAAAAACTAAAATATTTGGCGTATCCTTAAAAAGTTTTAAAAATCCGTTCTTTGCGCGCATCTAAACGTCCAACTGAACATGCCTGCCAAATTTGAACGCATTCGGTTTAGTGGATTTTTAGTTCTGGTGATGAATGAATCAGTGCCATTTCGCTGTTATATATAGAGAGATTTGCCTTTTATAAAAATAATATATCTAATTTATGTAATACGCTGCTTCTGAGACGTTTAAAGTCTGTGTTGAAGCAGCCATATAAACTAAAAAAACATTAATAACAACCAAGCTACTGTACTGATACCTTACCAACATAAATCTATATAGCCTGTCCAAGCAAAGAAGACCCTCTGGCAAGATGGGCAAGATGAGAAAATGACTACTTCAGCTCGATCAATTCTCGTTCAAAAATTATTGATTTGGTCTCAATCGTAGGAAACATTCTGATCTACAATTTGAATCCAAATCAATAATTTTGAACAAATATTGACCGAGCCGGAGTCATTCCCTTATCTTGCCAGAGGATCTCCTTTGCTTGGAACAAAATGACACCAATATACCAATGATGACAATTTTTTTTTTTTAGTTGGATGCCAAACACAGTACAGTTGCAAGGATGGTTCGTACGTTTCATCTGAATCCAAAAGCGGCAATAAAGTTGACTGTAGTGATAAGTCCGAAGGAGCATCATGCAATCAAGGTTATCCTCATCTTTTCGATCATCCAGTAGTTTTTGTATGAATGAATTAAACAAAATAGGGTAGAGCACATAGAATACGCGAATAAATGAAAATTTATTTGAAAAGCCGAATTTTTCAGAAAATATTTTGTTCGAAAAAATATTATTTTTCATGAATGAATAAGAAAAATTTCATTCAATTTCAATTCACTTGAAATGCTTAAGAATATTCACAAGAAGGATTCTCAAGATTGTTCATGATACTTTATACCTCTGGTTTGATTGCTACTATAAAGTTAAAATAATTTTATACCATTGTAATTTTCTAAATTGCTTCAAAAATGCTCAATTCTTCTATTTATAGTTCCAGATTCAGGCTCTAACAACTTTGCCGGCCTGAAGGGAGAAAAGGGGGAGAAGGGATCAATGGTGAGAAAATTTAAAATTCTACGCTATATTTTTATACAACAAATATTTCAGATATTACATTACTTGTAAGTTGTAACAAGAGTTTGTAAAAACTGAATAGGAACCTTCTCGACAAATGAATTTATAATCCTACATAGGGTTTATAATTTGCAGTTCCTGATAGTCCTACGAGATAATCCAGTCCAAACTTCGTTTTCAGCCTCTTTAAAATAAAATTAAAACGTTGACCTTAGAAAAACTGATAATTTTCAGAATTTACTCTTTTATCAGAGATGTTGTGGAACTTATCCATGATTTAGGTTTTCAATTACCTAAATTTTCAGAATGTTCTTCTAAAAAACATAGACTAGGCCTACATATCAATCCTTCAACGGTTACTATTGTCACCCAAAGTGATTAGCCAATTTTTTAATCTAGAACTAGAACAGATGGATCTATTCCCATGAATCAAGCCTTTACCAATTTTCTACTTTATCTAATCATCTATAGGTGGAATTTTACTGATTATTATTGGGTGGAATAATGTTTCTTTGATAAAATATTCAGGATGCCATCGAAGGAACAGGGAATTAATGTAGATCTCATGAGAATGGAGGATTGTAATAATATTAATCATACAATTATTTATCACTTATGGAGCTGCATCTTTTAGGCTAACCTTTGTTGCTAAACAAACATGAGATTTAAAGGATGCAATTTAGAACAATCGATTGACTTACAAGTTAAATAAATTGAAATCAAAGTACACTCTCATGTATCTTATACCTATTATTTACTAAGTCTAGGTGTGTTTCTGACTTCAGGGGCCGAAAGGGGAACCGCTAAGAGGTCCGCCGGGACCGCCGGGTCCCCCGGGACTACCTGGATCGGATACTATCGGGGAGGGAACAGGAGTGGTCCATTACACGGGTGAGGAGGGGTCCGGTCACGAGGATCAGGTAGTTTGATCACTGATTTTTTTTTTCAAAATTGTGACACATTTGATTACTATGTTGTGTAAATCATGAAATACTACAACTTATATCACGTAAAAGAAATTGAGAGTTGCGAGAAGTTCATATAGTGTGTAACTCTTGATTATTCTGAAATCTGAGTGGGTTCACTCTGATTTTCATTAGGTCAACAAGTGTATACAATACAATTAATTCCTATATGGATACCGATTTGAATCTGATCAGGACAAGAAGTATTATACAACTATCTTGATCTCTCTTCATATATCCTGGATAACGTTAAATGGAGTAACTTATAGGTACCTATAACAAATTTTCCAAGTAATGGCTATTAAATCAAATCTTGTTCAATATTAAATTTTTCCTTTTGAAGTTGAAATATTTTTAAGTGTCCGTATTTCAAAGTGTCTACTGTAACTAAATCTCAATTCAAACAATACGGTACGCTACTACAGAGAAGGACAATACTCCTTTCTTATCTGTGAATGCCTCTAATAGTTCTTATTATACAGTCTCTAGCCTATAGTTTTTCTAATTATAATTCTATCAATAATTACAATCAACACTCAATACGCCTTAATTATTCTAATAATAATAATCAATAATCATTTTAATATTCTTCTCTGTGACAATACTCAGATAGCCTAAGAACAAATATGAATTTACTACCTATCTCATTAAATAAAAAAAATGTTTTGTTTGCTATTCTGGGTCTCACCTCCTCATATATCCTTGTAATCCTTATTGGGTTTTATTTCTGCATCAATATATAGAGCCCAGAGAGACTTTTTCCATTTGAAGCCTTAATTACCCTCTGTCTCAGTTTAATATCACGAGAGAAACCTAGATTATAAGAGAAATTACTATTTGGTAAGTTATTAATTCAATTTTTTCCAGTTTATAGACGTGACGTCAACAGCTAAACCAGATTGGATGAGAGGGCAGCTCGGGCCTCCAGGCGTTTGTTCATGTGATTTGGCGGATATGCTCAGAAAAAGCGACTCACCTGAACTGAAATCCGTTTTGGAAAGTCTCATTGGCATAGATAAATCAAAATCAACTGTAGGTAGATTGTTGATATAACTATAATAATAATGCAATGATATTTTTCGTATAGTTGTCCCATATGGGGACGATGATACTATACATAACAGCAGCTATGTAGCCTATAATGTAGAGAATTTTTTATATATTTTGGTTTCAAAAACATATCAAGGAATAGCTAAATGGCAACTCTAGTTGGTGCGCACAAGGAGCAGACAAAAACGTTTTGGCCTCGCATCTAAGTTATATATTGACATATATACATTGTATTTATAAGCAAACAACAAAATTGAGGCCAAAGTATAGCGACTGTACTTACCAGCAGGTACTGATTATACAATATACAGTCTCTGTAGGCATTATCCAATACTTATTTTCTCTTAGGGCTACTTTATTAGAACTTTAAAATAATTCAAATCAGATTACCCTTTTTAAAATATTTTGTTTTTCACAATATGCTTCGGCGTTCTAGAGATAGCTATTCTATGGCTCTAGAACGCCGAAGCATATTGTGAAAAAAAATATTTTAAAAAGGGTAGCCTACTCTGATTTGAATTATTTTAAAGTCTGCAGGTTACAGTATAGACTTAGGTAGGCCTATAGCTATAGTTACAGTACGGTATAGCCTAGGTAATCTATCTAGGGATCTAGGCTATATACACGCTACATATATCTATAATAGATATTATAGAGTTATTAGAGTAGAGATATTATAGAGTTTGGTTACTATAGTAGGCTATATCTAGTAAGACTTCACTCGGTTCTTGTGAGTATCATTGTGAGAAGGCTATTGGCATTACTTCCGTTATACTCACTTTCCAGTACATTCTCAAAAATTGCATTTGTTGTAGGGCATTTTAAAGCCTATGATGGAACAACTAATAAACTGATAAGTTCATGGAACAATGGAAACAATGTACGTTTTTTATATCTTCCAATAATTTCTCAGGGATTTCCAGGCCCTCCAGGGAGTAATTGTGATCCAATGAAGGAAAAAGGTGAAGCTGAGAGTACTGGCATGAAATGTTTACAGGGATTAAAAGGTTGGTTTCGCTTATTTCTATTTCATTTATCACTGTCAATAAATAATACCATTTTGTATCAAGTTCAGACATCACTGAGATTATTAAAGCATAAGTTATATTATAATTGAGATTTGTGAAACCAAAAAGGATTAGAATATTATTAGAAAGTACATTTCTAGATTCTCTATGCTTGAAATGTATATAGTAGATTAATTTAATCACAGAATTAAGGGCTATAGTAAAAGCCTGAATTGATAATCAGCAATAAAAAGAGGCAACTTGATCTTAAAACAAGGAACCTGCTGAGGTTGAAAATGAATACGGTATAATTTTATTATTAAACATTTATTCAAGCATTTACAAATATTGTGTAAATGTAGAAACGTACGGTAAGTTATATTTAATCCAAAATGTGGATAAATAATTTTTAATACGGTACCTACGTGAATAAAATTCATATGATAATCATGTTTGTATTTTTGTTTATATTTCATCTTAATAAAAAAAATCATAACTCTAGGTGAACCAGGATTAGATGGTCTGCCGGGATCACCAGGTCCTCCAGGGCCACAAGGCCCCTCAGCGACAGTCTCATCTAGTTCATTGGAGGCAAGTTTGACAAGTATGATATTACTTTCTTCTCCTCTTTAGACAATAAAACTATCATTTTCCATGTTTTATCCATTCTATAATCTATTCATCTGATAAAATATGAGTGGGCTACTCCGTTTTGACAATTTAGATGTGTAAATTTATGTGAAATGTCTTACTTTAATTAATAATGTGTTTATTAAAACAAAGACTTGTTTTAAAAGACTTATTTAAATGTCTATATAGTTATTATAATGACATGAAATATGTGTACCAATAATCATTTTATTGAATAAATAAATAATTTTTATTTGAAGAAAATTGAAAATTATTCAATAATAATTCACAATGGAGATTAGGCTATAACAGGATTCATCCCAAAACTGTTCTTCTTCAAATTGATTAATGTGGAAGAATATAGAATAAATAATAAATTGGAATTTACTTCGAAGGAACATTAGAAACTTCAGGGATGTCATTTTATTATTAGTACAGTGATCACTTTTATTGTTATATTATGGAAACTTTTAAAGAAATATAATAAAGGCTACCTACTTAAATAATCCTTATAAATTATACAGAGACTTTCACACATTGTTTTCAATTGATTTTAATGAATGTTTTTAATTACAGTAGGTTTGTTTTTTTTTGTTTGTTTGTTTGTTTATGAGGGTGAAGCCCACATGAGCTCATAGGCTTGTGCGTGGGTAATGAAATGGATGATAGATGACGACTACTTTTTAGGTAGTCGGGACCGACGGCTTATCGTCTCCTCCGAAAGACGGGGTGGCCGTATTTATGTGATTGTGCTGTGGTCAAAAATTGTTTCCCCGCTTGGGACTTGAACCAGGGTCCAGCTGGTTATCAGACCGGCGCTTTATCACTCCTCCAACGAGCCACACAGGTATAGTAAAGTCCAAGTTAAGAGGCAGAGACTCTTACTCGAAAAAAGAGGGCCCAATATCTATATATAAATTGCAGCTACATATCACGTAGATTCACTGTCAACCAGTTTATAAATTTTTTGGTGACTCGGATGTGCTCTGTATAAACTGTAGGCCTATTTATCAACTCAAAATAAGTAACCTGATCGAACACTTTTGCAAATCGCCTTGTATGTTTTATGAATAGGTACAGAACTCAGCCGATCAGAATCTATTGAAGATTGGTTTGCCAGGTCAGAAAGGAGAGGCTGGCGTGGATGGAACTCCGGGAGCTGACGGTGAACGGGGATTGCCTGGGGAGAGAGGGGAGAAGGGTGACATTGGACCCAAGGGAGATCAAGGAGAAAGGGTGATTGAATGAATTACAGAATATTAAATCATTGACTGTACATTTATATTATACTTTATAATTATATAGTTTCAGGAAAATTTGTTTTGATGTGCTTATATACAGTAACTAGGCCTAGGCTTATAGGCAGGCTACTAAATAGAGTATATCATGTAACTTACGGTACTCGTTTTTATTCACTTGGCCCAATGTAGTGTTTTTGTGTGTGAAAACACAAGTGTCAAGTGTAAATCTTATTCTATCATTCTCTTAGATAACTGCATGGTTCATATTATTAGAGGCTACGGTATCTGGCAATTATTGGTTCAATATAATTCTCTGGAAGCAAATTCCACTCTAATGAAATATGATAATTTAATCAGCATAGATATATACCGTAACGCAAGTCATGAGGTGATAATAATTCATTATAATAAAAAATAGGTAAAGATGCATTTTACTATAATACTCCAATTGAATGGCTAACTATTTTGCTGTTATAGTTTGTTGATTCGTTTGAATTACTGATCAAGCATTCTCAGAAACTAATTTAAAAGTGTATAAAAACGATTTCAAACAGAACGGAAATTATTTAAAAACATTTTTTTCAAATAGAATGTTTTAAAGTCGAAATATGGTAATTATGATGTAAGCTTATTGAGGGTACTTATGAGAATATATATCAAGATTGTAGAATTTTTCAAGAGCACAATGATTTTATCAGACTATAATTGATTTCTTTTCTCCAGGGAGAGAAAGGGGAACAAGGCACGCAAGGAATAAAAGGAGATTCGGGTAGCCAGGGTCCAGACGGAATTCCAGGACAAAATGGAAAAGATGGTGAAAAAGGTGAAAAAGGTGAGATTTAGTCAAATTCTGAAATATTTATTTTCTGAATCATTTGAAAGGATTTATAATAATTATAATATTGACAAATTCAATTATACACTGAATTATGACCCATTTAAAACTTATACAGTATTTCGCGATAGTTTATATGGATATAGAGGTAGAGGTCTTTTAGTTAAGTTACATGCTGCTTTCAAAAGTGTAAAATAGATTTCTAGAATTTTGTTGAATCATACAACTCTTGTTTGTAAAACGTTGAAATTGTATTGATGGAATTTAACTCAGTCAGGTCATCAAAGAACAATCAAACAACACTAATCTATGAAAAAAATCTCAATTCCATTCTATCCAGTTTCATAAAGACTACTCACAATAAATTATAAGTGAATTACCTAGGTGATTTGTCACTGGAAATCGTCAGCTTTATTTCGATCAAATTATTGAGAAGATATAACATGGTCCTGCTTCAAATTGACTGCATTGTAAATTTGCCATCTTTCACCAACTGTATGGAATTGTTATACTTTTTATTCTAATAGTGAGAACTTACTTATTATATTTGTTGAATAGGCGATGCTGGTCCTGCAGGCCCTCCTGGTCCCCCAGGAAATGCATCAAGTTCTGCTCCAGGTGAGATTGCATAGATACGTTATTTATCTGAATATTTTTGTGGTTCATAAAAAGGATTGTTTTCTGAAGTTACGCCGAGCGTGTTTCTAAAATAGACCAAGAAATATCTTAGGCTGTATTGGAACAGCATTTTGAGGGCTACCGGTATATATTATATATTATATATATAGTTTTTTATTTTAAATATTAATCACAGTACCCTTTTCAATTATTTTTTATCTAAGAATAGTACTGTGATTATTATTTAAAATAAAAAAACAGTGATAAAAGTAGCCCTAAGATAAAGAAAACAATAGTATTATAGTATTTAGCCTCACTAACATATATGTAAGTAACTGTATTTTGTCCTTGAACAGGTACGATGCAATGAGGTGACATAGTTTTTTCATGATGGCTACCGTAACTAAAATTGCTATTTGAACTAAAATGATGAACTAAATTAGGCTATTTGCAAAATGGTGATTAGGCGTCTTCCAATAATGTTGATAGTAAAAGTAACATATTATATTCTATCTATAATAATAACAACAATATAATTATTATCCCCTGATTACTGTTTATCTTTATTTTTTCAAGGGAAAACAGAAGTTACCGTTGGCGCTAAAGGTGATAAAGGAGATAAAGGAGACAGTGGATCAACAGGAGCGCCAGGGCCTTCAGGAATACCAGTAAGAAAAAAGAGGAATTTTCTCAGACATTAACTTAATTTGACTTATTTCACTAGTTGGATAACAACTTAAGATGCACAATCTCTAAAGCTATGGGTATAGGTTGCTGTTTAATATAGCAGCTACAGTTCAACCAAGCTTATCCAGCACAAGCTTGTATCCACGATTCGAATACGGTACCTTATTTCAATTTGATTCATTCATTTAATGATTGAAATTATAACGAAGGAAACAATACCGGTATTAAAACAGTCGATTTGAAAGGTGAAAGATCTTGCATCATATTGTAACATCTTGATAATATTGGTCGTTTTGTATAGGTAGTGTATTTAGTGTTGCATCGTATCTAATGTACCATTTTCAATGGCTCGATCAGCAGCCCATGAGGAGCCTAGGCGTGCGAGCTGGTTGCCAGATTCATATTCACTCCACTATACAGCAGAGGTGAATAATCATCAACCATATAGAAATAACGTGTTGTTAGCCCGATCCTCTCAACCATAAGCTAGCTTCCGTAATCAACGTATCTAATAATATGTACCATATGTATATGTACCAAATTTTATGTCAAATCAGCTATATGAGTCAGCTTTATAGGTACCTCAGCAATATTTTAACCTTCAGACTGTTATGAATATTTTTCAAAATATAAAAACGTGCCCTTTTGGACATGATTTTCTGTGTTCTTATTCAATCAGTATATTGTAAACTCTGCTCTCAAATAAATAAAAATCTACACTCTAACTAAGACTCAATTTTTTTTATTGAGTAGGCCTGAAATTTTCTCACCTTGATAACTTCTGTAATGCAACTTTTTTATATGATATAATTTATAACTTTCTATACTGTATAACAGTTAGAACAATTATAAAAAAATTATATGATGAGTGATATATTTCTATAATACATATTATATAGTATTATATAATATGATATTATATAATATAGATCATTATATATTATTGTATATAGGTATTATATAGGTACTATAACGGTATCTAAATGCTTAATAATCAATTTCATTAAATACTTCAACAATCTTAATAATTTTTTCAACAGGGTCTTCAAGGTCCTGCAGGACAATCTGGTGAGAGAGGGCTTCCAGGGGCAATCGGTCCTGAAGGTCCTCCCGGCCCAAAGGGAGAGCCCGGCCCTGCAGGAATTCCAGCGTCTGCTACTAACTTGAAGGGAGAGAAGGGCGATAGAGGATTGCGGGGCAAGAGAGGCAAACAAGGACTGCCTGGACCCCCTGGAAACCCGGGTCCTGTTGGAGAGATAGGACTGCCTGTAAGCGAAATAATTTATGAAATAGGAATCCACGAATTGAATGGAATTCAAAAGTACCGAACTTCATCTTTTAAACATACTTTTACAGCTCGGCTACTGAATCAGTTTTTGCCTTATAATATGTTTATATTATTTTGTTGCCTATATAGTAGTGATTACATACATATATAAACCCTACACCATTTACATCTTTGAAAAATCGTTTCTCAATTTTTTATAGATTCTTTGAGTAATATGTAGCATAGTTGCACATGATTATTTTTTTGTTACCCACTCTTTTACAATTAATCATACTGCATCATATTTTTGTAGTGACAAGACAGTAGTTCCGAAGAATGAGGCGGTGATTAGGCTATATTAGAATAACCATGGAATAAAATAGTCATGATCCATATTGCAATGGTGAATGGAACGAAGGACTACAACAATACAATTCCAAGAACTCATAAACATATCCTAATTTACAGTTTGCTAAAAAAGACTTTCATGGGTGAAAACCTATCACTTACTATAGCCTATTCATATTTCCACTCCACTCCTCATATTTCTCCTTTACTTTGGGTCCATCTTTCCAGTTTCTACTCAATATTTTGTTGCATTTTCATTTTTTTATACAATTTAAATAATTTTTTAGGGATTTCCCGGTCGTTCTGGTGTTGGCTCTGCTGGATCAAAAGGTCAAAAAGGAGAACCTGGAATAATCAAAACTACACTAGGAGAGACTATTTTGGTAAGTTCATTATAATTTTCATTAGGCTACTGCCAATTGAGTATAATTTATTTTATCATTATGATGAAATATGTCCCAAGAAGCATAAGTTATATACTACCAGATAATTTCTGAATTTGTGAAGTCTTTCCCAATAATTTTAGGATATTTTTAATTTACCTAATAGAATGCAAGAAACAGAGTTTTTAATTGAGTTCACTGCTGAATTTTGCCTCAAAAATATAGGTATTGTATGATGAGCTTCTAAATCATTTTTCAGATCAAGGGAGAGAAAGGAGAACCTGGAACTCCTGTAATTATCAATACCAATGAAGAAGGAGTGAAATTTGTTCCTGTTCCTGGACCCCCTGGTCCACCAGGAGCTCCTGGCCCTTCAGGACCTCAGGTGAGCTTATTATTTCACCAATAAATCAAAAATATTTATTTTATAGATTTACAGTATTCAATTCGTTAATTTGAAAAATCAACATGCCTAGACGCATCTAGAGCTTTTATGGATTACTACACTTACTTCTCATAGACTGAGAGACAGAGACAAAAAATATGAAAAATTAAAAAAAAATAAAACTAGTTTTAAATGAATATTTGTCAATCATCAACTAGTTGTACATGATTATTCATTACATGGTAAGTACTGTAATCAGAATAATACTCCTATATTGACCAAGATTTATTTTTCGCTACACTTCACGGAAATAAGCTGCTTACCAGTCCTTACTATGTAGACTAGGAAGTAGGAAATTGTCATTTACATACATAATCAATCAGCTGTTGTCAAGCAGCGAGCGGAAAGAAGTCCTTTCCATGCAAGGACCATCTCTTTCCAAGCGTGGACAGCTGGCGCCATCTAGCGAGAGAAAATAGAACTACAATGGACCATCTCTTTCTGTGAAACTGCCAGGAATTGGTCAAAAACAAGAAACTTTGTATTGCTATTGTACAATTTAGGATGATCGTACAAAAACTCGCCTACTCCAGTTTAAGCTCAGCCAAAGCTAGTATAGTAAGTTATCTTGTCTAGCTGTTCTTAGATCTCATTAATCCTTTTTGTTTTGTTCATTCATAAAATTAGATTGATAAAATTTATTTGAAGTGTACCGAAAAAAATTATACACAACTCGCCCAGAAAGTTTTTTACAGTATTCGGAATTATTCCCAGGCTCGGCAACCTTGCCCAGGAAACTATCCTCATACCATAAACTTTTCCTTCCCAGGCTTGTGGCATAATGTACTATTTCTCGTCTGTCTTACTTTTAATGATAGTGTAACTTACATAGATCATGTTTTCAAAATTGCACCAATCACAGAATAGCAAAAATAAAAATCATTTGTACTTATTCAACTATTGGTCATTTAAAATCATCACCTCTCATTATTCGATTCTGCTACCGATTTTACTGTTGAATTAACATAAAAATAAACATTTTTTTGTTGATCTGTCTTTATAATTTATTTGTTAGAACTTCGCTGTATTAGTAGGCTATTTGAAGTTCTTCTAGTTTGTCTCAATTTCTTGTAATATTTTTTCAAGGGCTCTCCTGGTGTGTCAGTTATTGGTCAGAAAGGAGAGCCTGGACTCTCAGGACCTGTAGGCCTACTAGGACAGCAGAGGCCAATCGATGGCATTTCACAGGGAAGACCAGGTCAGAAGAAAAAGCTTTTTTGTCAAATATCTCAAGATAACCAGTGTTATGAAAATTATAGCCTATTGTTTTCTATACTCACAATTATTCTTAGTTGAATGATGAATGTAGGCCTAATTTTATGAGTCTAAATGAGAATATTGTTGAGTTTTAAAAACCTCTGATATGAATTTACTCGAATATAAACGAGAAGTACAGTAAAAGAATTCGAATTAAGGTGGCAGCTTCGCACCAACAGAGCCAAAATTGATTTATATTTTTCCAGTTTTACAAGTCGTGTTTCCTAGTTGAGAAAGATTGGGCTTTACCTACACTTATAGTAGGCCTAGTCACAATAACTTCACTTGAGATTTACTTCTTGCCTTTTCCTATACTACATTGAGCAATTATTTTGTATCTTTACAATAAAATACATATAGATAAAAATTATACCAGTACCTATCAAGAGTACCGTACTCCATAACTTACTTAAAGTGTACCGTACCTACCAATGTACATTTGTAGTGCTATTAAATTTCAATGTTGAATCCAATTCCTATATTTCAATGCTGCATTCATGCTCGATCAGAGGAGTCGACTGAAGGGAATTACTCCGATTTCTTTGGGTACACAACGGAGAGTGAGTAGTTCTCATTTTACAAAAATCTAGCTATAGTACGGTAGGTATTCAAATTTATTCTTGGAAAGGATTTTCTTCTTCACCTTAGAATATATTTCATGGGCTACATTTAGTAGCTCGTAGGCTAATTATGCGGTGTACACAATTATAGGTACCGTACGGTAATTGTACGAGTATTTCATTAGGTAGGTCATTTCATCTCGTATTTTCATTAGGTAGGCTATATTGTATTTTGATAAATATTTGATCCCGTACTACAGAACCATCTTTCAACTCTGAAACATTTTACAGGCCCTCCGGGTCCAGCTGGACCTCCTGGACCCCCAGGAAGGTCAAGTTCTTCCAAACCAACAAGAATAGTTCCAGGAGCAGTCACGTTCCAAACTCAAGAGGACATGCTCAAGGTATTGTACATCTTTCTCACCACTCTAATACATTCTAATACCAGGTAAAGCCTACCTTCAAAAGGATACCCTAAAACTGGTCATAGGCTATATAGGTGCTACCCATGTGAAACATACATATAGGCCTACCAGACTACTATATACACGATGTATTATATATTCTAAATATAATACATACTGTACAGCCTATTATCCAGGCAATAATTATATGATAATATGTAACTCACTTATGTGCTTCAAAATCATTCAAAAGTTTTTAACATAGGCACCTCATCAGAACAAACTATTTCACTTAGAATCTACACTATAGCTATAGGTGAACTATTATCACCGTGTATTGTTTATCTTACTGCTTTTGCGATATTAAAAAAAGAAAAGTCTTTCTTTTAATATAATATATTGTTGAGAAGAAATTACTGCTTATATCTGTGCTATCTTTGCAATTTATGACGAAAGATGAACTATTAACATGTATAAAATTGAATTACTTTTTCTTATCAGCAATTATATCGAATCTACAGATTGGGCCTATATCCAATAATCTGATCTGAAGATTGGATATAATTGATTAGAAAAAGTAACTCAATTTTATAAATATAGTTAATCTTTTGTCATAAATTGCATAGGTAGCACAGATAAAAGCAGTAGAGTAGACTATATTTCCAATCTAGATAAAGTTCTAATATCTTTCCAATACTAATTCAATATTTTTGCAGATGACACTTGTCAGCCCTGTTGGAACATTGGCTTATATTATCGGGGAGGAGGCACTGCTGGTGAGAGTAAACAACGGCTGGCAGTATATTTCTGTAAGTTGGAAGTACCGTATTTAAATAATGATGTTTTTTTCTTGCAACAAAATTAAAAAATTGAAATGTTGGTCTGTAGTGTTTTGTATTTGTATAGTATGTAGTACGTAGTTAATGTGGTGTTTCTATCATATATGATTGAAATAATTGACATAGGAGCTATATAGGTACTATTTTATTCCTATCACATTTCTGACCGCGAAATTCTAATATTATTAGCCTACTTATTAATTTGAGTATGATATTTTAACATTTTTTTTATTCAAATTGTTCAATTTCAGCTCGGCTCAGTGGTACTACTCTCAACAGAGCCTCCTTCTACCACCACTACTGAATTGACTGCAACTCCATTTGAAGCTTCGAATTTAGTCAACAATCAACCAATCCCTGCCAAGGATGGGCCTGTTGTAAGTTTTCTACTTAGAATTGGAAAATTATAATCATTCTCCTTTTATAATAGATTTGTTGGAACGTTTCTGTTCTCTTCATCACTTCTAGAATAGATAGGTAGGCTACTTATTTTGTGGAATCAGTTCCACATAAATAAAAGCCTCACAAGAATGTATTTTCATTTAAATGCAATATGTCAGGTCTGATTCAACGAAAATTGAGTAAGTTAGAAGTGTATCTAACACAATATTTTTTGCAAGTGTGCTATATTTTTTTAATAAAGTCTATTAGATGATTATAATATTTGTTAATGTTGCATTCAAATCTCAGTAAGTTACCAGTATTTTATTACCTCTAAAATAAATTATATTCTTTCTTAAATCTAATTCAATGATTTTCTGTGAAATACGAACTGCTATGTATTTGAAATGTGTAGAATTGGAACAGTCAATTTTATGATATCAATAACATTAAAAACTCTATATTTCTCTCCAATCAAAAGTGGAACCCAAAACTGGTGAGTAAAAATTAAATAATTACCGTAATCATATTGATTCCGCTGACCAAAATAATACATAACTTACATGTACACTGTAAAGGTAGTCTACGTACAGTATCGGAACCGCATTTCTCAATCTCAATATTGATACACTTGATTACTACTGCTATTGGTGCTTCGCTGGATAAGATAAACTTCATTTAATTTGAATTTATTATTATATCATCACTTTGTCGTATAGGAAATAACAAACTTTTAATATTATATCTTAAACTTCAAATTATCATATCTCAAACATCAATGTTTCATCATTCTATTCTTATATTGAATACTGTGGTTAAACATAAAAAATACAGTAAATACCGGTACATGTTTGTTCACAAAAAAATAATTATAATACTTCTGAATTGGGAAAAATGTAGGCCTATCTAATCGTAAAATTCCAATTGAAAAAAATATTTGGTTTTTGTACGTAAGTATGTGTCTATAATCCAACTATTGTTCCATTAACCGCATGTTTTAGAATAGTGATTACTTTTTGTTTTTTCTATAGCTGCGCATGGCTGCTCTGAACGAGCCTTACACGGGAGACATGAAGGGACAGCGTGGAGCCGATTATGCCTGCTACAAACAGGCAAGGAGAGCTGGACTCCGTGGCACATTCCGCGCATTCTTGTCTTCCAGAGTTCAAAATTTGGACTCCATTGTCAAAGTCTCCGACCAGGAGTTGCCTGTTGTAAATATAAAGGTGAGGTATCAGTAGATTGCATTTCCAAAACGAACTGAGAAAGTTACTGTAAAGTTATCTAAGTTACTGTAAAATGATATTTCTATCACTTTCTTGATCATTAGATTAGTACGACTATAGCTCTGTCAGAATTTAATAGATGCTTTTATTCACTCACTGTTTTTTATTCACTTCAATTTTCGATAAAATGTTCTATTCAATAATAATTGTGAATAATAATTTATTAAAAACTGACTGCTAGTTGTATGATGATCAAAAAATGGATTATTAGTTTAGGCCTAGTTCTGATTAGGGCTCTATAAAAATCCTTAGTTCTGATGGAAAACGCACCATTGGAGAATAATACGGATTTTGAAAAATATTTCCAATTATAGATGACGTATTTTTCCAGTTTCGTTATTTTTAGGGCTCTATAAAAAGTGCTCTTTTTTATAGAGCCAAAGTTATTTTAATACTGTGATCCCAATCTATGATTTATTAGGCATAGGTTATTATTATAATTTTATCAGTAGGCTACCATAAAATCTGTGAGATGAAGTTTTACCCAATTTACTGATTTTATCCCGGCACTTCCCTCAAGGCATTTTATTGGTAGATTGGCACTGACGAGTAAATAAACTCGTACCTACTCTCATTCTAGTCTATTTTCCTGTTCAAATAGGTAGGTACCTCTATTTCAATATTGATGATATATATTATTCAAAGCGAAAGGCGACATTTATTAGTTCAACAATACTACAATCATATAGGTATCATAGGTACCTATATGAATTGATTAGTATTTCCTTTTTGTCTGGGGCTACTATATCAACGTAATTATTCATTGACAACCTTTATTATTCTATAAATGACACGTATTAGTACCGGTAGTGTATAGTGAAAGCTGTTATACTGATGCTTCCCTTAAAATTAATTTATTTTTAGATAATACATTCATTATTCATACTATTATACGCCTTTTTTTAATAGCCCTACTGTATTTCTGCAATTCTGAATTGATTTATTATTTCAGGGTGACGTTTTGTTCAACTCATGGAAGGATATATTCAGTGGCAATGACGCTTTCTTCTCTCAACAGCCTAGAATATATAGTTTTAGTGGTAAAAATATACTGACTGATCTTTCATGGTGAGTATAATATATGTAAGTTATTTGTAGTACACTTTTGTATATATGCTTAACCATCCTTGTGTTTGGTATCACAATTATGAATTTATTCTATCTTCATTTTCAAAAATTCATCCTGAACAAAAATTTAGTGTGAACAAAAACCTTTTCTTATGTAAAATTTTAATTTATTTTTGATGGTTGATATATTCTTGTATCAGGAACTTCACTGTGAAGTCAATCGTGGTCTATCATCTCCTCTGTTTATAGGCCTATACCTATAAATACCTGGGTATATTAGGCTCTATAAATACCTGTATTTTTACAGTCTTTATAGTTCCTTAGGCCTATCATATTATGTTACAATATAGAACACACATGATAAATATTTCATGCCTCAGTAGCAATAGAAATAATAACTCTTATTCTATGTTTTTCAAAAGATTGAGATCAATTTTAAGTGGTAGTAAGGACTTCCTAGTCTCAACTCCGCCTGATAAATAATATTAATTTCCATATTAAAATGAGATTAAAGCTTTGGACAAAGCAGCAAACTGAGGCAGATCTTTGCAGCTAAATAATTTTGCCCCAAAATTTGTAATGAGAGAAAAAAAGAAATGTAATGAGAGGTGGCGCAGGCGTTTTGCAAGCAGATCTATTTTTGTGGTAAGGTACGTATAGCCTCTATTGTGCGGCATTCGGCTGCTGCTGATGCAATCTATCTGATAAAATCGTGGGACAGCAGTTATAGCTGCTCGTCTGGCTACAACTAATTCATTATAATAAACAATGATCATCACAGTTATATAAGTTACTTATCATATTCCATAGAATATCATAATTATCATTTTATATTATATAATTATCATATTCTATTATAATAATTCTAAATAAAATGAGAAATCAAATACCCTTTTTCAAAAAACTTTAGAAGTGTTATTTTTATTATAATATTTTAACTTATCATATATGATCATCACATTATTATATTTCACATCATCATTTATATTCATCAATAGCAGTTATATTCATCATCACACCAATTAATATATTATGGATCGTCAAGCAAATTCGTTCTGGACGAATTATTCATCAAAATTTTATAAGAGGCGTTATGCACATTTATTGGTTTTATTTATTTCAGCCAATAAATGTATTAATTTCTATGAAATAAAATTTCGTTTGCAGGCCGCAGAAGTTGGTCTGGCACGGATCGTACAAGTCCGGGGAAAGAGCAATGGACCTGTACTGTGATGCATGGGACTCAGGCAGCTCAGACCGCTTTGGACTTGCGTCGTCTCTGCTGCGCGGACGTCTCCTCGAGCAGGACAAGTTCTCCTGCAATAACAGGTACGCTGTACTCTGCATCGAAGCCACCAGTCAGCCGATCAGAAGAAGAAGGAGAAAGAGAAAAAGACGAGACGTGCCAGTGTGACCAAGATCATAACTATAGTGGATGTTTACCAACAATTTTAGTGATGAAACGATGATCGATAAAACTTGCGTTCTTAGAATATAATTATAGGTATTTAAGAGTCTTCGAATTGCCAACTGAGATGTCATAGTTTTGTTACAATAATTTCGACAGATACAATTATTACGTAAAAAACTACCTAATAAATACTGCGAAATATTTCTCAGAAATAAAACTCTATTCATAATAACCTAGCTATATCAAGCAATTATATGTGTGGGAGTGATCAATTTTGTATTTATATACTTGTATAGAATATTGCCAAATATACTTGATAAATAAAAGTTGTTCTGCTATAGGCCTTTATAAGTTGATATAATTATTATTATTTATTATTCTCATTCACTTCAACATTTTTGTTCTTTTATTTATATAAGGTAGGTGAGTAATTTTCCATCATTGTTCCTTGAATCATTCCTCACCCGTCTCACATAAGCAGACAAAGAGCATTTATTTATTGTAAAAGTGGTATGATATAAAGTGGTCTATACTGTTATAGATATATACAGTACCTACCGGTACCGTACTGTATATAACAGGCTACGCAGTCTTGGAACAGCTTATTATTATTGAAAATTTTACTAAAACGTATAGGTAGGCTACCTCTACACCTTTTTATTGATACCTACGGTAATATGCAAATAATATGGAATCAATGGCTGTTATTTGTTATTACATAATAATTATTATTTATTAGTGAGTAGCTACTGTAATAATAATTCAACAAGCGAGAAACTCGTAGGAATAATATAATTGTAATACGTAGGTACCGGTACGTAGCTCTATTGTTTGGATGAGTGATATGTGAATTATTATACAAAATACCGTAATTGAAATATTATTCATGTTTAGTTTGAAGGCTACCTACCTACTATATTATAGAGAAAGAATAGTTGAAGTTCAATTTAACTATCATTTCTCTATGGTAGGCCTACTGTATTGTCAATTTGTATTATTACTGGATCAAACTTTTCATGATTAGTAAAACGTTTAATAGAAGAAGTGGAATAAATTATGAAAAAATTTTAACCCAAAATAAATTATAATGTTTGTATTGAATAATAAACCTCAATCGAGCTAGGGTATCTTACGTGTAGTTTCAAACAGCAATTTTCAAAACATTTTCAATGACAATCATTGGAAAAAATGTTTGTCAATGTTTGATACATGGGCTAAAGCAATAGATATTATTTATAATAGAGATAATTATTGTATCAAGTTAGACCTTATTGTAAGTTACCTTGCTATTGAAAGTTAAACAACAAATGTATGGATGATGGGATATATGTGTCAAAAGAGTGATAATTTTTTTGTAATATTTTATTTTACTGTCCTAATATCAATATGCAGTGTTATTTATAAAATTTTTAATAAATTTCACTTTTAGAACAGAAATGCCTTTATTTCTTTTATACATGCATACCGGTATCCTTGGAGCTTGGACCAAAAACAATAACGCTTATTAGTGTTGATAATTTAGCAATCTACCAGTGTGTTTGATGATATATATAGGTACCGTACCTACCTACTCGTATGTGTAACATAATAACTTATAGGTAATGTATATTTTTTGTACAATACTGTTATAAATAATATGAACACTATCAGTGAATTCCATAAGCTTACAGAGAAAATGATAGTTTATATATATATTTTTTAATTATTCAACTCAACTTATGAAATCCAAGTGAGATTTGGGAATGAGAATTGATTGGCTTTTGTGTTAAACATTTTAACCAATTGTGAAGGATTTGACTATCATTGAACAATGAATTCGACTCTTGAGACTGAAATTGATTCAGGTGAATCTGACGTCAATTCAAAACACATCATAATATGAATGAGGGTGGTTTGAAGCCGGTTTTTGTGAATTCCAACTCCTGAATGATCTTCATGAATCACTCCTACAGGGAAGTAGAGCTGTATTTTATTGATTGGAAAGGTAGGTTTAATATTGTAGTTGAGCAAGAGGGAGTGGAAGCAGTAGCTATATGAATGATGCAATCTTTTCTTTATTTTCCTGTAAATCACCTTACATTATCTCTCTTCATCCATACCAATTGATTGTCATATGTAACAAGTAACTATAAATATAAATATTCTGTAGCCTTATATGTATGCCTACCAGAATAATAGCCGAGAGGGATTTTGAAATACGAATGTACGGGTACGTGCTCAACTTATAGTTACAAACTTTAGGCTATAAGCAAAGAATATGGAGAGATACTGTATACTTTATATTAGATATACAGAGTGTTTCAGGAGGAATGTGCAATACTTCTCAGGCTGATTCCTTACACCAAGTAGACAAAAAAGTTCCATGGGACCAACCCCCAAAAACGCTTTGTTACTGAGATAACAATGGCAAAAAAATGAGATTTTTCAAAAAATATTAATTTTTCTAATTTTTTAGAGGCTTTAATGACGTTCTAAAGTAATCAATTCCTATGTAAAATTAGCTGACGAATTCAATGAAACCAGTTCCAAGTTTGTAACTTTAACGGTTATTGAGATAATTGGGAAAAATATGCTGGAAAACGCCATTTTTCAATAATAAGGGTTATAACTGGATAAGGAATCATAAAATTGTATTTTTTAATGCTGGAAGTTTAAGAGAGCCGGATTCTAAAGAAAAATGGCGGCGATTAAGTAAATCTTACCCAAATCTCAGAAATGGCGATCAAAAATCGCGAAATTAACAAAAGTGATGAATTTGTGTTTAGAAGAAATTTTGCGATCTTAATTTGATCGTTATTTCTGAGATTTGGGTAAGATTTACACAATCGCCGCCATCTAACGTTTTCTTTAGAATCCGGCTCTCTTCAACTTCCATTAATAAAAAATACAATTTTATGATTCCTTATCCAGTTATAACCCTTATTGTTGAAAAATGGCGTTTTTTAGCATATTTTTCCAATTATCTCAATAACCGTTGAAGTTATTTTCATTTGAGACCAATTCCACACTCCTATGTTTAATACTTTTTGTGCTACAGCGATTTTATACTTATATTTATACTTCTTGAATACTGTTCCTGATCGAGACCCTAGGCTGTCATTAGCAATGTTCATCCGACCAAAAGTATCGTAGGATTCTTGGGGGGTGGGTCAAAAGCAAAGCTGTTGTTGTTTGACTCAATGACAAGACAAAGACTGTGATTGACTACAGATATTCAACTGGCCGACAGTAGACAGTACTGTCCCCGTGTACAGCTTGCTTATGAAAATGAAAATAGTGCTACGACTTACCGCTAGATTGCTTGCAAACGCTCTTTTAGTGCATTTCATTCGAAAAAATGCACTATTGGTCTTGCCCTGACCATCGAAAATTTATGATTTGATATATTTTTTACACGTTTCCGAGCCCCTAGAACACGAATTTGATGTCCGTTCAAACTCATATATATCTCTATAGATATATATATATTTACATAATATATGTACAGATTCTTGTGAACACGATAACTCCCAAAGGGCTTGTCGGAGAGCGACCAAATTTTGCACTAAAATCATCAGTGTTAATATCTCGGTCAAATTCGTTCAAGGGTAGGGGTTGAAATTAAGGGATGAAAGTTTAGAAAAATCACTACAAATCGACCAATGATTTGATAGTTTTGAAAATTGGTGTGTACAATATCCCTATTATGCCCTACAATTTGAGCCATCAACGAAAAAAATCCAATCAAAAATGGCGAATAATTTGCCAAAAATGGTGTTTTTCGAAAACGGCACTTTTGAATTCATACCCTGAATAGCTCATAAGTCATATGATTTGAGCTATCATAGAATTGCATTTGAAATGCACTGTTTCCGACCGCCAGCTGCCGGAGCGAAATTTTTTTCAGTTTCTAGTTACAAAATCATCCGCTAGATCACATAAAAATCCAATTTTGAATGTACATAGTTACTGCTGAATTACCCGCTAGATCACATGAGCATTGTTTTTTACTTTCCTTGCCCTACCTACTACCATAGGTAGGGAAAGTATTGCTTTCCAAAAAAATTTAAGGTAACCGATTTCAAGTTTTCTATCCGTTTCAAGCTCCCCTGAGTCCAAAATAGTATATTTCGCACCTAGGGTCGAAAAAGGCGGATTTCCGGCTAGAGATCGGTTTTCAAGTCCAAGGCCCAGGGCCGGATTTAAGAGTATGCCGCCTATAGGCTAAATGTAAATTTGCCGCCTCCCTGAGGCTTATACCAGTGAATATAAAATATATATCTCTCCATATTCTTTGCTTATACTTTGCTTATTCAGAGTCATTATGGGTTAAGGGGAATACGTGGGTAAGTGGCTGACAGTCAGTCAAATCAGTAGTAAGATATATTTACATGTAAGTTCTCGCCACTCCCGACAAGAAGAATATATTTTCGTGGTAGGTATAACACACAGGCGAGTTTGTAGTTTTTTTCTAACTTCTTTCAAGTTATACATTTTGAAAATATATTAATGTACGGTACTTATTCCTGGATGAATACCTATGATCACAGTTTTACTTATATTTCAATTCACAAAAAAGTATAGGCCTATCAAGGTAGCAAGGGCATATCATTTCAAGGCGTACAATTAAAAATCACAAAATTATTATAATACAGAGTATAATTGCTCAATTATAAAATCTTTACATAACGTATTGTTAAGATTGTTAAGGGTTGTTAAGACATATTGTTAAGGGTTGAAGATTGTTACGAACAACAAAGTGAGGGATCTGTGCTTCAAATTGGAATTGCAGTGAACTGTAATAAATGTTTTTTGTGAATAAAGTATATTTGAAAAATATAGAGAGTATACTTATTTTTTATACTGCACAAATGCAAAATGCCAATAATGAAAGATGATTAATATTAATAAACCTGGTAGCTGGGATGACGCCAAATAAGAGCAAAGGTTCAAGTAAAACAGTTCAATAGATTTATTGTAACTTATCTTTCAGGAAGCGTGACATACTGTCTTAAGTTTAGAGAACTGCACCCAGGGCAGTTGAATGAGAAAATTCATGAATAGAAAACAGTAATAATGTAAGTTACCTATATTAATGAATTGAGATAAGGCGGCAACCTTGGATGGACCCACGAAGAGGAGTGGACCAGAACGAGCGACAGGCTCCTGACTGGACGGCGAGATACGAGTGGCGGCGACCTGGCTGGACCCGCGAAGAGGACCGGACCAAACCGAGCAGTAGGTTCCGGACTGGACGGTGAGACACGACGAGCGGCGACTTAGGATGACCCGCAAGCAGGAATGGAACAGACCGAGCGACAGGCTCAAGGTTCAGATACACGTGTTAGAATTCAGTACTTACCACTATGAGATATAATGTTGGAATGATCCACTCATATTGATTGATTAATCATAACTCAAAACTAATAAAACAGACCGAAAAAATGTACAGCGACTCACTACAGCATGAACCACGGACATCAAATTCTCACTTAACCTCAAATAATGCCAAATTCGCGCCAAATTCTCGCGGTTTTTCAGGTCAGATGGTCAGTGAGGCCGTGGTATTCTGAATATTTGAATAGAGAAGGCTTTTTTTACACGGGCAGCGCGCCTTTGGACAAATAAGGTGTACTAACTAACTTGATGGTTGCAAGCGCAAATATTCAAATTTAAAATAAATAACTTTTAGATAGAAATTTGGAAATAATTGGTCCACCAGATACTGAAACGGTCGAATCTTGGCAAAATACTGCTACCCCAAATTGATTGGGGTTTTTGATGTTAGCAGCAGTTTTGAGACGTAGTTTTTTTTATATAAATTTTTTTCTTTCTTTTTTCATTTTATTCATTTATTTCTTTTTTCTGTTTTTTTCACTGCCCCCGATCTAGTGGACCAGACACTGAAACGGTCGAATCTTAGCCTAATACTGCTAACCTGAGTTAATTGGGGTTTTTGATTTTAGCAGTTTGAGACGTTTTTTATATAAATATTTTATTTCAATATTTTCTTTTTTTTTCTTTCCTTCATTTTCTTTTTTTTCTCTGGGACGATCTGGGGGGGCACTGCCCTCTCATGCCCCCCCCCCTAAATCCGCCCATGATATTTTACCTTGTATTTAGTATTCTCGCTTGACAAATCAAAAATTAAATTAACCTCACTCATCACTTATACCACTATACACTTTTGCCGCTCGCCGCTGTTACACATTTTTGCCGCTCTCAGCAGCAGTGCAGTCTGTCAGCTGGAACATCTTGTCGCGCTTCCATCGAAAGCGGCAGTATTGTCAGATTGTCCAGATACAAGCTGCGCTTAGCTAGTTTATTCAGAGATCAAACCGATTTTATAATGCACTTAAATAATAATGCTCTAAGAATTACTAGTAGGTCATGTTTTTAAAGTAAATTCAGGAGTCGTAGAGAAGATGTAATTTATTTTTTGGAATTCTTTTGAAAATTTTGAATTTTTTTAATTTGCCACCTTGAAAATTTGCTGCCCCGAAAATTTGCCGCTCTAGGCTGCAGCCTACTTAGCCTATTTAGAAATACGGCCCTGCCAAGGCCGTAGGCCAAGGATTAGAAAAGATCGAGAGATGGAATAGTACATTCTCGACCCATGGTGTCGAACTTTATTTTTCGGCACACAACATCAATGAAAACAAAACAAAATAAATTATCAGTTAATCAGTTCCAAGAACAGCTATACCAGTAACCTTATTAAAGCTATCTTCGCCTATGCTGAATTTGGAGTAGGTGCCATCTGCTTGCTATTGAAACTTTGCTTCAAAAGTTTATTGATTTAGTGACTGAATATTACTTTATAACTATCAGTGTATTGGATTTTCTTAGTCCAGAAATGTTTAAGCCCAAGATAATTTTTGTACGATCATCCTAAATTGTACAATATCAATTCAAAGGAGTTGCATTGACAGTTCAACAATTCAAAATTGTTGATTTTCGACAGATATTGGCTAACAGAGAAGCTTAGTCTTGTTGCATTATCACCCACTAGATGGCGCTGGCTAACCAGCTAGACAAAGTAACACAGAGTCTGACAACAATAATATTGTTCAAACATGGATTTCACGTTCATCATCATTCAACAGTTGATCAATACAAACATTTTTAATCTTATCAAAATTGAAGTATTAGTTATTGAAGCAGTTTTCCTTTATTATTCAACTACTGATTAATGAGAAAACTTTCTACGTTCAGTTCTCTTGACAAGGGATCTTACCAATCAAAATAATAGATGAGAGACCACCTTTACATTGAAATACATATTATGTCAACATTGACTACCAAAAAGCTGACATTTAATGCAATCAAACCGGGATGCTACTTATTGATTGACTAACCCTTACATCGACAATGACCTTCAGTCAGCTGACATTCAAGGTTATTTTACTGCCCTAGGGCCAAGAAACTGCATTTTCCTGGCGAGTTGCTGGCGACCTTGCCTGAAAACAAGCGTTTTTGGCCTCCATATAAAGCATGTAAAACAGTCCATTTCATACCAGTGTGGCGAAAAAGTGGTTTTTGGGTATTGGTCTGTGTGTGTATGTGTGCGTGCGTGTGTGTGTGTGTGTGTGTGTGTGTGTGTGTGTGTGTGTGTGTGTGTGTGTGTGTGTGTGTGTGTGTGTGTGTGTGTGTGTGTGTGTGTGTGTGTGTGTGTGTGTGTGTGTGTGTGTGTGTGTGTGTGTGTGTGTGTGTGTGTGTGTGTCAAAGCTCACATTTATTCGAAAAATTGAATGATATGAATATTCCTTATTAAAACATAATTAATAGAGTTTTTGCGTTGATAAAAACAGCTTATTAGATTAACTAACATAAAAACTATTCATGTACATTACCTGATGTACAGGTTAGAATGGAGCACTCCATGGTCCTACTTGATCGACAAAATCTTTTGCACGTAAACAAAACAATAAGGTTAGCTTCACCTATCAATATTTATTCAATACAGTGAACCATTCTTATTATTGATGAAACTTATGTATGGCAACTGGAAAAGTGTAGAACTTGAAATTTCCATTGCATGTTTTATTTTCACAATCCGGAACACAACAAATTCTCCAGGACATTATTTTAGGTTTAGCCCTATCTCCTCCAATGTTAATTCTCTCAATTTTTCGCCGAAATGATCCGCCAATAGCGCCTCGGTCGCCAAAAATATCCTTTCCACCCACTTGCACGCAGCGAATACACTATATCATCTTGATCCCCAATTGACCGATTGACTTGAAATTTGGAACTCAAGGTTCTTATACCATTAGGACCCAACGCTAAGAAATTCAAAATAATTCATCAAAAAATGGCGGATCATATGCCAAAAATTGTGTTTTTCAAGATTTTCTCAAAAACGGCTCTAACGTTTTTTTTAAAAATTCATACCTAAAATAGCCCTATATAAGCCCTATTGACTGGAAACTTGTTCCTGACAAAATTGCAGAAGATCTGCAGCATTGTTGAGAAAAATGGATTTTGCAATATTTCAATTCCTAATTGACAAATTGACTTGAAACTTCCAACTTAAGGTTCTTATACCATAAGGACCAACTCTAATAAATTTTAAAAAAATCATCAAAAGATGGTGGATAATATGCCTAAAATTGTGTTTTTCAAGATTTTCTCAAACGATTTTTTTGAAAATCATACCAAAAATAGCCCTATATAAGCCCTATCGACTGCCATGAGTCTCGTTCCTGGCAAATTCGCAGAAGATCTGCAGCATTTTTGAGAATAATCACAGAGAAGGAAACAGAGGACACTTTCAAACGGGGAGCTGCTGCGCTTGAAAATGTTTAGCATTTCATACCGATAGGGAGCGCTTGTGTCTTCAGATGCAGATTTCTGTTCGAGCGGTGCTGTTGTCATAGTGGAGGGGAGAGACATAATATTTCCTCGCCGCTAGAAACCTGTCCTTCCCATCACCCTCGACCCTCACCAACTCAAGGAGTGCTTGCCCGTGCGCGTGTTGTCTAGCTACGCCGACCCGCTTTACACTAGCGACCAACTGCTCAACAACTGCTCAAGAATGAATTCAATTAAGAATGAACAAATGGAGCAGCGGCATGGGCTGAAGAACTGGCGTTCAAACTTCCACCTCTTCAAGTTGACTTCAAAACTTCACAATTAAATTTTGCAGTAATGATAATCAAGATAGACCATAAATTATTAATAAGCTGTTCCTATATCAATTACAATACAATTTCAATTTAATTTTAATATCAATTTTAAATATTGATAGATTTTATACAATAGATAAAAAAATGTCGTACTGAATGAATCCTGAATTGTCCAATCTTGTTTAAAATTGTTTCATCATTATATTTCCTGATTTACGACATTGATTTACAAATGGATGGTTGGGGGGAAATAAAAAGCTAATCTTCTATAATTTTTTAATTATAGATTATTGATTTTTTCTTATATCGACTAAGAATTTCTGATGATGCTCAACCAATTTTTTGCTATTAAAAATGGTGATTGTAGAAGTTCTACCTCAACCATTGATGAGGTAGAGCTTGTAGGGGCATAATTAAAAATGCGGGTTAAAGGTGGAGATGGGCACATAGTATTAATTGCCGTCGAATGAGTATTTAAAACTGTTGTTGCAAGAATTGCTTTGAGCTCACCACATATCCTAATGAATATGTAGGTGAAATGATTGTCCATTTAATCTGAGACGCGTTATCACTCCCTTCAACGAGCTCCCCAAAGTGAAGGTTTAATATTTATATTTATATTTATTTATTTGAAAAATTACAATAAAGGGTGAAAATACAGACAATAAAGTCCGTATTATTATAGATAGAGTTTGTCTTGTTTAATCCGGTATTGTTATATAAGCCGGTATAGTTATATTATATTAGCCGGTATAGTTATATTGTCCGGTACAGACAATATTAGCTGTTGGTACGCACAATGATAATATGAAACCGCCTTTAATTTTTGGCACCGTCTTCACCAATAACCTTGTCTTATTCCTATTCTCCTTATTTCCGTTCTGTATGAAACAAGAGGAACCACAGTTTCTGAGAAGAGATATCAACGACCCTCTCATTAGTCACGCTCATCACTAGGACAGGTGACAGAATTGTGATAGTCTTTAGCAGCGTCGTGTTGTCAACAATTCATCACTGTTGTGATGGAAAAAGAAAGAACTTTTGAGTATAATGTTCTAAATCCATCTGTTGTATTAATACAATGTGCTGAATTCTGGTTTTGAAAGCTTGTGACTAGCCTTGGGTGTAAAAATTAATGGTCTATTAATAATGATAATGAATTAGTCAGATGGAACCTTCAGGCTTACAAAATCAGACGCAACTTTTGAAGTGCAATAGTAATAACGATAATAGAGAGAGAACGATTTATTATCATGTAAATAGTAGGTAACTATTAGTATACTCGTATTATGGAAATTTACTTACTGATAAGTAAAGCCACTCTTACAGCGGAGTTAAAAGCACAATTGTTAATAACTTTTGTGATTAACTTATTATTATATACTCATATATTAACTTATCACATAAAAGTTGTTATCAATTTTGTTATTAACTCCTGTGTGAACGTGGCTTTATAAATTTATTATTAATCTATATTTAGTTTATCTAGACAGTAGTGTGATGACAGTTGAAAGAATTTTTATTAGTTTCAAATTCATTCAATTTCAAAGAATTTACAGTTATCCTATTAAGTTCATTAATTAAACTATCAAAATTATTGAACAAAGTTTCAGCTAACTGCTGAGTATTTTATATGTAGCTTTATAACATCTGTAAATATATATTCATCTTTTATTAGGTATAATGTGCGATTTTGGATAGGCCTATAAGTGGAATGAATTTTGAATAGAAATAGTTTGAACCAAAGCTTATTATTATCTCTTTAAAATAGTACAAATAGATGGTTATGGATATAATTGGATGGTAAATGCAAGTGAATGAGAAAGACAAAATAGATGGAATATTATATTATATATTGTGATAGTACCTTTATAGATATTAATATGCAGATAGCCGAAAATAAAAATTCAAATAGGTTGATAGTTTGATAGATGTAGTTTCAGATAGATGTGCTTTCCCTTAGTTGCGTGGGAGAAACCTTACTCACTTAATTACTCTGTTAATGTTGAAGAATATTTATTTTTCTATTGTTGACAATTCCTCAATAGAGCTGAATTATTGGGAAAATTAAGCTTCTCCAGTAATTTCTCTCTCAAATAAATTTTGATTAAAAGTTAATGTTGTCTGCAATGAGGTTACAATAATCACAGCACAACTTACAACAGGGACAAAACAGATTTAAACATGAAGAGATGATATTAATCTCGATCTCACTACAAAATATCTTGTTAATCACATATTGAAGCTATTCATGATATTCATGATATTATAGTATTATATAGATAGCTCATAATTATTTGAAGAACTTTTTCTTGTTTTTATTGCACTTATTATTTGTTTGTACTGAATACAGTTCATCACATACTATTCATGTAATTGGTTGAGTGAGGCCCGTATTACACGGTAATTTTTATATTATCATATGAAAAGAGATGGAAATGAGAAATCATATTTTTATTTCTCGTTATTTCTTAAGATTCACTTGAAAAAGTTGTAGGGTTTTTATGTATCGAGTTACAAACGACCAACAACAATTGACACTGTCTCTTACAATAGAGATATAAGTAGAATACCGTACCCAAATATCGGACGCCTGGGGTGTAGTAGCACTGAATAATTGTGATTATAAAATTTCTTACTGTGTAATTTGAGACAAAAACATCTTCGACTGGCAAGCCAAATGTTACTTTTGATAACAAATTTCATATAAAGATTGAGTCTAGAAATATTTAATATGCTTTTTTGAGAGTGTGGTTGAAATCTACCTTTCTGACTTTCTTCTGTACACGTACCGTAACTCTTTAATATCGGACACTCAGTACCAAATTATGTACACAGCACCAATATTGGGCTACTGGAATTCGGATCACAGACAAAGTTCAACTTGGGATGCTTTTCTTCCATTATAAAATTAATAAAATAGGGTCTAAAAACTTGTTGAAAGTTATTTCATGGATATTTCTGAGTGAAAGTTTATGCTATGTTTCATGAAAAAACCGAAGTCATATTCCGATATTTTAACTATACCGTATGTTCTATTGGCTTACTAAATATGGTGAAAATAGACAAAGTTAGAATGCTTATCTATAAATGTAATAAAATATAAAATTAGTCAAAAATGTACTAAAAACGAGTTAACTGTTACCCCTTTGACGATAATTATAGAATGTTAATATCTATCAGATAAATTTCGGTCATCCATTATGTAATATTTTTTATCTTTGATTTCCAATTTCCAAGTGTTGAAATATTCTAGTTTGTAAAATTACATGAGAATACATTATTATTATTATCTTATGCCACATTTGGTGGGGAGTGGGGAGTCCCAAAAGGAAGTTCCACCGGCAAAATAAGGTCAATAATTATTCTCAATTGTGGTATTTCTTGAAATTATCCACGGAGATTTAAATGTTTAAAAGTTTTGAGAGAATTCAAAACACAAAAATATCACCAAAATCACTTCTATTCAATTTCATACATTGAAAATGAATCTTAAGACACTTACTTAAAGACTTGGCAGAATGACTAAAGGCTATTAATGACTAATGACTATCAGCAAACTGACAACTGCGTGTACATCCTTAGCTTCCTTTACTGTTTTAGAATACTGCATTTGATTGATCGATTGTTTTATTTGTTTTTCTTTCTCCAGAAACAAAGATTATTATTATTATTGAATATATTAAAGGAAGCTATAGTAGGCCTACATCTCATCAATCATACCTCTTGAGTAATTTTTATTTCTGAATGTAATGGACTTTTATCCATCAAACCCATCGATCCATCGACCAACCAACAACAAAAAAATATAACCGGAACCATAGAAGTGAACAGCCGATTATCTTATTATCAATGGTCAAATTTCAACGTTTCCAATATTTGGGAATTTTACCTTAGTTATATTTTATTATTATTATTAGCTCAATATAGTGGCTCCGTTATTAGTTCATTGAATATTAAAATCGGTAATATATTACTTTACTCAATAAATTTCGCTGTTTAGCAAGTTTTTTAAGTTAAAATAGCTTTAAAATTTTTGTCTGAATACCCAATTTCCGAGATCAATTCAAGCCAGAATTGATCATCCTATCATCCAGTATATCTGCATACATGCAATACTACCTTGATGTATTGTTATATATATTTCCTTTATATTAGGGCTACTTCATCATTGATTTTCATTTTAAATGGGAATCGCAGTACCCTTTTCTATTATTTTTATTTATGCATTTGAAAATGACTCTGAGTAGTCGAAACATGTTACCGGTAGCCTATGCATAAATACAAATAATTGAAAAGGGAACTGCGATCCATTTGAAATAGAATACTCTAAATTCTCATTCATGAACATGTGTTTGTTTATGACTGTCACATACATTTTTAGTAACCCAAGGGAAAAAGGAAACATACAAATTATTAGTATAATGAGAGCATCAATAGCGGCACAGAAAAGCTATAATACTAGTAAATAGGAAATTTAACTCGGGCGCGGCTTATGTGCGTCAGACAGAACAGCAAGCTGTTCACTGAACAAGCTGTTCAGTTCTATTATGATGTGAACTGTCAGTATTCTACTCAGTAGCGGTGAGAATACTACGACTCTAGTGGAGGGGGATTCTGAACAGGCGGAGAGGAGTTGTAGATGGTGCTGCTACATCGTGGCGCAAAATGTCTCCAACAATTGGTGACCCAGGTGTTGCGCTGGTCACCCAATCCGCGCAACACAGAAAGTGTCCTCTGTTTCCTTCTCTGTGGAATAATGGATTTTGCTGGCCGAAGCGCCGATAGGCGCGAGGCGTCATTGGCTAGTGATAATATTGCAAATCATACAATATATGATGGGCCGAAGCGCCGATAGGCGCGAGGCTTCAGCGACGAGTGAAAAATTTACTGTTGGTACCAGACGGAGAGAAAGTAATGGCCTTATGCAATTTGCACTTGCTGATAACTAAGTATAAATACTTGTATTAGGTACCGTATGCAAATATGAATGGCAAGGAAAGTTGTGTGAGTGTACCACACCAGATTTTTTTCAAGATAATTCAAACAACCGTTCTAAAAATCTGGCTAAAAAAACAAAAACATTTCAGGAGGAGCGTCATGAGAATGGGAATGAATAGAATGCGTAACAGAAAGTATTATTTTATGGGAAATTTCGTGGACTAGTGTGGGATATTTATTGACTAATCATGGGATATTATTTCCGTCAAGTGAAAAAGTGGCAAGACTGTAAACTAAATACAAACTAACCTAAAACAATTCAACTTGACGATATCAATAGTCAACGTTCTCCAACAAAGAAAAGGAGTTTATTGTTATTTAATAAATTTTTCGGTCTTTTAAGTAGAGACTAGAAAAATTTCAGTCGATTTTTAGATTCAGTGTTGTGATCAGTTTAGTTTGTTGCTTGGATTTTCCAAATAACTTGCAAAAATGACTTCTTTCAACGATGAAAAGTTGAAGATAATGGAAGATGAAATGAACAGGTAAAATTCATTTATATTAGCTCTAAATTTACATTTTTTAATTGCTCATTCCATAATTCAAGTTCCAATACAATATCCTCCAGCCTAAATTGCCAGCTATTCAAAGCAATAAATGACAATTTTGATCATAACCTCAATTATTGCTTATTGGCTTATTGCATCAATGGGGCCTATAAATAGTAGTAGGACTATTCGGTCTCCGGGTCTCGAATTTTGTGTTTGTATTTTTGAAATGACGTATTATTGTAGTCACTTCCCTGCTTATTGAACATAGATTTATGATTTTTTAATTATACTTATTGTAAGTTAAATGAGTGGTTTAACATGCATGATTATTTTCTAGGTTTGAGGAGGAGATTGGTCTACCGAATGCCCCTGACACCTGTCAAGTGATTGGGACTGGGACATATGACCAAGTGCAGAGGCAACTGGACATGGATGCCCCGCTGGCTCCACCTCCCCTAATACCTCCTCCTCCTCCACCTCCTCCAATGTTCATTCCTCAACAAGTACGCATGGGTCCGCCAGGACTTCCCATGCCTGGGATGGGACCACGTAAGTTTGACTCCATCATCATTTACTTTGCTACTTGTAAGCTAAACTCAATTGAGATTTGAATTTTATAGGTAACTTAGTGTCCTACTATTGGGCTATTCACCGTACCGTACTCCTGAACGTTTCTCATCAAAAAATATAACGGTGATTTCTTGCAAAGTAGAATAAGCAAAAAATAGACTTTATTTATTGAAACAATGAAAAAAGTGCTTTGGTAACTTATAAAAAAGTTTCAAGCCGTTTTGTTACATCTGGTAGGCCTATGTGGTGCATCCCTTTAATGAAGAACCTTTCCCTCTGGTTTGAAGCAAATTTTTTTTTAAAGTCTTATCATACAGGCGTATGGTAAGTCTTATCATACAGGTTACATAGGCATATGGTTACATGATTCGGTCAAACACAATAAAATTTTATTTCTGTTTATTACTTTTAATGTTTATTCGATTGATGCTAGGTATTTTATTAAAATTTTTCATGATTATGTTACAGGAAATTTATGCTTGAAATATGGGGAAAAATAAAGCAACATGAATTATTTGTAACTGAACTCAATACAGCCTACTGTAATTTCATATGAGCAGACTGCACCTAGCCTACTACTGCTTGCGTTCAACCTCTGATGCTCTGACAGGTGAAGGGCATGCAGACACACATTCAATAAGTAGATCCCTTGCAGGGTTACGAAGCTTGGACGCAACCAGTATGTTATGTTGCAATTTTATTATACCAGGGTCTTATATCAAATGCTATGCACATATGAATGTATCATTTAAGTATTTTGTTCTCATCTAAAACTGGTCAAACTTATTGATCCAAGTTTTCCTCCTTGATTAGCATCAATGAGGAGTTCAATGTCTGCTTGAACATATTGTATTTTGTATTTTTAAGTATATTGTATTTTACCAGCAATGCCAGATCAGCGTCCAGGCCATCCGGGCATGAACTTTATACCGGGACCAGGTCCAGGACCAATGGGACCAGGCCCAGGACCAATGGGATCAGGCCCAGGACCAATGGGACCAGGCCCAGGACCAATGGGACCAGGCCCGGGTCCAATGGGACCCTTTGGTGGCCCAATGGGTCCAGGGCCAATGGGATTCAGGCCACCTGGACCGCCAATGGGACCACCCGGAATGATGCCCCCGGGCATGTGTCCCCCTGGGCCCCCCAGGCACCCTGGGCATATGCCCCCCGGTTTCCCAATGGGGCCCATGTCGAATGCTCCTCCCATGATGGCTCCCCCTATGATGCCCCCAGTTGAGTTTGAGTCGCCACCTGTCATACAGAAAAAACCTACTCCGGCAAAAGTTGTTCTCAGGTAACTGAATGCTATTTTATTTATTTAATGACAAACATAAATAGTGAAAGAAAAAGCAGGCTTACTATAGCTCTTAGTATTTCTAACACAATTTAGATTAAAATATAGCAGTCAATATTTTTGATTTTGCAATTTTTTATTCAGGCTACTTTTGTTGAAATTCAGTTTTTCTTTTTGTACAAACTACAAAATTAATTTGTCTCATCATCCTAATCAGTTTTTAACGAATAAAAATAACAAATTAATAAAAAAGTTGAATTTATTGTTAAATCAGGTCAGTTTTATAAACTAAAGTTATTTCATTCTTGCATTGTAATTATTTCCGGTAAAGTATATGAATCTAGATATAATAACTTATGTGAAGGTTTCTGATAGTTGATCCTACTCAATTTTTGACAAGTTTCTCTCCATTATAGGTAGTCGTTTTTTTCTTATTAGAGTTTTTATGTTAACTACTGTATCTTATAACCTGTGTCAAGAATCTTACAGGTTATTTATTTGACTTGAAATTATTGTACAGCCTAACAATCATTCATTTATGTATCAATTTGAAAAATTCATTCATTCAATTACCGAACTATACTAGGAATTATTATACAATAGAATTATATTTTCTGTAATTTTGTTTTTACAAAAAGCAAATCAATTCGTTTATTAATTAAAAATGACACATAAATGGCCCCCAGAATTGCCAGATTTCAATGTATTTGGAAATTGTGCTGTTTGTGGATCTATTCACTCAAAGTCCAGTGATACTTTCAATCTACAAAAATAGTGTATAGATAAACAGAAAAACTTATGAATAAGAATAATTATTATGTTAGTAAATAAAAATTGCAATCACAGTAGGCCTATCCTTTAGTAGTTTTCAAGTACTGTGATTGCAATTTTTATTTACTATCATATATTGATAGTGATAGTAGCCCTAGACAATAAGGAAACAATTATAATGTATGTTACCTCTGCAGTGCCGCACTGAAATTGTGTAAGAACTGAAAAACTCAAATAAATAACAATTGTGTATCTCATATTTGCAGTGCAACACCAAAATTGTACATATCGAAAAAGCCAGAGAGCAACGGATCGGCGCCTGTAATCGGTGTTTCTGAGATGCCGCGAGTTGATCCACCTCCTGACGACCCAAGCAAAAAGGCAGCGGCGGCCAAAAAGCAGACGCCCCAGAAACCAGGCGGAGTTGTCGCCAAAGAAATGGCCGAAAAAGTGAAGGCCAGCGCGGTGGTCTCGATCACAATGGAAGCGAGTGCCTCAAACGCCGCCAACAACACACAAACTAGCAAAAAGAAAGACAAGAAGAGCAAGAAGTTTATACGGACGGCTGGAGGAAACTCGTGGGAGGATTCATCGCTTTGCGAGTGGGAAGAAGGTAGCAGTCATATCAAATTCTTATTGCTTATTTAATTATTCTTATCACTTGATAGGTATTAGATCCCCTAACGCTTATTTGCTCAGTCACCGTATCAGATTTGGTACGAACTAATTTTGTTCATTCGATTTGGTACCCAACTAATTTGTTCTATTCGATCATAACCATCTATCATTTCTCTAGAGTCATAGAAGGTTATGATTCGATTTTTTACCGAACTAATTAGGTACACGATTTGATAAGCTGATTTAGATTTCTCTAGCAGTAAATTAAAATCCTGGTCAAGGTAGAGTGGACATCACTGATCTAGAAATGTATAAAACAAATTTATTAATTCACATTCAAGAGACATCATCGGACGTCCAAGACCGATTGATGTCCCGAGTGACAAATAGTAAGTGCCGAATAGTAATAAAAATTTTCAATTATTTAATAGATGAATGACTGTTATTGACAGTTGCCTGGTAAATAGAGAAATTTAGGTAAGTGAAAACAAAGGTTGTCAGATCCAGTTTATTTAAAATACCATAACTTACTCAAATTTCAATGGCCAGGGCCTCATCATCAGTTCATGAAAGTGCCCTGACCATTGAAACTTAAATATGGTATTTTAAATGTACTTTGTGGATCTGACAACCCTTGTTTTCAATCACCTAAATTATGGATAAGTTCCACAACATCTCTGATAAAAGTGTAAATTTTATTAAATGGAGAAATCTCTGTATCATCAAATAAGACAGTGGTGGCAGTTTCATGAAAGCTCTATCAATATGGAATATCAGCAAATAAATGAATAATTATTTATCATATACAGGGTGTTTCAGGAGGAATGTGCAATACTTCTCAGGCTGATTCCTTACACCAAGTAAACAAAAAAGTTTCATGGGACCAACCCCCAAAACGCTTTGTTACCGAGATAACAATGGCGGAAAATTGAGATTTTTCAAAAAATATTAATTTTTCTAATTTTTTAGAGGCTTTAGTGAGGTTTTAAAATAATCAATTCCTATGTTAAATTAGCTGAGAAATTCAATGAAACCAGTTCCAAGTTTGTAACTTCACAGTTATTGTGATAATTGGAAAAATATGCTAAAAAACGCAATTTTTCAATAAATAGTGTTATAACTGGATGAGGAATCATTTAATTGTATCTTTTATCAATGGAAGTTGAAGAGAGTCGGATTCTAAAGAAAAAGTTAAATGGCGGCGATTGTGTAAATCCTACCCAAATCTCAGAAATTGCGATCAAAAATCGCAAAATTGACAAAACATAGCACAAGAGATAAATTTGTGTTTAGTAGCGATTTTGCGATTTTTGATCGCTATTTCTGAGATTTGGGTAAGATTTACACAATCGCCGCCATTCAACTTTTTCTTTAGAATCCGCCTCTCTTTAACTTCCATTGATAAAAGATACAATTAAATGATTCCTTATCCAGTTATAACCCTTATTGTTGAAAAATGGCGTTTTCTAGCATATTTTTCCAATTATCTCAATAACCGTTGAAGTTACAAACTTGGAACTGGTTTCATTGAATTCCTCAGCTGATTTTACATGGGAATTTTTTATTTTAGAACCTCACTAAAGCCTCTAAAAAATTAGAAAAATTAATATTTTTTAAAAAATCTCAATTTTCCGCCATTGTTATCTTGGTAACAATGCGTTTTTGGGGGTTGGTCCCATGGAACTTTTCCGACTACTTAGTGTAAGGAATCAGCCTGAGAAGTATTGCACATTCCTCCTGAAACACCCTGTATATGAAAAATAAATATAATTTATTTTTAGTTTTTTATTTGTTGTTGATCTATTTTGATAAAGCATTTGAACGTTCATGTGTTTGAGCACTTGATTCATATTAAGTTATTTGAAATTTCGTTATTTTCAACATCTGTAGAAGAGAGAGACAGAAGTCATAAATTTCACTAGATATCTGTACAAAATGAGAGAAATTATCGAATCCAATATAAAGTTATTAGCAGCTGTGACGAGGTCTCTTTGTATGCATCGATCCGTTTGTTTTATACATTTTATTATTTGAACAGAATCTGTTCAAAACCGTTACGATGATCTATTACAATCAAATACGCGTCCCGTCCTTTCCACGATTTTAAATATTCATATTGGATACAGCGATTAAAATAGTCACAACCTCATATTCAATAACCCAATATTGTTATTACAATAATCGAGACTCCCATTTATCTCCTTACACGAGTCAAATCCAAATCTTTATATATAAAAGCGATTTAAATATAATGCCAGGTCCACTTACTATTTATGAAATTGTGTGTAACCACCCTAATATAGTATGCTCGTTAGTACATAGCTATAGTATGGCTATGATGTAAGACTTATTCCATGAGAAAATAATAATCTTCTCAATTTTGCCGTTCGACTGTTCGATTCATCAAATCGAATTGTTACATAATTGTTTGAGAGACACTTACAACGAATGAGTGTCACTGTAATTCATCATTTATAAGCTAAACTTATTTCCTATCTCGTAAACAGGCCTTCAATTCATTATTATATTGGTCGACCGATATGCAAGTTCACGGCCCCAAAGGCCAGGGTTTTGAGCTTGCATAGAATTCATTTTATTAATTTTAGCAATTCCCTTCTTCCATTATTATAGTTTTTCTTTTATTTCGTTGAATTCTAATTCTAACGTGTAAAGACCGGCTCTAAATTCGCTGCTAGAGCTGCCCAACTCTAGCTGCGCTGCTCTAGCCATCACAACTCTATTCACTTGAATATATTATAGATGTTTACTCTGTTATAGGTCTGTTTACTCGGTCTACAGTGCTACTAATGTATACTAAATCAATAAATGGTGAAATTCACCCTTTTCAAGTCATTTTCAAGCGAATTTCACTATTTTTATTGATTTAGTGCACATTAGTAGCCCTAACAGAGTATGCATCTATAATATAGTTATTCAGAGAGAGACAACAGACACAATCATAATCATGATAGGGGAAGAGAAAACAGACACATGCCCTTCACTATCTCGATCCCAATTTTGGTGAAAAAAGTTATGTGAATAAGTTGTAATGGCTAGAGCTGGGCAGCTCTAGCAGCGAATTTGGAGCCGCTTGGGAATCGAACCTTAAAACTCACTTTTTGTGATTATACGCTACTCCACAATCTCCTGATAACACCTTTCCCACATCTTCAAACCATGGAAACGACTTCACAGGCTTGAAAACTGTGCTCAAGCGCCCTGTACACGGGGATTGTAGTGTCGGCCAGTTGAATAACTGTAGCCAACCACAGCTGTTGTTGTTTGACTCAATGACAAGACAAAGGCTGTGATTGGCTACAGATATTCAACTGGCTGACACTACAATACTCGTGTACAGGGCGCTTTACTCATAAAATTATTGAATTCATGCTTATCAATAAAATTGTAATAAATAGAATTTTTCAACTTTCAGTAATTCAATATGTTGAAACTTTTTTCAATTCTTCATAAATTTAGCCGTTTTAATGTTTATTATTCTGTCTCTTGCAGATGACTTTCGGCTATTTTGTGGTGATTTAGGCAACGATGTGACTGATGAAGTGTTAACTAGAGCGTTTAGTAAATATCCTTCTTTTTTGAAAGCCAAAGTGGTGCGTGATAAAAGGACAAACAAAACAAAGGGATTTGGATTTGTGAGTTTTAAAGATCCTCAGGACTTTATTCGAGCAACCAAGGAAATGAATGGTGAGTGGATTTTCTTTTGTCTTTCACTTCTTATTTTCTACATTTAAAAATCCTTCACTAGATACTTTTCAAATTGATTCAATAGTAGGCTATAGGTATAGATATTTGTTTAACTGGGTTTTTAAAGATTTGCTTCATTTTCATGGTAAGTCTTAATGGTCATTGTAAATTAATTATAGTTTACCCGGCAATAAGTTGAGCAGGATCGGCTGCTCCTTTTGCGTTCCAACAGCTGATATTATCGATTAGAGTTGTCATTTAACTATGCCTAGATGATTTTTTGAAATCAAAAGACACAATAGATGCTTTACATCATCTGTTAGTAGTTTACATCACGTACAATGGACAGACGAAACCGCTTGACTTTTTGCATCAGCTATAATCTTGTTTCTTAATTTTTCCGCTTGTATCCTAGAGCAGTGGTCACCAAATGGCGGACCGCGGTCCGGATCCGGACCGCCAGCTAGTTTTGTGCGGACCGCGATGTCATAACGATCTCAACGAAAAAATTTTGAAATAAATCCTAATACAAAAAATCCATATGAAACCTTCTAAAGTCTAAATGAAATTGAACTATTAAGAAACAAAAAGAACCAGGGCTTGATTTCAGGGGGAGCACGTGGGAGCGGCGCTCCCATACCTTTTTTCCCAAGAATACCTTTTTCCTGAGCGGCGTTATTCTTTCATTACCGTATTTAAAATTGTATTATAAGTTTTATGAAAAACAGCTACAAAAATTGCTCAGAATTGCTAAAAATGCTCCAATTCAAGTGTGATATTCTAAAATTTCCCGGGCGAGGGCCCCCGGACCCCCTTCCCCTGGTGAGCCCACCGCTCGCATAACTTTTTTTAGAAATCAAGCACTGAACAGAATGGTACACCCCCCCCACTACTGGTTTCCTCTGGATGGACCGCGGAAGCTCGCCTAGACTTTGAAACGGACCTTCATGAAACTTAATTGGTGACCACTGTCCTCGAGTAGTTGAAGAAGACTCATCTATGCTACTAGTGAGTGATTACTATCCATGTTTCAAATAAATTTTATCCAAATAGTTTTTGGTGGCACTTTGCAATGTTATCACAAAGTATCCTCCAAATTTATTCTTGTATTGAGAAAAAATACAGTAATCTAGTTTGCGATAAAACAAGTTCTGTGGTTACAATCTAATTTGACTAGTATTTTTCATGCGTTGTTCTTAACAAAATCAATAATATTGAAGCATACATCAACATTAATTTTATTGAGATGAATTTTACCAATAGTATTATAATATCTAATATCAATTAAGCCTAGTGTTGTTTGGCATTCATGTTTATGAGATCAACTGCTAACCATTGAATAGTTAGAATGAACTACAGAGACTTTATAATCACAGTGTGGTCATTGATTGTTTCATTTTTGATTGGTTAGATTGGTCAAATCCGCCATACTTTTGCCAACTTTCATATTGAAATTGTCACCTATGATTTTCTGTTGCCAGCGCAAGGTATTATCAAAGCTTTCAGAGAAAAATATTAAATAGGTACTTGAGAAAATGGAATATGAAAGAAATAACTATAAAGGTTAAAGAAATTATTTCACATATACAAAAAAACGAAACTATCTTGAATGTTGATTCTACAAAAAAAATTGGAATAATAAGTAAATGAATTCCAGTTTTCTTGTAATTCCAAATTAGAAATAAAATAAAAAAATGGCAAAATTATGGCGACTATATTTATCAGAAATAATAATATTATATTAACTTGTAAGAAGTATTTTGGAGCGCTACACTCCAATGGCCACATACGATCATACAGTCTCTGTAGGCTGTACAACCTTTAAAATATCATGAGAATTCAAATATCACTAGAACCAATATAAACTAAACTAACTGCTCACCCTAATAAATTTATCATGCTATATTTTTGTCTAAAAATGAAAATTATATGGAATAAGAGTAATTCATGTCCTGACTTCGATATTTTATGGCAGTTATGATTCAAAGCATATGAGTCCTCTTATTTCTTCTCTATTTTTTCAACTTCTACAGAAAATCATTATATTCTCAGGTTAATTTGAACTGATTCAACATGCCATTAAGAGATCAAATCCACTAAATTAAATAATTTCTATCAACTCATAATTATGTAATTGTAATACAGTTACTAAAATTTCCGTACCAATCAACCATACTATCTATTCAATTGAAACTAGAATGAACTTTTCAGGAACTTATGAATTTCAGCTTATAAGTGTTATTCAGGTACTCATCTTGCCGTATGATAGTTAGTAGCTATTTAATTGC
Source organism: Sogatella furcifera (assembly GCA_017141385.1). Lineage (NCBI taxonomy): Eukaryota > Metazoa > Arthropoda > Insecta > Hemiptera > Delphacidae > Sogatella > Sogatella furcifera. The sequence continues at coordinate 32,118,121 of CM029549.1, read as the reverse complement.
AGTTAATATTAACTGAACAGAGTGAGATGAAGTTGAATCTGCACAGAACAGTTGTTAATGTTTTAGAAGATTTCATCCTTACATATCTGAGTATAACTTGGAATAAACTGCAATCCAGATACTAATAAGGTAGTACCAAAGTCAATCATAGAAGCTATCTAATCAGAGTTGATAGTTGACTGTTCAGAATCAGATGAAGTTGAATCTGCACAGAATGGTGGCAGATGTTTTTGAAGGTCGTCCTCTCACAAATATTAATAATATTAGAATTAACTTATAATTAAGTACAATACAGGTACTAATATGGCAGTACCAAAGTCAATCATTGAAGCTATTTAATTGGAGTGATATCAACTGTACAGAAACATATAATTTTAAACCTGCACAGATTTATGAGAATTGTTATTTACTGTTTTCTGGAGAGGTGTTGCAATCACTTTCCAATGGGCCCCCATCCATAAGAAACGAATAGCTGAGGGATGATTGAGTAGTGCTTGCGGAAAGACGGTCCTGATGACGATTGGCTTCTATTTCTTGATCGGCCCGTGTATCGTGGGGAGTTTCGGATGCGCGGTTCTGGATCGTTGTTGGCGATTGTCTGGATGGGGTTCTCGTCGTTGATGTCTGGTGATGACGGAGATCGCAGTGGTTCCGCTAGAATGGCTGCTGCTCTGGGTTGTGCAACGCCCGGACCACCGATTTTCGACGATTTTGAGTTCATGTAGAGCACATTGAAGGGCATACCGCCGGCACCCCAACCCCTCGAAACGAACATTTCGCGTTTTGGAGGCGCCGCTTCCGATGTTCCACACACTCCTCTTCGGCACTCCACCATTTTCACTTCGCCTTCTTCGTTGGCTCCTTCTTCGTTCATCCAGTTGGTTCGTTTTGGACTGGTTTCCAGGCCCTGTGGGTCGTCAGAATAAATTCCCGGGTTGTCCATTCTCACCGGGATGCAAATTACGCTGTTGATTGATAAGTAGGTGAGGAGTAGTAGTTTGAGAAGGCTGCGATGCATTTGTGGACTGTTGGCTGGTACGAGTAGATGAGACAAAAACTGTGGTTGAATTGGCTGGGAATCGCTGTTCCACCTCGCTGTGTACTCTCACGACTCACGCCTCCTTCAGTCCTGCAAACAAGCCAGTCCTTCCAATTTTAGTGTTTGGTACAACAAATAATTCTCAGTTTTTTAATACTTGGGTGCCTACCTACTTCTACAGGTAGCTCTGTACATCACTGGCCGATCGTGCCCACAAAACAGGTGAAGTGCCCGTATCTTTTACTGTGCAGCACTTCACCTGTTTTGTTGGTACGAGCCGCCAGTGCTGTACATTAGAATCAATTTTTTCGCTTCAGTGATTTTTCAGCTTAATATCTGCTTTAGAACATGAATACTTAATACTTTTCTTATATCAATTTAAGAGGTGTGTCCACTCTGTCCACGGCTCAAAATCTTCAAAAATATATGTCTATCAAAATTTGATACATGATACGATACAAAGATGTTCCATTTAATATTGATAGACTACATTCCAACTATAGTCCATTCACGATCACTTGAGACGAAATAAACAAACCTTTTGCGTGTGTGTGCGAGTAATGGAAGGTCTTCTTCTATGCGGAACAATCGAACAGCTGACGCTTGTCTAGAGCTGTGATTGGATACAGTCTAACTTGTCTTGTCTCAAGACTGTTGTCTTGAGCTGTGATTGGCTACAGCTGTTGGTCTGTGACCGAAGAGCTGTTGTTCTGTGGCCGAAGGTTTCGCATAGAAGAAGACCTTCCATTACACGCACACACACTCAAAAAGTTTGTTTATTCCGTCTCAAGTGATCGTGAATAGAGTATAGATTGTTAGAATTCTATAATGTATTCTATGATTGAATACATGATTGATATTGAATCATATTGTGTGTATTTCAAAGGTCTTGTATCTTGAAACCTCTTCCATCGTATTGGATTGTTTCAATTATTGTTGTCAGTCTATTAAATCGTTCACGTTCAAGAAATATTGATTGATTCAATAAGTATATAATTATTTAAATAATTGTATCGTTTACATTTAAGAAAGGTTTAGCTAGTCTACTAGTATTATATTATTGAAATCTCAGATATCATATTGAATCGTATTTATCATACGATAATGTATCAACGTTGATGATTTCGTTTCTTCTGGAAATATAATTCATCCGTGGACACGGACACCCAGCTTCTACATGAAATGAGTAATAATAATATTAATATCCTAGATAATATAATAATAGTGAATACTTTATTCACAAGAAGATTGATTACGAGGGAGGAGGTTGAATCACTTTTTGCTCTAAACTAAGTTACTGAGTTTCTTAACGGAGTTTTCTAAAATGAAATCAGTTTAAAGTTCCAGTTGTACTAATAGTTTGAAAATTTCTTGAAAGCCTCCCATGAAGGCTTATTTAGAAATTATTGAATCATTCTCCAACAAAATCATAATCATTATCAAAAAACGTTTTTCACTTGAATCAGTCCTATATCTGAATAACTCACAATAATATTTAAAATGCTATGCATGCACTTACTCGTCATGAAATAATAATAATTATTCGTACCTTAATAAAATCAAGTGTTTCAAACAGACCTGGAAATGAGAAACCCCCGCAAGCTGTTTTAATGACACTCAAGTTCAAGTACTACTAGCGTTAATGAGTGAGCGTTTTAATCCAGTCCACGAAGCACCTCTTTTACTTTTATGATTTTAAAATCAAAGGATTTTCAGACCTTATTTTTCCCGTATGAAGCTATGAACACCCCCGCATCCAGAGTCATCTTATATTCTCGCTTATTTATTAATATATTTTTGAGGGTTTGTAGCCTACACAAGAGATTTTGGGATTGTGTGTGCGTTTTAAAAGGAGCGATGAAGGAAGATGAAGGCTATTTTCAAGGAGATTGGTACCAACGGCATAAAAACTAATTCAATGGAAAATACGATATTGAACATCAATAGAGCTTATGTTATAATTCCACACCAGAAAAATATTGCTGTATTCATCATAAATTATTTGTTTTGATTCGGGTTAACGATAATTTGTCTTATTAAAAATTTTAATATCAAATTTCTAAGTATAACTTCGTTCTAAACTTTAATTAGGCCCAAATCATTTTATTTTCATGTCGAAAAGAATTTCATCCAATCGCAACATTCAGAAAATTTAGATGCAAGGGATATTATAAGTATGTTACTTGAATCTTTCAACTGTATTAATAAATATCAATCGACAACGTATCCAATCTATAGTTATTGCTGTGAATATTTGTTTATTGAAGAATAGTTTATTGTAATGTCAATTCCTCAATCGATGCAGTTCTCCATCATAGATTATTGCAAACTACAACTAAGTTATGTTTAACGTACAACAGGAATCAATATAAATAAGAGAAATAACTTGAATTATTTAAGATGATGTGATGTAATTTAGCATGATCAAATATTACTTGTATTCAACAGCTTGGTCAACTTTAGCAATAATAATTGTTGATTCTTATATTTGGAAGTACGAGTTATTAAACTAACTTATCTTCGTCTAGTCTGAACAGTTGAAGGGTTTCAGTTATTCAATAACTTATTATCAAGTTTAACTTGTTATTAAGTTTTGAACTGGGCTATGAATTGTTAGAGTATCAGTTTTGGGCACCAGCTTGTTGCACTAATCTATGTATATGATTGAATAAATAACGATAGAATACTATTAAAAAAACAAAGAACAATTTTCTACGAGGATAATCCTGTATTCTGAAGTTGCTAATATTATTTGAAACTTGTAAATGATATAATACAAACTGAAACCCTCATTCCACCATCAATTTCATTGATGTAACTAGGTAATTAGTGCTAATTGTATCTATTAGTTTGACCAATATTATCAAGTTCCCTAAATTCACTAGTAATATAATTGATGTAATTATAGTGCTAAATTGAATCTATTAGTGTGACCAATGTTATAAAGTTATTCGTACAAAATCTTGTTTTACCTGAAATCGACTGCTAAAGCCTGAAATGGCGAATGTCATTGCTCTCATGCGCTGCACTCTCAGAGCGTCTGACAGTAGAAGAGGATTTTGAGTCAGCATTGCCGACTATTTGACGAATCTTTATATTTAGTATTGATGTTTCCAAAAATAGAAAAATTCTGATACGAGCTCTCCCGATTTGATAATCGGTTTGATTTATTACTTTTTATGCGATAACAATCCCTATACCATTGAAGCATCTTATGCAGTCGTGTGACTCGTTCAAAATGACAAGTTTACTTGATTTAAATTTTTGTTATTGATCTTGTTACGTAATTGTACACTGTTGGAATTCATAGTAGTTTTCAATGTTTATACGATGAAGAAAATCTATTTTTATTACAGTATAGAATTCTTGTGAACTGACTCAACTTCAAGTAAACATTCTGAATTACCCTTGAATTACTGGTTTATTTCATTGATACAGTATTGTTATAGTCTAGTCGATCAAAGAAAAAATTCTAAGCAAGATGTAAAAATGACCTCAGCTCGGCCAATATTGGTTCAAATATAAATTTGGTCTAAATATGTAGGCCCAGAGCAGAATGTTTTCTACAATTTAAGATCAAATTTATAATTTTTGAACCAAAAGTGACCGAGCTGGAGTCATTTTCTCATCTTGCCAAAATGTCTTCTTTGTTCGACCAGACTATATATTGTAATTATTGATTTATTATTATGTTTACATTATTGATACAGTAACCTTCATTATAATTCCAAATAGTTGGTATAATATGTCAACTATATGAATGTATCTTTCTCTTATGTTGTGATGATGTATTACTCCCGATGCACTCACGACAATTATTGGACGACCAATTTTTTGCTGTCCTCATGAATTCTTCTGTATTAGACAAAACTCGACTTATACATTATGTGTAGGAGCACCGTTTGGAAAGCTCTCTCCGTTCAGTCAGGTAGGTTCAATCGTGGTTAGTGTTTCTGACCTTAGTTATCTGGTATAGGGTGGCATAGAGAAACGGGAAATTTTGAAGTAGCATGTACGTAAATAAAGGAAATTTAAAAAATAGAGGTAGCCTGATGTTCTTGAGATGACGATCATTCAAGCGAATGTAAAAATTCCTGGAAGCAAACAGTAAGATTTGGTATTGAACGTTGAAGCACTGTGAGTGACTTTTTCTTCTGGGGTGTACGCTACAGGCTCAAAACAATCAATTGATGAGTAACTTTAAATAGTTAAGTTAACTCTTAACTCGACTTAAAACTAATAATTACATTCCCTTTATTTACGTACGTGTTACTTGAAAATTTCCCGTTTCTCTATGCCACCCTTTATAAGACTCCAGGTTAAAAAGCACCAAAGTCAAAAATCATTGGGAAGAGAGCGAATTTTCCATGAGCTTCAATCTAAATAGAAATATTTATTCTAATATCTCATATACCATGTAATTATTATTTGTTAGTTAAGTTTGAAGATCTTGTTTCTGCAAAGTTGAATAAAGATATAGAATAATGGAAAAAAACTTGCAGTTAAGAAGGTAAAAAGGCTTGATGGTTAAAAAATAGACTGCAGAAAATGATTAGTGACAATTTTGTTTGGAAAGAAGGTAATTGACAGCTCATTTCCCTCCGGTTGTAAAATTCTAAAATGAATCTTTTCTTTTTTTATGGTCTCAGGTGAATATCTTTTTTTACATAATTAATTCTCAAGTTTCTGCTCTTAGAGATGAATAACCAGTGTTTCCTTATTGAATTATTTAAAAAAAGGTGTACTTTGATAATTATTTAAAATGGAAAAGCAATGAATAACCAGGCATTGTGTTATTATCGTGTTCTGTTCTTGCTTGGATTATACCTATTATTCTGAAATGTATGTTATAGGTTAGATTTAATTGTTTACATTCGTTCAAAAATATTCTCCAAACAAAGAAGTACATTCAAGATAATCCATAGACCTAAAATATCATTTTCATTGTTTAGTTCTACTTTATTCAATGTAATAATCAAAGTTATAATTTTTGGAGCTAGTTGCTATGTAAAATTCAATTTATCTCTTGTCATTTGACTCCCTTGAAATACTATATTTTTTAATTAAATCTTATGAAGAACTTATTCTATTGGGACTTTTACTGTCCACCATCATCCAGACGTATGACCTGTATTACTTTTTGAACAATTTAAGATATCTCTGCCAATCTACCACCTTTTAATAAATTTACTTTTCAAACTAACTGAATTCAACTGATTAAAATTATTGGATTTGTTTAGGATGAATGTTTGTATCTTATTCGATTTCTGCTTTCCTAATTTTCTGGATAATATTTCTTAATCTGGGTCTAGTTTTGTAATTTTCTCCGTTAATTCGTGGATATTTATATAAGTAGGCTACTGTTCCCAAGATGATAACAAATCTATCTTGATCTCCCATGGATCTAGATCCCATTATGTATTTTCTTGATGTCATGCTGTTTTGAAGATAAATTGAATTTAATGTTTTCTGATGTATTTTTATCTATTTCAACTTATTCGTGTAATATCGATTCAGTATTTTGAATTTCATGTCTTGGATAAATTGTATTTCCGAGTATGAAATTTCAGGGTGTAAGCTTAAATTCTTTATTGTTATTTTTTCCATATCACCGAATTATTATTGCAATACGTACCGAATTTGGGCGATTGATGAGGCAGAAGGTATTGACGAAAACAAACATCCCAAATGATAATCCGCGAGTGTCAAATTTGTCACTAGCGAAATGGCTACAAAAGATTCGCGCAAATTTTCTAGCACCAGTGGGAAAATCGCTCACTCCCCTTCCCAGCCAGCGCTTTAAAGCTCCTCCTCTACTCCACTTTTGCTCCTCCTTACATTTTCGCACATTTTCTACCCCCCTTTCACTCACACTAATCACAAAACTCGCGTACATTATTAATTAACAAATCAAAAACTGTTAATTGATTAATTCGTCTTGATTTATGCGTTCCAAGTAATAATTTAATCGTTTCTCGACGACACTTTGATAGTGCATCTATTTTAGGAGAGTATCATACAAAAAATCGTCTGATTACTAGAAATAATTGTATATCAAATTGAATGCTTGTATTGAAACATTGGCGTGCCCGCAATTTTTTCATCGTTCATTTCAACCACTGTTTTCTATTTTTAGCCATCAATCCTAGTCTACTTGTCATTTATATAACTTGACCACGCTCTATCAATAGCATAATAAATCTGTCTTCATTAGTCTTGAGCAATTTTTAGAACTGTATCTGCTATTCGTTGCGTGATTTGTATTTTTCTCTAATCTCAATGGCTTTTGATTTTTCATGGTTTCAAAATTGTGCCTATTCATGAAGTCGTGGTGTGAAGAAAAACAGCTATTTTGTGTTGAGGTTTTCTGATGATAACATCCTTGGTTTTTAACTATTTGAGATCACTCTTTCTCTTAGAATATTTACCACAATATTTTTCTAAGTTTCCCTTAAAAGCAATTGCATAGATGGAACAAGCTGACCTCCCTTTACTACTGTTTATTCAATTCAATTTTCTGAACCTACTTTTTTCAAAGTGACATCAATTCAGGTTATAGTCATCATAATCTGTTGATTAGATATTAAAAATAGATCAAATATAGTCTGTCCAAGCAAAGAAGACATTCTGGCAACATGGAAAAAACTCCAGTTAGGTCAATATTCGTTCAAATATTATAACTTTGATCTTGAATAGTAGGAAACATTCTGACCATGTGACCAACATGAGACCAAATTAATAATTATTTTTTATCAATATTGATCGACCTGGACTCATTTTCACATCTTTCCTTGTATCCTTGTACCGTGCAAACTATACCACTGAAACGAAGTCAGGTTCTCACAATCTTCATCAATTGTTACAAAAGTTGAATGTCTGGATATAATTTAATTCCAGTTTAATACGGTCATTCTATGTACTTTAAATTTAATTGGCTTTTGTGCAACCTGCCGTGAGTGTGCTATGTCTGACAAGAGCGTGATAAATGATTGATTGAGGATTTGGGAATATTCAAATAGCATCACAACTAAACATTCAATTCAGTGGACTATTTCAGCGTAACATGACTGGATACGCTGTGCTTTATACGTCGCGTAAATCATTCAAGACTGCCAAACAGATTAGGTATTCTCGTTTAGCTGCTACCAGCTCCAGGTACCAGAATCTAGTGACAGAAAGAGGAAGCTTCTAATTCACTGTAACGACATGAATCTATTGGGATTTTCCACCCGCAACAAATAGAATAACAGATTCAAGGGATGTTTAGACGCTAAAACTACACTTGAAATGGGGTTCAAACTAGGAATTGAAGAAATTGTGAATAATTCAATTTAATAATTCAAGAAATAAAATAGTTCTAGGAAGTAGAATTGTGAATAATTTGGAGAAGAATATTAGTATGGCTTTTATCAGTGGGTGAGTGAAAAGTTTGGAAACGGCTCATGGATAAAACACTGACAGAACTTGTTATTCCCAAAATTTAATAGAAATATTAAATTTAATTTAATATTTAAATCTAATTAAATATTAACAGAAATGTTCAGACAATTTCATCACAATCTTCTGTGCTTTTATTTCATCTCCAAAGAACATCTCTCGCTCTTTAATATCACTCTACATTACTCTCTCAGTTTCTTCGTTCTGGTGTTGCTTTTAATCAAATTCTCATTTGCCTTTATTGGGGAAAATTTCACTATAATTCTGAGTTCATGACTTTTTAATATAGACCAATAAAATATTTTCACCATAATAATGACTGAAAAATAAGATATTCTTTTATAATAATAATTAATTCGAATCTCCATTCATTGCTATATAAATAATAGACTAAGGACTTCCGCAACTGAAAATATTGACCAATGTACTAAATAGCAGGCGAGATCCATTGAATGAAACTGTTTAAAAAAGATACTCTTCCATTTAAAAATTCAGTCCGTCAAAACTTGACTAAACTTACAAGGTTTTGACATTTTAAAATAGGAAGGTACAGTATGTTTATAAAAAAAAACCCTATTTCTAATAAATGGATTTAAATTTAATCATATTGAGATAGGATGAATTTTGGATTGTATCACTATCCGATGATCTTCTCGGATTTGATCCTTAACGTGCGATTTAATCCAGTATTGAACTTTATTGCAAATATTAAATTGTTTATATTAAATATTAAATATGTTTATCTCAAGTATTCTATGTAAGACAATCTACTCTCATAAATTGAAAGTCTTTGCTTTTGTTTAGTTGAAGTATTTACTTTTTTGTTACCAAAAATAGTTTGATCTGTTTTGAACTCACGATTTGAACTTAATCTTCTCATCTCGCATTCTATCATAAATTGTACAGTATCTATGATGAATAACAATGTGAACCAATATAGTACTTGTCAGTGGCTGGGCGATTTTGTAAAGCTATTGTTTATCTTTGAGATGTCAAATATAGATCATCCTAAATAATGGAGCTATTTTTAGAAGGATTCAATTGTTTTCGGAAAAGCAACCGTGTGTCAGCCTTGCGGGTCAATTTCGCGGGCAAAGTACTCTCTCTGTTTGATAACAATATCGGAGCACGTTTTGAAGCTACTGGCGACAACAGTGACTCAATGTGAAATTTTAATGAGTAGTGTGAGAATTTTAGACAACTGTGTTGACAAATTGCTTGAGCTCCTCCTCGCTCAGGGTTGTTTCACTCTTCACAATGTTTTTATTCCTATCAGTGTGCGTACCTAAACACATTTGGGATGAACTACAATTACAAATACTATATGTATGTATTCTTATGCCGTATTTGGTGGGGAGTTCCAAAAGGAAGTTCCACCGGCACTATAACCTTAATTTCCGTCGAAGGGAAATTATGGTATTTCTTGATATGATACACTGAGATTTGAATTTTTGAAAGTTCTTCCGAATCAAATACTATATAATCCTAGTACATCATTAATAATACCGCGTTATCAAACTGCCAGTTGACAAGTTGCCTCATAGTCTTGATTGTTGATTATAAACATACTGTTACAGTCTGTCCAAGCAAAAGAGACATTCTGGCAAGATGGGGAAAAGACTCCAGCTCGGTCAATATTGGTTAAAAAAATATAAATTTGTTCTGAAATTGTAGATCAGAATGTTTACTACAAATTTATTCAAGATCAAATTTATAATTTTAAACAAATAATATTGACCGTTCTGGAGTCATTTTCCTATCTTGCCAGAATGTCTTCTTTGCGTAGACAGACTATACTACACGTCTCTGTTGCACCTGCTACGATTAACAAGCGGCAGCTCGGGCCTTGTGGCTCGCATTGTCGCGGCTTTATCTGCGCTGCTCGAGCTTCTTGGATCTAGCTGTGCTGTCTAGCCATCACAACAACTCTATTGACATAACTTCATTATAAATTTTCACTTGTTTATTGAGGCTGCTAATGAATAATAAATCAAGAAATAGAGAAATTCACTTGAAAATTACTTGGAAAGGGTGAATGTCACTATTTATGGATTTATTATACTTTAGTAAACTTTTTAACCAAGTAAACATTCATAATATAGTTATGTGAATTGTTGTGATGGCTAGACAGCGCAGCTAGAACCAATCAGCTCGAGCAGCGTAGATAAAGCTGCTTGGGAATTGTATCTTTACGGTACTGGTATTGGTTTGAAAATGTACGTTTACTCTTAGAAACACATGAGAGCTAAAAGCTGATGCTTGATTGCTCATCACCCAATTAAATTGAATGGGATAGTACTGAACTTTATCTTTAATCAATTAATTTGACTGTTTCAATAATGAATTACAACGACAGTAACATTTTCCAATCCTGTAAGGTGTAATGAAAATGGTGAAAACCTTATACCGTTCAAGATGAATATTTCAAAATTTCACAGAGAACCTTGCAATCCTATTCTGTTTACACAAAACGCGGACTTTTCAAAAGACTAATTTACGTAGATGATATGCCAATTAGCGTGGAGCAGGGAGATGTGCTTTCAACCTGCAGTTTCGCCAGTCCTTTTTACAGCAAATTGCAACTCTGAGGAGCCTGCTCATATTATTAATTAGCACCATTTAGAAAATTTTATTGAAATGCGTTTCAGGTTCTTCTTATCGTTGAATCATGCGGAGTTCTATGACAAAACACGTGGGAAATTTAATATACACGTTTTTCTAGAGGCCACGCGATATCACAACGGTACTTTCTCTATTGACAGGGTAGTATCTGAAAATTATAAGAATAACCAAACCGGTGATTTTTGAAAAGTATGTTTTGATTGTTGTTTGAGATTTGGAAATTTTCGGAGTGTTATTGATTAGACCACTGTTGTTAATTTATTAGTTCTATTGTCAAAACAAAAGCATCCACTTCATTGTCAGTTACTTATCTGAAATTCAACAGCAATATACAAAACGTTGTTTTTGTTTAGCTTCATCATTTATTTACTTATCAATCTCAAGAACTGATAATTGAATTTCTACAGTTAAATTATGTTCCAGTACTGTTCAATGCAGCACTGTATCTTCAAAAGCCTATTGATACCCTGTTCAAACTTTTGTACAATAATAAACTTAAAATCAAATGATACTTCAACTTCAGCTTCAACTTAATTCATAAACTATAATGTTTTATTCTTAAACTATTATAACCGAACAGGATTTGTCAGTTTTATCCTATTCAAGTTTTATCCTGAATTAGATAAATGTAGTTATAGAGTTTTCTTGATCTAATACATTGACTTTTTTTTTGAATTCTTATAATGTGCTGTCTGGTTGCTTTTTCATTTATTATTGTTCAATTCCTATTCTCTTTCAAATAGTAGTTATGTCATTAATAAATTATAATAAGAGTAATAATATAGTCCACTCCGCAAGTTCAGTATGGGATTGGGTTGTATAAAAATGGGAAAATTCTACTCGCAATACAATCCCACTTCTCTGTAAGCGTTCCAGAGTGAATATTGATAATCAAAGTTTGCGAATGTGTATAGAGTTAACGACTCCTGTTGGTCTTTTATCTCGTTATGTTTCACAGAATTCTGTTATTGGAATACAATTCGAGAATCAAAAACGTTCGCTCCATTAGGTAGTAATATCAAAACGAATCAATAACTGTTTGAGAACGAGAACTTTCGTTTGTCCTGCATTTGTTTGTTGAATCGTGAATTCGTAGGATGGAATTTTATGTGGGATATGTCCATGTAGCAGTGTTGGAAATAATGCAATTAACTTGAAATAACAAATGAATGTTGTTTTATCGTCTAGCCTATAATTGGAATGAATCAAATGAGGATTCCGGAATTCGTTATTCTATTTTTTTTATAATTCCCACCATTTTCAACCATACAACCCTGTTATAAATTAATTAATATGTAGTCTGTCCAAGCAAAGAAGACATCCTGGCAAGATGGGAAAATTACTACAGCTCGGTTAATATTGGTTTGAAAATTATAAATTTAGTCTCAATTTGTAGGAAACATTCTGATCTACAATTTGAGACAAAATTTTAATTTTTGAACCAATAATGACCAAGCTAGATTCATTTTTCCATCCTGCCAGAATGTCTCCTTTGCTTGGACAGGCAGACTATATGTGGATATTTTTCCTGTATTACTAGACCTATAATTTATAATGAACAGGTGTCAGTTAACTACTTGGGAATAAATCAATTATGTGGATATTTTATCGTGAATTGGACATTAATTTCTTTATGAAACAGGTCTCAGTTAACCACTAGAGATTTCAACGTTCTAGCGTGGGGGGGAAGACATATTTCCTAGAAAATAACTTCCGAGGTTGTAAGAAAGATTGAAATAATTTGTGATTAATACTGACAGGAAAGAGTGAGTAGGGCGAACGTTAGAAAATCGAATTAGTACTCTGGATGACGTTATATCATACGAAAATCGATGTCACTCTTCCCGTTGAAAGCTTTTAATTCATTAGCATATTTTTCATAACTAAATACTGTACCGGTACTCATTGTTATGGAAATAGTTCAAAATTGATGAATAATGAAATTGATGAAGATGAATAATAAATCTTAGAAAAAGATTGATGAAATTTGAAGATGAAAATAAAATTTAATGCCAAGTTAATTGAAAATGAATACATTATTAAAAATTTATTGAAAATTCACTTCTCGCTTGTAAGTCATTTGCCTCCTGCAGAAAATTATTTTTCTAAGTTCAATTTTATTATGAAAACTAAAATTTGTAAAAACAGAATAAAACTAATAGTTGAATGGCCCGGAATTGGATATTTGGATGAAAATGGTGCAATAAATATGTCTAACCCCTGATCGATTTTAAATTCTTATATCTTTTTTCCTTTTCTTTTCTAAATGAAGCATGAGTGGGTTCCTGATGAGAGAATCTGTTCTCAATTGGTTATTTTCGTACACCTATCTTCCACCTCTGAACCACGACGCATAATTGAGAGACCCTGACGGCATCATTGCGTCGAAAGTCTGTCGCTCATTTCTACTGGTCAAAACAGTGAAGATAATTGAAAAAATTCATCAGTGAAATGACCAGTTTTGTCAGTAAGTGTCCCTCGCTAACCTATTCGGATATGTAAATTGATTCTGCTTACTGGAAAATTGCTTTTTTGCCCCCGTTGACATCAAACAATGATTTGGGTCTATGAATATATTTTGTTGAGGGGTTGTTCCGGTTGACACAGGTGAAATATTGAGGGGACGGGAAGCTACCACACTGTACTTTACATTCGCCAAGGGCTCTTCCACATATTAATGAATAGAGGGACTTGGTGAGCTCTGAAAAGACAAATGAGAAGATCTTATCTTTGAGCTTCAATTGCACAATTTTTAATCTTGGGTAATTATATGGATTAATGTACAAGATTTGGCTATGTTATTCCCCAAGTATACAGCTCCCAACAAAGAAACTGACCAATTATTTTCTCTCAGGTTATGAAGAATGAGTATTGTAATTACACTAGAATAGTGAATTGTTGGTTCTCGAGAAAGAGAAAACTGGAGAACGAGAAAGTGTGCATCTAGTCAGCTGATTCATTCACCAGTTTCGTTGTTGAGAACTGTAGTATATAAAAATCACAGGTCTTCTAATTGTGTCTTGTAGCTTTCTAGAAAAAAATACCGTAGAGAAGAATTCACCTGTCACTTCGAATTATTTTTTCTTGTTCCAACAAATTAACTTACCATTAACCTACCATTAACTAAAAACTATTTACATTCTGAAAATGAAACTACAATACAGGGATTTCAACAAATACCATCACAATAATTGTGACGAAGCAATGTTCAATAATAATACCGGTAATAATTGAATTGAATATCATAACTTTCAATGATCCTGAATGATATAGTTGTCAGTTTGACCAATCTAAAGTCTAGTGTGGCGCATATCAGTTGCTCCCATATCAGAAATACCCAGAAGAAGAATGGCGTACATCAGTTTTCTCAACAAAGAAATACCCAACTGATAGATGAGATAAAAATAAAAATCAAATGCACTTTTAAACTTTAAAAATATTATTTTTTCACAAACATGTTTTGGAGCTTTAGCCCATTCTCAATGTGATTAAATACTCAGTTTAGATTATTATTGATTTGTTAATGTATTCGTCTCAATTCATTGTATCTAATTAATTTTATAATTCTATTCATATCCTATTATATTAAGCGAGTAATTTCTGTATGTATGTATGTATGTATGTTTGTATGTGGAACCACGGATCTAGAAAACGGCTCTAACGATTTTCTTGAAATTTGAAATGTAATATAACCGTGATGGAAAAATAAGATTGCACCAGGTCTCATGTCCGGGAAAACTCTCTGGCAGGATTAATAAAAGAATTGAATATTCCTCATTCAGGCATAATCCCAAGTACTGCGTATAATGGCTGTTATCGTTAGCTGACCAAAACTATCCAGCTGGAGTAAATGGAGTTACATTCAAGTCTATAACACATGTTCATGACTGTCAAAAAATTGTGAGAGGTGATCATATCAATTTTTAATTCATTTTTTACAAGGAGGTTCCTTGATTTTTTACAATAACATATTTATGTAATTCAACAGTTCGGCCACAGCTTCAGAGCGAAGCTTGGTACCAGATATTATCCTATTATGTTAAGTGAGTAATTTCTGTATGTATGTATGTATGTGGAACCATGGATCTAGAAAACGGCTCTAACGATTTTCTTGAAATTTGAAATGTAATATAACCGTGATGGGATTGCACCAGGTCTCATGTCCGGGAAAACTCTCTGGCAGGATTAATAAAAGAATTGAATATTCCTCATTCAGGCATAATCCCAAGTACTGCGTATAATGGCTGTTATCGTTAGCTGACCAAAACTATCCAGCTGGAGTAAATGGAGTTACATTCAAGTCTATAACACATGTTCATGCCAAAAAAATTGTGAGAGGTGATCATATCAATAATTTTTAATTCATTTTTTACAAGGTGATTCCTTGATTTTTTACAATAACATATTTATGTAATTCAACAGTTCGGCCGCAGCTTCAGAGCGGAGCTCGGTACCAGATATTATTCATATATTGGCCGGGCTGGGGACGTTTTCCCGTCTTGCCGGTGTGTCTTCTTTGCTTGGATGGACTGTATAGTTTAGTAGATATGAAACTGGCAACCAGTTGGTAGGCCTAGGCTTTTCATAGGGATGTTGTGCCATTGACAAACAAACAATTCATATATTTGATTTCTATTTATTTAAAATGATCGTTGTTTGATTATTTACTGATTCTTTTTTTTGTACTAGCTGGTCCTCAGCTATTTATTAGGCATTATCATAGACTACTGTAAGTTGCTCGAAGGTTAGCTCTGATCTCCCCACTACAGCTACCAGTGGATTGTTATATTACTCTTGAGGTATGCACAAGGTTTTAAAGAGGTCAGTGTTAACATTGAGAATTGGCTAAAGCTCCGAAACATGTTTGTGAAAAAATAATATTTTTAAAGTTTAAAAGGGTATTTGATTTTTATTTTTATTTTATCTATCAATTTTGAAATAGCCCTAAGTGTGAAGTTCAATTTTCAAATGCCCAACTGTATGAGGAAGTTATTTTGGAGTAGTTTAATATCAACTTGGTATCATTTTGTTTCAAAATAATCTGTTTGACAAAAAACAATTGATTTTCATTATTATTGAGAAGCCTTCTGAGAATTAGTATCGAAATTTACTTTGTAATAATATGAATGATGCTACATCTGGTAATTATGTTTTGTGCTGGGAGTGTTATTCCTAGCTATAACTAGCAGATTGAAGTGAAATGCGTTGCCCACATGCTATTCAATGCGATTGCTCTCCTCAGCCAGCCACTATAGTCTCAGCTAATTAAAGTCATCTTTGAGATGGAAATTCAGTCATGGCAAATTGCATTACCTCTCTTGAATAGTGTATTCCAAACATACAGTGCGAGTGTGTTTGGTTTCTGATGCTTTGTTATTATTATTATTATTATTATTATTATTATTGATGTGTATGTAGGTTGGAGGGAGTGCACTTTATTCTCTTGAATCACTAGATGTTAGTGCTTATTGGGCAAGGCAATTAATGAAAGATAAATAGATACAGAGTGGTCTAGGAGGAATGTGCAATATTCTGCAATGGTTATCTCGGTAGTGAAGCATTTCTGGGGGTAGGCTATGTCCAATGAAACTTCTTTCGCCACTTGGTGTAAGGAATCAGCCCGATAAGTATTACACACTCCTCTTGAACCACTTTGTATATGTATAACTATCATTGTCATTGATGATATATCATCAATATAAGAACCAATGTTCTTCAATTGAATGATTAGCAAAATATGTTATTAATTTTATTAAGTTTGTCTTGTTTAATGAGTGATTGAATCAAGTTTGTTTTTCCATATTTTGCTTGTTGCAAAGGTATGAAGTGTTTATCATATTTTTCCGGTAAATATTGTATTATGCATGTGTTTACCAAGCCACTTGCATTTAAAATTCATTATTGTTATTTCAACTTATTACAGTATTGAATGTGTATAAAAATCTAATAAATTGGAAATATTGATGAATGAATCGTATTCAATAAATCAGTTGATAATCAGTATCAACAGAGTGGATGAATTCTTTTACATTTTGCACATTGTGAAAAGCTACCTTCCTGCAAGGTTTGCGACCGTTTACAAGAACGTATGATTGAGAATGGGATGCTGATCCTATGAGTTGGGATGGTAACAAATAGATATTTGTGCTTATTTTCAATGGACTTGGTAGTTTAGTATAAGTTTTCTGCCATTTCTTATACTATTTCTAGAGTCACCAAAAATAAAAATCTTTTGTTTATTCATTGTGAATTAATGTCTTATTAGCCAAATAAACCAGCTAAACTATATACTCGTTGAAGTATTTTATTGAAAAAATTGTTGAAACCTCATTTTGTGATTCTTCATTCAGAATTTAATATTTTTGCTGGCCTGGTTGGCGCAGTGGACTAGGGCGTCACAACCTTCAGTCCGGCTAGCACTGCCAGGTCTGGGTTTCAATCCCAGTGGCATGGCTTTTTTTCACCTCATCAATCACCTTTGCACTCAATATCCATTACCCACGCACAAGCTGAAAAAATGCTTCCATGGGCATCATCCGCAATGAATAAAAAATAATTGGTATTCTCATTCTCACATACAGTACTAGCAATTAATCAAGTGACAAATTATATTGTAACCATCTAAGTTCTTCTCAATACTGTGTTTATTCGAAACCTTCAAACAATTTAAAGTTACCCAACATTAGATTGCCGCTTAATGCAAAACTTACGCAGAGAAATTACTTGTCAGCTATTTCTATGTTTGTATTTTTGATTAGATCGTCTGCGAATTAATCCTCATTGCAAAGGTAAAACTTTCCAAGACCCTTTTGCAAAGTTAAAGACATGGATTGGCCCAGTTACTTGTTTATCTGAATGCACAACTTGGGGTTCTCATGCGTTTTATTTCTCGCATGGTTAGTTTTACTTGCTTTCTTGGAAAAAGGCACTTTAATGAGGCTAAGATCAAATCAGTCATTTCAAAAGTGCTCGACTTTCAAGCTTTCAGATAATTCGAAAGTTGAAAAGTTAATCAGAACTGTGGAAAGACACTTTCAACTACTGAATTTCTCAGAGTGGAGATTATTGCGACTTATGTTGTATGTTATATCAAGCTTATGTTTCACTTCGAACACTTCACTTATGAACTGAACTGAGTTCAAGTAGAAATCATTATTTGTAGTTTCTAGCACAGTATAGTATGCCGTTATTAAAGTAGTGATTAATCTTTGCTATTATTAGTCGAGTCATTCTAGCTCAAAACAGGGGTCAACCTGGAACTAATTGCAACAAAGATGTTTTATGGTGGAAAAGGTAGCTGACACCCTCCTATTTAACGTGTAAAAAATCCCACTCTCAACTCGTGTCGGAAAGTTGTTTTTTTGGCCGCCATATTGGAAAATTTTGCTCATTTTTTTGTTTTCTTGGAATAACGTTGAAACGAAGCGTCGGACAAAAAAACTTACTTAACCTTTTTTCTAGTAAATAAAATTTGCAAGAGAATGGTGGTAGAATCATCTCTTTATCTTCACTAGAAACCGAGTTACGATTTTTCAAAAAAATAGGTTAATTTTCAAGAAAAAACTATAATTGAGTATTTTCAGTTTTTGTTCGCTCAGATCTTTTGACATATTGCTTTGAGTTGTTGAATTCAAAATCCCTCCGGGGATAATTTCGTCCTCTACAATTTGAGACCATGTAGACCTTTCTCCCTTGTATAGTTTTTGAACTAGAGCAATTAAAAGATATCCTTGTATTTGAAAAACCCCTATTTTGGGGGGGGGAAATGGTCTCCAAAAAATTTATACCGTGCTTGTATTGATATTTTCTCTGGTAATAATGTCTTTCAGATCAATTCCTAGCAGATAAGCTACTCACCGACCTGAATTTAGGTTATGTTCAATATTAAGGACCCTTCAAGGATCTCAATCTAAGGATACCTCTAACTATTGTAAAAGTTATCGGATCTCAACAAACCATAACTCATTCTTTTTAGCTCATCAATGCGGTCTAAATTCATATATCATATGTCAAATTTGGTCGAAATTGTGGAAAATAGCTCCTGAGAGAATATTGACTTTTCTATCGTATACCAAAAAATGTAGTTTTATACTACACTTTACTTTACAACATTCAACTTTGTGATTGAGTTGAAACGATTTTTGAGAAGTGATTCAACCTTCATTAATTCAGCATTCACAAACCAAATATACAGAAGATTCTACGTCTTTTATTATTATTGATAAGATTGCTTCAACAAGGAATTCAGGTTTAAAAGATCATAGAATATTAATTAAATGAATTTTTAATTGGTTCAAAACCCAGAAGATTTCCAGTCTTTGCAATTAACAAAATTTTCAAGACACACGAGGATAAAGAAGAAAATTTAGAACTACAAAACTATTTTCTGAAATAGGTCTTGTTCCGTGAGAGTATCTATAATACATGTTTATCCTAACGTACATAACGGTTTATCCTAATATTTGCAATTAATTTTGTATTATTAAGTTGAAATTTCGAGATTACGTAAAAATGAGGAATTATAGATCATTGCATGTATCTCCATTATCGAAACACGTTGTATTCGCTTTCTCAAAGTGCTACACCGATTCGGGAGTTAGCTATTTAATTAAAGATAATTGGACTATAAATGTACACCAGAATTATCCACGGTAGGTCTAGTTTGCGTAAACTGAAAAGACATGCAGTCAGTCACAGTAGCTATAAAAAACCATAGAAATATTAATCAACTTTTGAATATGTTTTTATCAATAGTAAAAGGTAAAGGTAATCTAATAGGTATTTGGTAAATAAATGTACCAAAATTGGGCTACACTTTACAAGTCATTGTAAAGGTGTGTCATCATTTTGCGCGAATTATACTTTTTCATTAATTCGATAAAAAAATATAATGAAAAAATCTTATTTTCTCTTTAACCTAATTAAAAATTAAATATACTATAAATATGAGATATTATATTGTCTTCGATTTCATATAAATTCATATTTAGTTACTCTACTTACGTGGATTTCAAACTGTCAGTCGTACGTAAGCTAAGCGCAGATCATCTGTTGCTATGTAGAGTTGACGGCACTTGACTGAACTCGTGCTCCATGGGGTGACATGCGTGAGGAAGACTGACGCGTCCCACTGATGCACCTTTTATAAGGCAGGGCGCCACAGTACAGGCATGCGCTGCCATAATTGCGTGGGACTCCGACATTCAGTCAAAATTTTACTTTTATGAATGCACCCTTACATCTTTTACAGTTCTAAACTCGAAATATGTACGACTGATGGCATATTCGTCCATTCAGTTAGTTGTAAACTTTTCCCCTTCTCAAAATAATATATTATGATTTATCCACTACGTTGTCAATTCACCTTTTTATCAATGTTCATCCAGTCGTTAATCACAAATCTACAAACTAAAATGAACCGTTTTCAATCTACAGAATGTTGTGCTTATTAGTTGATAGAACTTACATCATTAGCGGCATGAAACACTGAAAGCTTCTGACTTAAAGTTCAAGGAGTGTCTGTAAAGTTGTTTGATTTGCAAATTGATATTCATTTCACGTATATTTTTCTGTAATTTCAATTCAATGTAATTAATTTCGTTCGTAAAGATGTTTGGTTTACTAATTGATATTAATTTCAAAGTATATTCGTTGTTATTTTAATTCAATGTAATGAAATCTATTTCGTTCATTTTATCATTGATAAGCTGAGAGTGAAGTTTGCTTTTTCGTGTATTGGAGCTCTGTATGATTGTTGTATGAAACGTGTATCATTCATGATTCACCTAATAGCAATTGAGAGTTGTCAAATGTAGTTGAATTATACAGTGTTCTTATAAGTTTTGTATATTTCAACACACGAAGCAGTTTGTGTGTGTTTATGAAAGTTACACTTGTTTCTAAAAACAGTGTTTTGTACTGTGAGTGGAACAGTATAGTCTAATTGATTTTCAAAACATAATTATTGGTTCAGGTTATCATCATATTTGTATGTATTTGCCGATAAATTTCTCATTCATATTTAGTATATTTACTTTTCATTCTCACTCGAATATTGTTGTGCAAAAGAGTTTTGTTTATTTTCTCTAAAATTAGTGGATCGGTAATTAAAAACATATCTATTGATAAATGATAGTTTCAGCCCAGTAATTTTCTGGTTTCAATCTGAGACTCTCCTTTTTCAATCTTCTGAGATTTACTATACTATGAGATTTTCAATTTACTATAGATTTCCAATCTTTACTGAGAACCTAATAATACATGGGAGTAATAAGAATTTCAATATATGCGTATCGTACGGACGATAAAAAATACAGTTTGTAACTCTCGTTGATGCTAATTATTTTTTTCTAGGTAAGAGTACTACCATGTACTGTCGTGCGTTATTCATTAAACTTTTAAAAACTTTTATCCAAGCATTCATTCATTTTTCTGTAAAAATCACTGATTCTCTTTCAAGAAATTGAATTTATAAAACGTTCATCCTATTATTATGCCTTTTAAGTAGATGTTTGTTGAATTGGTTTTTGATATCACGAGCTTTATTTCTTTGGAAATTTCTACCCTTATCTTATTCTTCAATGAATGACAGAAAATATTAAATGCAACCAATTGTTTGGCATAATTTTACTCAGTCTTACATTCCACCTTCTACTCTTATTCTTGTGTTTGAAAAATATCGTAAATCTTTTAGTTTTCTCTGATTGAAAGGTGGAATCGAATAAACTTGACACCATCAAGAAGTGATGGTGTGTGTAGTAAATAAATCATTTTTTGACAGAGTTTCCTTCATTGTAATTGAATTATTACCGGTCTCCGGTTATGAGCTGAAAATATCTGAAAGGAGAATGGGAACTTGGAAAATATCATCATCTACATTGTATTACTTTTCACATTCAAGCCAGAAAAGAAAAATATCCTTTAATGAAAATACCGAAGCTGCTGACAATGTCATGATTTTAGAGATGCTGTGAAAAGAATGAAAGGAGTATGAAATCAATAGGAGTTAAGCTCCTCTTTCTCTTTTCCTCTCTCTTATATTGATGATTTGAGAGAGAATGAGCGGAAAAAAGTAATATTCGGTGAGTGCCAATGAATTATTTTGTGCAGGTTTCTGTAAAGAAGCAGCATTTGATGAATTTTCACAACAAAGAAAATCACTAATAAATTACTAATTACCTTTTTCGCTAATTAATACAGTTTCGCTTAGAATACAGAATACAACGTCGATTATCCGAAGAAGGAATTCGATGTGGAGTGATATTCGTTACTGAGAGGTTGTCAAGAATATAAAAAAAAAACATTATTTTGTGGTTCGTTAATTTCCACTGTACTTTATATCTCACTCACTCTCCATATAATTATTTTTTGGGAAGATTCCTCTCTAAACTCTGAAATCATTATTTTAAATCAAGTTGATTCATATGAATGCATTTCATATGAATAGAATATTTTCATGAATTGGAGTTCATATAAGTTCTACCTCAGTTCCTATTCACTATTTTGTAATGAATCCTATTGTAATTGAATAAACAATATTATATTCATCAAACCTTAGTTTTCTATTTTTGTTATATCAACTCCAATCAGAAACCTCTGGGTCCTGTTCAATAATTTCCCGTTCAAGTTGCCTACTGGTCTTGTTTAATAGAAATTCAGAAGGTTTTTTCCCGAAGAAAGACAAGAAAGCTGGCTGATGCAATCCACTGATAAAAACGCTTGATTTACAAATTCGAAATTTTGAAAAGAATCAGCTATCGCCAACGCAGTACGGCATGCTTCCATTGCATGCTTACATAGTCAGCTGAATATGGAGCTTGTAAAATTTAGCATTAGCATAAGAGCTTGTAAAAATATTTTCTCCTGGTATGGTGGGATTTCAAGATTTTAATTGATCGAAAAAAATGTTGAAAAATTCGCTCCGGCAGCTGGCGGTCGGAAAGAGTGCATTTCAAATGCAATTCTATGATGACTCAAATCATATGACTTATAATGAGCCATTTAGGGTATGAATTCAAAGGTGCCGTTTTCGAAAAACACAATTATCGGCATATTATTCTCCATTTTCTCCTCCATTTTTGATTGGATTTTTTTCGTTGATGGCTCAAATTGTAGGGCATAATAAGGGTATTATACACAAAAATTTTCAAAACGATCAAGTTATTGGTCGATTTGTAGTGATTTCTCAAAATTTTCATCCCCTAATTTCACCCCCTACCCTTGGACCAATTTGGCTCGTTAACGAACTTGACCGAGATATTAACACTAATGATTTTTGTGCAAAATTTGGTCGCTCTCCGACAAGCCCTTCGAGAGTTATCGTGTTAACAAGAATCTGTACATATATCTTGAATGTGAATTTATATATGAATTATATATATGAATTTGAACGGACATCAGATTCGTGTTCTGGGGGCTCGGAAACGTGTAAAAAATATCTGTACCTCAGAGCCAGACTGGCCTAAGTCCAAAATTTTCAATTTTCGGGTTTTTATTGATTCTGAAAGACAATTTTTTTCTGAATCGAATGATATCATCAAAAGTGTCCTAAGACGTTTCCTTCCCATTCTATCGAAGGATGAAGTTTGGAACTACGCGAATTTTTTATCTCCGGGCCAGACTGGCCTAAGTCCAGATTCAATGCTAAAAGCCCTTGATTATTGTAGTTATTGGCGGCCATAAAATGCCGATATTTATTCTTTTTGAATCACTTTATATGTATTTTAAGACGCTGAATCCAAAAAAAATATTTGATAAAATTATCGTGTAATTGAATATTTTCAATATGGCGACCAAAAATGATAATTTTCTCACTATGACGAGAAAGGTTTAATAAGTACAGCTCCATTTTTTGTATTTCAAGATGCTGAATTGAAATTTGAGATGAAGTTTTATTAACAAGAGACGTTTAAAAATACTAAATTGAAAATATACCAAAAATAACCAAAACAATTTTTAAATATTTCATTCATACATCGAAGATATCCTTCAAACAACATCAAAAAATATCGCTTACTATACTTCTATACTTCTAATACTTCTATACTCGCTAATATACTTACTATACTTCTGGGCGCGGAATCTATTTCTAAAATGATGAATTTATAAATCGATATTTCAAATATTCTTTCATATGAAAATGATTGAAAACTGTTCAATATTCTTCATAAACACGGAATAATTAGAATGTTAAAAAATTTAATATGCGTAAAATAATAATAAATAGGCTACGTAATACGTAAAAGTTTTTCACTGATTTGTACTCATGTACCATAGAAGGCGAACAGTATGGAGCATTTTTCTAATAAAATTATAATCATTGTCATTTTGTGTTCCACATTTCGAGATATTGATCCTAGTTTCGATTCTAAAACCTAAAGCTGTAAAGGAGGCCAAGAACTAGAAAAGATTGTACATTGTAGCCTATAAAACTTTTTACCAAAAAGTTACAAAAATCAAACAACACACAAATGGAATAAATCAATCCCAAGAATCGCTAGTCGGCTTGATCCAAGCCGATAGGCCAAGCATTGTACTGTTCCTATCCTTTCAAGCCTTTCATCAAAGAGTTGTCAAAATTCAGCAACTTTAAAAACTCTTCTACAATCAAGGATGATCCTACAAAATCTATATTTGGCCTAAACGTTTCTGGACTGTGGCCAGAATTTTCTGTTGATTAGATCATGTGAGAAATAAATATTAAATTGATAAATCCACTGGCGGCTCGTGCTCACGAAACAGGTGAAGTGCTCTACAGTAAAATATACGGGCACTTCACCTGTTTCGTGCTCTACAGTAAAATATACGGGCACTTCACCTGTTTCGTGGGTACGAGCCGCCAGTAGATAAATCCAAGAAATGGACCATTTGTAATGAGGAAGAAAAATTCAGATGGCGAAGCCTTCCTTCTATCCAATGTAGTAAGGATTCAAGTTCGTAGAGAAGATATGGGCATTCTTTTCTATAAAAATTGTTTCACAGATGAATCATTCAAAAAAGTGAACCTCAAGAGGAGACGTGGTGAATTGGTCCTACCACAGAATCTCCCACAATTGAGATTGGCTGAAAAAAGTATCAGCATTGCAAAATTCAATGACATCCAGAAAATGCTCAGTTAGATTCCACTGGAGTATCAGCCACTCTTCATGAATCTGCCACATGATGAAGTTGCTGATAAGTTGCTGATGACTTTCCTAGCGAGAATTAAATGATTCATCTGTGAAAAATTTTGTAGAGAATAATGCCCATATCAGTTTTGAAAACTTGAATACATGTCTCTCATTTGAAGGGTATGAAAGATATCTTTTACATCCAAAAATAAACATTTATATGTATAAACTTCGCCTTTTCATTAATATAACGTAATTCACATTGGGTAGGATTGTCAATAACAACTGTTTGTATAAAATATCTGCAATTCTCGCGCGTACATGTAGTACCCATTTTCGTTGTATAATTATCAAATTCTCACTCGTAAAATTTATAGAACAACTAGCAGGTTATTTGTATATTTTCATGAATGGCGTAAGAACGAACTTATGAAATCTGGTTATGTTTGACAAAAATTTATCTTGATGGATTAGGTAACATTACTTAACAAAATTAGCTTATGTAAAAACAATCCTCAGTATAATCAAAATCATGGTGCAAAATTTCAAGTTTGTACCTAAGTTACGTGGGAGTTATTTTTTACTCAAAACCAAGCTTGTATTTCATTAAGAAGTATGATAAGTGTCATACTTACAACTATTGCAATCTAGAAACTAAACAGAAATATTTTTTCATCTATCAGTAAACAAGTAATGAGTGAAAAAGTAATCCAATCATTCATGTCTCAAAGAGAAAATGTTACTTCTTTTTGCAGTACTGCAGTACACATAGCTCGAAATATACCTGTAATTGTAATGTCTGAACTTGATTATTATAGTTTAATTAATTGAAAATATATTTCTTTTCAATCAAATCAGGTTCAATTTGGCTTTGCTATTATTTTCATAATTGAATTTGTAGTCCTCATCTATGAGTTGCTATTGCCTTGATGCATATCAATATTTTTATGAGGTATGGGAGAAATCAAAATCCTTTTTCCAAATCATGAGTAGGTCTAGAAGGCCAACCAAAAGTTAATTCTTAATATTGGGGGAATATGTACCCAATGGAAAAGTAATTGATGTGGAATTGTGAAATAATTTTTATATAATATAGATTCAAATTTTCAAATTTATTTATTCCTTGTACAATATTACAAAAAATAATCAAATTGACGATATTCAATCTAAAAATAAAAAATAAATGTACAAGAGAATGTAAATTTGGTCCTGAAGTAGCATTCTCAGAAAATATTAATCTCATTGGATCCTGAAATCTCATATAATTCGGATTCCTGGAAAAGTAGTGCTTATTCAAATATTTAATTAGAACTTGGTTCCAAAATATTTTAAAAAGTTCCATCACTCAATTAAGAACCTAATAGTAATAAAGAAATGTTTCCACTTTTCAAAGCTTTTATTAAAATAGGCACTTACTTTGTAACCATTATCTTGAAAATTTGATATTTTGAAAGAGAAGGATTATCATATTTCGAATCAGGGTCTTATAATACATTATAAAGTATTCAAAAATATAATAAGAGAGAATAGGATATCTTATCTAAAATATCGTATTTTAGAGCAATCTCTAAAAAGAACAAAATATAAATAACATTGAATCAATACGGTGTTCTCACAAATAGTTGAAATCAGTTAGTTTGCTGACAAAACTTTTGTGGACTTAGGCCAGTCTGGCTCGGAGATTGTTCCACAATCAAAATCGAAGAAAAACTTTCGTTTTTTTGCTCAGCTGTGAAGTTTTAAAAATGTGACTTAGGCCAGTCTGGCTCTGAGGTACACATATATCGCATCATATATTTGCGATTATCCGGTCAAGACCAATAGTGCATTTTTCCAAATGAAATGCACTAAAACAAAGGGAAACAGGATACAAAGAACAAAATAATACAATAGGTAGCTTGTCAAAAAACAAAATTCCAAATTTAGTAACTATATTCAAATAATAAAACTACCATAATGTAAACAGTAAATAAAATATTTCTCTAGTAACAAGCCCAACAGATAGAATAATTAAAGGGCTTGTAAAATGGTTTGTTAAATGGGTTTTTAATGTTTAGTTTTCGATAGTATTCCATTATTTTGTGTAATAATTTTTCAATTTTGTTCTAGGACGTTACGTGGGGAGCCGGCCAATCAAGCTTCGGAAAAGTACGTGGAGGCAACGCAGTCTCGAGGTTGTCAGAAAGAAGGATAAGGAAAAGCAAGCGCTTATTGGACTTTTAACCGGGAGATAGCTGGACTAGAATCAAGGTTCGATGATATTTCATTGTAAAAATGTCCTAAAAAAGTGATGAACATTTCGATTCAAGTGATGAAGTGTTGAATAAGTACAAGTGATGAACATATACCACTCGAGAAATAACTCAATTTTTAAAGATGCATAATATGATGATCTTACTGTTAAACCAGACAATTCAGCGAGAGAGTCGTGCTTGTGTGAGTGTAGAAATACTGTGTATATTTCAGTACCATTATCAACTATTATAATAAGTACATAGTTTGAAAATAAAATGTTCGGTTTTAAAACATTTGTTCATCAAAATCTTTTCAACTTTTTCACCTCTATAGATTTCTTACAATTAGTTGTAACACCAGTTTTTAAATAACGAGCCATGCAATATGTTATATTAATTGTGTGAATTCAGAACTAAATTTATTCTCTAACCCTCAAAATTGTGTTTTAGTAAAATTCAGACACTTCTCCATCAAGTTAGCAAGTCAAAAACCACTCATCATGGCACTCATATGCTGTGTTCTCTTTCGTGATGTTCTTCCCCACAATCATTAAGATCAAGTACACAAAACAATAATTGTAATGATTTGTTTAAAACAATACATTTGATTGTAACTAATTTCTGATATTGGAAAATTTTATAACAATGAATTGCGTAAAGTTCTTCAAACAACGATTTTGTTGTACCTCTTGATTGACTTCAACGTTATAGGTTTTTTGTTTAGTAAGTTGATGCCCTCATAAGCTAATGGCTTGTGCATAGTTGATAGGAATAATTACAATAAGAGATAAATAGTCCTCATTACACGGAGCTATAGCTTTTTCCAATCCACTTTGACTCGATTCTTGGTACTCTAAACTATATATTTAAAGTCGGTATTACACGATAATATTTTCAATTACTGTACATATGAAAAGAGATGAAAAAATGATTTTGAATTTCCTCTCTTTTCATATGTGATGGAAAATATCGTGTAATCGTGTACCGGCCTTACAGAGAAGGCCCCAAGCGGTCACCCTTCCAACGTGAGTAGCAGGCGCCCGTCTCTTATAATTATTATCCTGTTATGTAGTGGTTACATAGCTGACACTTATAGCCATCTATCATAGAGCGAACACTTCCTAGCAACTGTTTCCAAGTCATGTCAAAACATAATAAATAAATCAATATTCACTGTCCATAAGGACAGGACAGTGTCAAACCAGCTATCCAGTGCAGCGGTGCAATCAAGCACGCTTCAAATGATACTCCGCATTGAGTTATTGCTGTGTAATTTCAGGTGTAATTCTGATTGCAACTCATTCTCCCCAATTCAACACATTATATTCAAGGTATTTGGAAATTTTCCCAAAAATGAAGAAATTAATAAGAATATTGATTGAAATAACATAAAAACTTTGTAGTGAAATCTCTCTCAGTTTTGGCGCGACAATTGTTTTGTGCTTATAATATATCATTAGATTACATTGGAATTTATATCCATTACCTTAGTTGTATTATCATTGATCGTGTCCCGCGTTTATTGAGCATTTCTGAGCGTTTCTGTCAACAAGTATTTAGAATTTCATTAATCCAGCAATTACAATAAATTCACAAGGAAAGTACATTATAATCTTCCTCCAATATCTTCCCATTTCCATTAACTGTTTTTATTGGCAATAAAATGCATTCATTAATAAAAAATAATTTGTTATTTATACAGGGTTCGCCAATGAAGTGGGACGATTTGAATAAGCAACAATTTGTTTAAGAAATTGTATTTTTGTAATTTTTTCATCATAAATAGAAAGTAGAAATGTAGCCATTTAATGTACAATAAGTGAAAAATCATTTTTTTGTTTATCATCTTCCAAATGTCCTCCATTGGAATCTATGCACTTTTACAGCCGGGCCTGGAAGTTTCCCATGACATTTCGCAGCATATTGAATGATTCCTTCAATCTCATCTCGAATCCGTTGTTTTAGAGCTGGGATAGTTCTGGGTGGATCGCTTTGAAAAACTCTCGTTTTTAATTAGTAGCCCCATAGAAAAAAATCATAGGTTGATAAATCTGGAGAGCGAGGGGGCCAGGGATATCCCCGTTTCGAGAAATGACGCGGCTTGGAAACAAAACATTCACAGCATTCATGGCAATTCTCGCAGTGTGGCTTGTTGTCCCATATTGTTCAAAATATTTAATGGAAAACGGGCGAGTTCTGGTGTAAGAAAATTATGAATCATTTCGATGTAACGCACAAAGTTAAAAGTCACAGCAAATCTACCCGTTTCTCTCAGGCCCAGCTGCAAAAGTGCATAAATTCCAATGGATAACATTTGGAGGATGTATTCAAAAAACTGATTTTTGACTTATTGTACACTAAATGGCTACATTTCTACTCTGTATTTATACAAAAAATATATAATTTCTTAAAGAACCTGTTGCTTATTCAAATCGTCCCACTTTATTGGCGAACCCTTTATAATCCATAATACTTGAGTTGACCTATAGAATAGTCGGAGCATTATAATTTGCATATTTCTTCAGAAACCAAAACAAACAATGTAATCAGATCACCCTTTAAAAGTAGGCAAAACTCTTCAATTTAATATCAGACTAATTTTTCAATCAACAATCAAACTTCTGTTTTCAAATATTTTGTTGTCAGTGGCACAGTATTCGTATTCTCATGCATAAAATAATTACTACTTCTACTTCATACATTCTTAGTTTGTATAAAATTTCTTAATTTAGCTATAAATACATTTTTCTACAACTGCGCGTAAAACAAGATTTTACGAGCTGAATTCTCCTCGTAAAGTAGCCCATTTCTGAGGAGAATCTTCATTACGCTCGCTAACCATCTGCGCATGCGCAGTAGAATTACTTTACGCTCGCAAAGCAACTGCGCATGAGCAGTAGTTACTTTACCGCTCGCTAATCAGCTGATCATGGCTCGCCAAAAGTAGGTCAGGTGGAGTCATAACATAACCTAACAAAAGTCGACAATGTCTGATTGTACCTGTATCGGTAATTACACAAGAGTAATTTAATAGTTCGCAGTATTTGAGGACTAAAAACTGTAGATTAACAGGTTCGTGCAGTTGTAGAAAAAATATTGTATGTAATTCGCGCGTAATGCTTCTTTATCGCTCTTGCAAAATTATCACGCTCCGCTACGCGTCGCGTGATAACTGTTTTGCGCGAGCGATAAAGTCGCGCATTACGCTCTTAATACATAAATAGCTATTTTACCATGTTAATTAGGCCCACTTCAACTTCCTGTAGAAACAGATTTGGGCTAAACAATGTGTAGAATTTCAATGGAAACTTTTAATTTGTTCAGTTCTCAAATACCATTCAGATTCCTTATTACAGTTGATTATTATGTTTGCAGAAAACATTTCCATCTAGTTTTAGATTATTGTTAACAAAATTCTACTTTTGATTAATTAATCGCAGAACTCATTACAAATACATTATATAATTCTAAAAACAATTAAGAAATAAATTCCCAACTCATAGATTTCCATTTCATTTCACGTTCAACTCATGATCATGAATCGCTTGTGCGTAATACTTCAAAATTAATGTTCGTCTTATAAATTTGTCACTTATATATGACTGAAAATTTTACAGTCTACGACGTAAGTCCTCATTTCTCACCTCTTGTTTACTCATGAAGATGCTTATTGTTTGCTGAAGATCTATTGTCATGATCTCAGATTTATTTTGATGAGAATCATCATTTGTAAATCCAACATTCATTTTACTGATTGTTATTGTATTGCTGACGCCATAAATTTAGACGGTTTCGTCTGTTCCTTTTGCGCTCCAACAGCTGATGTTGTCGATTAGAGTCAAAATTTATGCCTTTATTAAATGTAGGCTATGCCATCTTAGCTAGGTTTTTGAAATCAAAATAGACAATAGATGCTTTACATCAGCAGTTAACTTAGTAGCTTATATCTCGTACAAGAGACAGACGAAGCCGCCTAACTTTAGGCGTAAGCTATAAATGCATAGCTATATATCAATCATAGTTATTGTTTATTAGGATGTTGAAATTCGGGAACGACTTTCCCATTAGTTGGTGGTAAAATACTTTTAGTACTAAGAATTCATATAAAGATGAAATTATTATCCTTTCCAATTCCAGGATATCACCAGTGCATGATGTATATTGATACAATGAAACATGTTTTTGTTATGTTCACTGGATTTGCTCAGGTGAGAATAAATCATTCTTTGTTAATCCTATTTTCAAATATCAAACCCAGTTGATGTGATTGCACTAACATTTCAACCCTTGAAAGATAGCGTCATACGAAATAACCAATTAGACTAATACTAAGTTATATTGTGATTTCTTAAGAGTGGGCAGTAGTAGTCGGCAAACTGCCGAACGGCAGAATTATGTACCATAAGAAAAATGTAATTTTTATCAATCTCTTGGAGCAGATAGAGCCTCTATTTATCGACAGAATTTCACGTTCTTTATCTCACTAGAAAAAGAATTCAATTCTCCAGAAGCGTGACTTTTTACTTTTTCGATTTTATTTTATTTCAATAATTTGAGTTTAATACTTTTTTAGTTAATTAATTATACAATAATTATCAAAATAATCTTAAAATCAAAACAGTAAAACGTCACGCCCCTGGAGAGTTGAATTCTCTTTCCAATGAGATAAATCACGTGAAATTAGTATGTCCATAAATAGAGGCTCTATCTGCTCCTAGAGATTGATAAAAATTACATTGTTCTTATGGGGCTTGATTTTGCCGTCCACTATCATCCACTCTTAAATGACGTCATTCTATGAAGATTGAATTTCATTGTCTTCATTGTAATCAGCTGTTTATTGTTCTAATAACAATATGCTACTCTTACATTGTTGTTCACAGTTTGCTGTTATACAAAAGATAATATAGTATGTACGAAACAAAAAATCTGTGTCAAATCAATAAAGGAACCAGAATGATTGTACATTCATTTTTAATGAAACAATATTATTACAATCGAATATTTATTACATTGCTACATTAGGCTACAGTTGTACGTTTATTATAATTTCTGTCGAAAGCATGTTGACATCACTGTACTAAGTTTCTTATGTATTCTGTTTTCTGATATAAATCTCAAAATTTCATTTCTGTCATCTTTCCCCAGATATTCGCTACGGAAGCAAGTGGGAACAGTTTATCAAATAATAAGCAAAGGCAGTTTTTCGAAGGATCTTCTATTGAAACTCCAATCGATATGACAAACCAAGCTTTGTCAGTTGAAGAATCCCTGCCAATCAATACAGCACTCACAAACACGAATTTGAATCGATTCACAAATGAGGTGATATCAAACAAGGAAATTCCTGCTATTCACTTATTTAACTCGCTCAATCTTAATGGTTATGAAATTAAACCAGGATTGAATGAACAAACCGTCTTGGAACCTGCAGTAAAAGTTTCAAAAAATCATTGCAACTTTGAAAATGGAATGTATTTTGATCTTTGCGGCAAATGTGTCAATAATACAGGAAATACTAAGGTGTGTAATATATGTGGTGGAAGTATCGATTGCAAATCTTGTCCTAATGCACCCGATACAAAGATTGATGAGTGTGGCCAGTGTTTGAAATTAGAAGATAGAAATTGGAACAATTGTACCAAAACTCTTTCAATGTTTCCAAAAGTTATCGACTTGGTTTCTGTTAATAAATATGGTGTAGTTTACTTGAAAGGTGTGGGTCTAGAAGAGGATAGTCTTCCAAACTTGGAATGTTTCATACACAACTCTGTTAACAATAAGTTTATCAAAGTCAACAATGTTCAACTTTTGAAGAAGAAATTACAGATTAGTTTTGAAATGGATGACCTAGAAAATGAGTATCAAGTATTCTGTAATACTAGTAATGAGGATGCAATTATGGGAGTTTACAATCTCACAATTATCAATTCAAATTCGTTGTCGATTTTGATGTTGTCTCCCAGCTCTGTAACCCTGGGTAAAGCGATTGAGTTTCTTGTGATAGTTCGCGGTATGTCAACTCTAAGTGAAATAATATGTTTCATAAAGACCAAAAACGATGTGCTTGTTGCAACTTTATCGACTAACAACATTCAGGGAAATTCTCTTGTGACAAATATCTCATGTCCGATTTACACATCAGTTTGTGCGGATGACTTCGTATTTGGTGTTGCATACACTTATGAAGCGATAACTAAACTGGGAAATACCAATACAAAGAAACTAGAAGTGAAAACCAGTGCTCCTGAATTGAAATCACAATATTTATCGTCAGATATGAAGGAAATTGTTTTTGAATTCAATGATAACGTTGAAGGTCCAGAAAACTGTGCTCATTTGTTCATTCCAATGACTCTCCACCTTCTGGGGAACAAACCAGTTTGTGAGTTTAGTGCTAATTTTTTGCATATAATATTAGGCCAGCAAGCCGGTTTGAAGTCTTTAAATGAAATTAGATTCATTCCTGGACAAATAAGAAGTGCATGCGGAAATCCTAGTAATGCTCCTCCGTTTTTAGGGAATATTTATTATGAGTCCCCCTCCGAAACTCATATACTTTTGAATAAACCTTCATACAAACTTATTGGTCCCAGTGAAATATGTGTATCCGATGGAAGTTTCAGTACCCACTACTTATTAGCCTTGATGGATCGTAAAATGTCACATTACGAATATTTAAAATCAACCAGCACATCTCAATTTATTGTTCATTCCCAGGGAAAAGAAGATATTCAATACAAGTGGACACTGAGATACTATTTTGAAAATGATGTTGAAGGGGGAGGAAGGCAAAGGCGAAATTTACTAGTTTGGCTAAGTGTGAGAGAGTTGGAAAAAATATTGAAAACATTTACAAAAAGTGAAGTAACAATCGATAATTCTCTCCTAGTGCCAAAAGTTAAATACGTTCTTTCAGTGGTTGGACAAAATCAGTTGGGTGAATTGGGAGAGAGTGTTAATATTACTTTCGAATTATTAACATCTTCCAAACAATCGACATCAAAAGATCATCTGGAATTGACAATATTAGGAAATAATATCCTCAATCCCGGTATTGATAACTGGTTCGAGGCTATTATAAGTTCATCTTGTTTAACTGATGAGTTGGATAAAACTTTCAAATTCACCTGGATGATTGATAAGATTGGAGAATTCCCAACTCAAAGAGGGGCAAAACTTTTTATCCCGTTGGGAACATTGAAAAGTAACGTCTCCTACAAAATAACATGTGAAATGGAATTCAATAACCAAACAATATCAAGAAACAGCTTTAACTTCAGCACAGCTAGTTCAAAAATTAGAATCGGAATTGGAACTACAGACATAGTTTTTGGGACTGGACATATGTTCCAGCTATGGTCAGCTATTGATTCTACACTTGTTACACAAAATAGTTTGGAATATAGTTGGAGTTGTCGTTTTAATGGAGATGACGATTGTTATCTACCATTGTCATACTCAACAAAATTAGAGGATATTTTCAAATCTGAATTTAGAAAGAAAGTATTAACTTTAAAACCTGGGTCTCTGATGGCTGGTGAATATACATTTAGAGTTTCAGCTACTCTAAAGGAAGAAAATATCACTGTGATAAGTTCACCAACAAGAGTTGAAATTGTTGAAGGAGAACCTCCTCTGATATCTATTGAGAAATATCCTATTTTTGCAGTCAACCCGAGAGAAAATTATAATATTGTGGCCAAAGTTAACCGTATATATCCAGGATGTAGGATAATTTGGGAATTTTTGAGAGATATGGGTTCCTCTTATTTCGAAATAAACTCTGTTCTCAATAATACTACTTATTATGTACCGCTTGAATCTGATGTTAAAGTGAAAGAGATTTCGTTGAAAATACCAGGCAAATTACCAGGATGTAAGGATGGAAATGAGTGTAATAGTTTACTTCAAGAGAACACAAACTATACATTGAAATTGAGTGTATCCTGTTCTACGAAAGTTCACAGCTATGCAATAACTAAATTTCAAACAGGAATGCTTCCCAAACTGTCTAATTTTGAAGTGAGGCCTCGTGAAGGTGTCGGCTTGACCACTGAATTTCAATTCTCTACAGAAGCTGCTTACTCAACTGAGGAATACCAACCACTAGAATATAGTTTTGGTTACAAGATATCTAAAGAAAAAATACTATACTTCTATACATCATCAAATTGGTTGAGCTATAAAACTGTGCTACCTTCATTGTCTGACAAACTTGAGTCTCCCACTATGATTGAGACAATTTTGAAAGTTTGCAATAACCGAGGTATTTGTGCCTCTAAACAAGGTCCTCCTGTATTCACTTCAATTCCTAAAAATATTACAAACCAGTTATTAAGTTCTCTTCGTTACAAGTATTCTGAATATTTGAAAAATGAAGATTACAATGAAGCGTTTTCTTTGGCTTTTGGAGTTTTTAAAACTTTGAAATCGGTGGGAGATCAATTGGCTTATCAAAATTTGTCACAACTTATTGAGTCGGAAATTATTCAACAAATCGATACTGTAATAAATTATATGGAGATTAATTCCAAATATCATATTAAATCTTCTGTAGCTCTCATTGAATCTGTTACTGCAACAATTCATTATCTACTTCATTCTGATAACTTATTGGGAAATTTAGTATCTTTCAAGAAAAAAGTACTCCAGATTCTTAAAGAATCTGACAAATCTACTGTTGAAGTTAAAAGTTTGTTCAGTGACAGTAGTTCACGTAAAAATGTGTTATCTAAGAAGCATGTGAAATCTGAATCGCTATTTTGGAAAGCAAGGTTTCAGAGACAAGTAAATATCTTTTCACAATCTAGAGAAGAGATCCTAACAGTGGATACTGTAAAAACAATGCTTGAAGCGTCGGAAGTCGCTATTTTGAATTTTACTGTAAAAGAAAACGCAGTATCTGAGGTGCGGGAACTTCTTCAGAACGTTGACTACTATGTTTCCTCTCTTTGTGATCAAACTTTTAATGATGGCAAAGTGATATACATTGGTACAAAAGTTGTTGAACTGAGTGTGAAACGAGTCCATCTTGATGTGAGTTGCTCTGAGGAAATGCCTCTTCCTGATTGCACAACAGACTGCTTAAGCAGTAAGGCATACATCAAATTGGGTGAAAAACTGGCAAGAACATTACCTGACAATGACAATGTATGCTATGCTAGTCTAATTTATCCCTCAGATTATTTATCAACAGTTTATAATGGTAATACCGTAAACAGTTATCTAAGATTGAGCAATGTATATAGTGTGAAACTGATGACCCAGTCTTACTTTGAGCCCAAGACCGAAGAGGAAGTTTACCATGTTGAAATGAAAATTCCCCTAAAAAATTTTGTACCTGAGAATGGTGTCACTTTCAAATGTTTTGTTTGGATTATGGAAAGAAGGGAATGGATTCCAGACTTATGTCAGAGTAATTTTATTGAAGATGGCAGCCGTTATATTCGCTGTGAATGTCCAGTCAATCATTATATTAGGTAAGTGCACAAATTCCATGAATTTAATTTCAATCGAATAAATTTATTTGAAAATGCATCAATTTTTGCTTAGCTTGGAATATCTAAGATAACTTAATGCTTGAGAGCGTTCTTTCTTTTCCTATCTTTGAAGTTTCAAAATAGATAGTCTGAGTGTTATTAAAATGTTTCCATTTTGAATGTCGATTATGAGTATCAAATTGCACTCGCATTTTCATATTGCATAAAATATATCACCATAGAATATTTTAAATACACACTTTCTTCATATATATCGTAGTGGAACTTCTGCATAATAATAACGTGAATATAAGTGGAAACGCAAATGTTGACAAACACTATTTTACTTAGGCTTTTCACCTAAACATTTTCAATTCTCCACTTTTTCAGATTAGGTAATCTATTTTAGAATAAAAAAAGGACTCGTCACTCGTGAAATTTTATAGTCCACAATAAATAATTGTAATCTCATATTCATCAATCATAATATCATTTCAATTCTCATTAACTTAATCTTCGTAATCTCACAATAGGTTTTTTTTCATTTTTCGAATCAGTCGTCCTCTATTGCATAAAAATATTTCCAAGTTTTTTTTCAAATTTAATCCCTGTTTTTATTTTTCAGTGTTTTTGCTGTAAACGATACAACTGAATTTGAAGAATCTACCGAATTCGATAGCTTACTGGAAGAGGAGCAGATTTTGAACCACGTGACTGCCATCTCAGAATCCATGCATCAGTTGACCACCAAACCAGACTGGGAGCTCGTTTCTTTGGCTTATCACAGAGTTACTTTCAGGTAATCAACTCAATTTTTTTAATTCAGTCCACTTAAATAATGTAATAATTTAGTTTTTCTATAAATAAATGTTAGAGTAGGAATTATAAGCCTTTACTAGCCGGCAGGCATGCTTCGCTCGCCTTCTCCGCCTAGCCAGGGGGCTAGTTAGAGTAGGAATTATAAGCCTTTACTAGCCGGCAGGCTTGCTTCGCTTTCTAGCCGGCAGGCTCGCCTTCTCCGCCTAGCCAGGGGGCTAGTTAGAGTAGGAATTATAAGCCTTTACTAGCCGGCAGGCTTGCTTCGCTCGCCCCCCTGGACCCCCGACAGTATAGGCAGTGTACGTGAGTCAAGCAAGCTCGCTTCGCTCGCCTGCAAAACCTCTGTCAGTGTCAGCTAAGACAAATAGGCTCGCTTCGCTCGCCTGCAAACTCCGTTCAGAAGGGATTCGAAATTTATTGAGCACAGCATTTCTACACCTGATATGGACCTGTTTACCTAATTTCAACATTTTATGCCAATTTGATCTAGAAAAATCTAAGAATAACTCGATAAATTCCAAAAAATAGTAAAACGCTAATATTAAGCGTAACCTTGGGAAGTATATCAGACATAGTTTGAAACTTGATTCAATATCTTTCAAATTAGGTCATCTATAATCTTGCTGAACCATTGAATTTACAGTAAGGATTGGTCGTATCAAGGCGGAAGATATGCAACCTGCAACACATCTACAATTTTGAAAACCTGATTACTTGAACGGATTGCAAAAATATTTTAACACAACATTTCTAGACCTTATCTGAACCTGCCCACCAAATATCAACATTTTCTACCGATTGGTTCTCGAAAAAATGAGGAAAAGGCCGAAAAACTCTAGAAAAACTAAAATATTTGGCGTATCCTTGAAAAGTTTTTAAAATCCGTTCTTAGCGCGCGTCTAAACGTCCAACTGAACATGCCTGCCAAATTTGAACGAATTCGGTTCAGTGGATTTTTAGTTCTGGTGATGAATGAATGAATGAATCAGTCAGTCAGTCAGTCAGTGCCATTTCGCTTTTATAGATATAGATTGTGACAGAAGGAGATAAATATATCTTACTGGTTACCGTACAATACTTCCACTTTTGTTCATAATACTTCACAAAGTAAAAAATTATATTTACTGAAAATATTCAAAGTAAAATAATATTAACCGAATGAATCCAACTAAATAATATTGAAAGTAAAATAATATTTAGGCTACAAAATTCATCCAACTTCTAATCCCATGAAAAAATGAATAGGCTAATCAAATCAAAAATTGTTTTTATTTTGCATCACAAAAAATAAAGTAACATATCTTCTACAGTTTTCATTTTATCAAAAAGAAAAACAACTCAAAAACTTGATATTTTCAAGTATTATAGGAAATAAATAATATCTATTGGAAAAATATATAAACTCATCATTTTCATAATAATTGGTGAGCAAAATAAAATTACTACTAACAAGAAAAGAAACAAGTCCTTAAAGTCAATAAGTCAATAGAAACAATTCAATAATCTTATCTTATCTGAAATCAAGTGAATCCGATTTTCTCTCATATTCTGTGAAAATATATTCCCACAGGATTGATGAAGACTATGATGCAGTTGTTGGGCAGAAACGTGAGGAGTTCATAGAAAACGTGAAGAATCAACTAGTAGCTAGATTTCAAATTCCATCCGACATGTTCAAAAATGTGACCGTCTATCCAGGTACAGTAAGAACTCCTGGATCATGTAACATTCTCTCATACTGTA
The DNA here is from genome assembly GCA_017141385.1 of Sogatella furcifera. Taxonomy (NCBI): domain Eukaryota; kingdom Metazoa; phylum Arthropoda; class Insecta; order Hemiptera; family Delphacidae; genus Sogatella; species Sogatella furcifera. Next base: position 32,078,637 of record CM029549.1, on the reverse strand, counting down.
CTATAATTTCGTAAGATTATCAACTGAAAGTATACTGTACCTTTATGAAGACTGGTTCGAGAACATAATGTAAAGTTTCATAATGTCCAATTTTTTATTGACTATAAATTCATTATAATGCCATTATCAATTATATTATTGTTCCAAATGCGAACTTTTAATCTATCAAATCAATTGAAAACGGTTTCTTCCCCATTGATTGAAACACACAAATTTCCGGGAATAATTGAAGCAATTAGCAAGTGTAAATTTATGATAGATTTTAAAAAGTATCTGCTCTTAATAGGTTGTCTTTGCTAAAACCTTGGATAGGTAACGCATTTCTGAGAGAGAGACTGTTAATCAAACAATAATTGATGTAACTTTACTATTTGGAATCACCTATTCTGAAACTTTTTGTAAATTATAAAATCAATTTGAAATACAGTACCGTACGGTAATTCATAATTACATTTTTACAATTACGTATATTTTTTTCCTCTGAATATTAAAATCCAATCTAAGAAGATTAGATTAGAAAACTAATGTGCAATAATCTAATCTCATATAATATTTTTTTAATCTGATATTTTTTGCCCTAGTGTTGTAAACATAAGTTTAGTTGTTCTTAGTAGGACCACAGAAGAGCTCCTATGTGGTAGGACTAAGGAGTACTTCTTTGACAATGTGAAATAACAACCAGTTGATACTTCAGAGACTGTATGATCATATATTTACCTCAGTCATTTAGTTATACATTTTTAATCATACAGTCTATGTAAATAATACTAATAAGAACCGTATTAATATTGAAGAAGTAGGTTAAATAATGTTGATGCATATCATATAATTCAAGACGTTATACTGATACTCCATTGTATCAATATGTCCTTTTTGTATAGGGCTACTATCAATGTATGTTCAGTAAATATGATTACGGTACATCTGTGATGACAATTTTTATTATTAACATCAATATTGCATCACTTAATTTTTCAATTGATGTCGAATAAATTAAAACGTTCAATATACTATTGTTACTAAGTAGACTTTCAATTACAGGAACTGTAATGGTATCCATGCAGCTGGTGAATTCCTCCTCAGTATCAGTGAGTGAAATTCTTCCAACGCTAGTCAGAGCATTGAACTTTGGTGAACTTAAACTAAGTGGCATCAATGGCCAAACGCTCAATGTTCCACCCCAACTTCTGCAAATTTCTGAAAAACTAATCGGAGGCAAGTAAATTTTAACAATTTTTGCATTTTATAATCTTGACTAGACATTCTTTGAGTTTCCATTTTAAGAAATTGGTTCACTTTCTTTTGATTATTGCCAAACTGACAAATAGAACACATGCAGGTGATTTTTTTAAATCTTGGGATAAGAATATGTCAAAAATGGTTAGGCTGAGGATGTTGGTGCGGCTCACCTCCAGGTAGATCAAACGCGTTGTTTCTTATGAGCGCGCTTATGACAAGAAGGTGAGGAAGAGGCTTTAGATGCGGGTCATAAATGGGCTTTTCCAAGGGGCTTCTTAGCATGGGACTTAGCAAATTGACCTTTGAAAACAAATGATACACTGTCACCTGACATCGATTATCACAGTATTCCAAAATTTGCTCTAAAGTGGTGGGAAAAAGCATCAAGTATACCTCCTCGTCATACGATACTCACCTCAATCTAATCCCGCAGCCTAAGCAACAGCCTCAGCCTAAGCCGCAGCCTTACCTTTTTGATTACCCTTATACTGATGATAGTTGTAATAAGAATGGAACTCGATACAAACATATTTCTCAGCCCTTATGAGCCGAAGCCTTTGTTTAAATCAATATGAGAATACAGACATTAACAAATTTAAATCACTTACTTGTGCTTGTACTTGATGTTCTTGTTCTTGGTGTGCTTGTACTTGGTGTACTTGTACCTGATGTACTTGTACTCTGTGTACTTGTTTATGGTGTACTTGTACTTGGTGTACCTACTTATACTTGTTGGTCCTGATGTACTTGTACTTTTCCCTGGTGTAGCCTACTTTTGGTGATTGCTACTATGCTACAATATAACAACAGAAGCAGATGATCAATTTTCTTAAAACTTATGTATTCAAAGCGCAAATATACGATTATTATAATACTTGACCAATGAAATAATTCTAAATTTACTGTCATATTAATACTGTAATATGATTTGTTGCAGTTGATAACGACTCGTATGAAGCTCTCCTAGTGGTACTCATTGGATTTCTGGTCTGCATAGCTATTTTCATCTCTTTCACGATTGCAGCCATTATTCTGAAAAGAAAAGGAGATGGAATGACTAACGAAACTGAAGAGGTATAAACTTTCTATCACAAGAACTAGTCTCTTACTAAACAATTTTATCATCCATTGAACTCCATGTATTGTAATGCATGGTTCCGAATTACGATTCATGTTCATGAAAAAATCCTCATCGTATGCAAACTTTACTTTCACCCTACATTGTAAACTTTTTCATGAAATAATATTTTCCGTTCTATGCAGAGCTTTAAATAAATATTATTGTTACAGATAAAACTAAATAAATCAAATACCCTTTTTGAACTTTATAAGTATCATTTTTCACAGATATATACAAGCTTTAGCCCATTTTCAATGTGAATAAAATGATCACATTTTAAATTTTATTGTATTCGCATTGAAAATGGGCTAAAGCTTGAAACATGTCTGTGTAAAAATAATAATGGAAAAATAAAATAAAAAATGAATGAAAATAATAGTTTTAAAAAGGGTATTTGATTTATTCAATTTCATCTATCAATTATTTTAAATAGCCCTAAGTTTAAAGTTTAATTTTATTGTTACAGACTACGAATGACATGAATTTTCCAAAATACAGGGAACTCTACTTTGAGCAATCAATAGATGGTTCCGAAGCAACTTTGAATCAATACAGGAGACCGGTTCAAGTTCAATTACAAGCTGATCCTAGTAAGTATTTAGTAGAAATGGAGTGACATACCTATATGATTTATTGGCGATACAAATTGAGGTACCGTACTATCAAACAGTTTCTGATACCTATGTGATACAGAGTTTCTGATACCTATGTTATACTGAGTGGTCCAGAAGTCACTTTATATTTTGAAAATTGAATAATTTTTTTTCTAGTAACTCATTTCTTTTTCTCTAGCTATGTGGAGACGAGAATGGAGGCTATTTAAGAGACATTATCTTTCGTCATCAAGTCAGTACTAACTTACACACTCTAAACTTGGTAATAAAAAAGAATTAACTGAATTCAGTCATTCAAGAAAAAGTTATCATTCAATTCTCAAAATGTAAAGTGATTTCTGGGCCACTCTGTACTATCATATAGTAGTTTCTAATGTACTAGGCTTATCACAAGACAGTTCATTGTTACAACCTGTTTGAATTTATTAACATCATCTGCCAAAATATGATAACTATTTTATTTAAAGTAATTAGAATGTATTATTTTTCACTGGTTTATTATTTCTGATTTGAGTACCAGTTACTACTATCAGTTAATCCGTATAGTCTATGAATCCAACAAATAAAATTAAAATTCGCTAGAATCATTAACATTGGGTTTTTGAATTGAGATAAACTAGATCGTCCAAGATATGATAGGAAAATTTGTCTTCTACGGGAGCGTACCTGCTTGTGTGTTTCGTTTTTTTCCTTTGCTAAAGCAACTCACCTTTGGATAGAGTTTTGTAACATTTTACAGTGTTTTTTTACTGTATTCCTCTCCAATGATGATAATTTCCAATCAATATGAAAAACTATTTCTCACTTTTTATCTACATCATCAAAGATTTAAATTTATCCTATGATCATTTTTTTACAGATGGTGACGATTCTGGAATAAGTATTATCCCAGAACTGGTTAGAAATTATGTTACTGAAAATGGAGCCATAGCTTCCAGCAGTGTAAGTAAGCTGTGCTATTCAAATAATGAAAATTCATATTTATACTTTTTATAACAGTAGCAAGAGTATAAACCAATCCATATATTACATCTGTTACATAATGTTCAATTTTCTTAAATTAATTTAATTATTTTTTCCAGGTCCATTGCAATGTACTTGAGAGAAGTTTTCTTCCTGGCTCCTCTGCTGAGAACTTATAGGCTAATTCAGCTCTTCCATTCAGTTTGAGATGTAAGAAAGACAATCGTACATGAGAAATGTTTTTCACTATTCTTCCCATTTCTGAGCTACATCGATAAATCATAGTGATTCATTTGATTCTCTTATTGAAAAAACCCTGTAAGACGTGACGAAATTGTGAGTGTTCGTAGATAATGCGGTATGTATTGCTACCCTATCGCAATAAATTATTTCAAAGCTCTGAATGATCATGGTCTATCATCTCATCTGAATATCCCAAGGGACCTCAGAAAAGCCTGTTAGAAATTATCTTAATGGGACAGAGCAAATCCTGTTATCCTGCTGATTTCGAATGTGATTATACATCGCATTCATAATAAAATCATTAATTAGAATTTCTATTGGCAGAAAATTTTATTAATGATATATAAATAGAAATAATAAATATTTTCCATATCGATGTTGTTTCCTATGACATGTCATGTTCAAAATTTATGCCTTCATATCTTTCTAAAAGTAACTATTTATTTCCCATTTTTTGCCAACTTATCGCATTGTAGGCCTACAAAATCAGGCCCGGACTGGCCCGCCGGCCCACCGGTCCGTGGGCCGGTGCGCCCTTCAATCTTGCGCCCCTTGCACCCTCTTGTTACTTATTGAATCAAAATATGATCCAGATAATTTTTTGAGATACAAATCTAAACTTGAAATTCCTTTATAGAATATCAAAATGTAGAAATAGAGTATTACGCATGAAATTATCATATTTTAAATTATCTATAAATTTTAATCACAGACTGAGAAATTGAGTCACCTCCTTTTCTTCCCGGTAGCGTATTGACAATTTGGCTGTCGCTCCAGGGCGCCCAGTAGCTCAGGCTGGGACGCCACAAACTCTCTAAGAAGCGCCCCATTCATGAAAAAAGATTACAGTTTAAATTAAAATTTAAAATTTTAAATTGCAGTTATTGGAGTAGGCCTATATCATTTTCAATCTGCCCAAAAATCCTCAATTACCGCAATGTCTAGCTGCAATAATCCAAAATCCGCAATTTTTGTTTCTCATTTCTCTCTAATTTCCAATTTTATAATTTCATGGCTCGCCTTATTAGGGTACCGTACTTCAGTGTCTAATCGTATGCAAAGTGAGGGATTGAATGTAACCAGTTGGGAATTCGTAGCTTTAATGATTATTGAGATGATGAGCGAAATAAGATGAAGAAAACTCAATTTTATAACGTCAAAGGAATAGAAATAGAAAAACTTGTTGAAAATTGTAGGCTATTGTATTGTTGAAAATTTTATTCTAAAGAAAATATGTTCAGTTGGTAATTTTTTGTCTAAAACGCACCCAAACCTACCAAATCAGGATTTGAAGAACACAAAACAGACAAAAAAGCGTTTTTAAAAAGTGATGGTTGATTAATAATAATATTGACTTTAATGTCTGTATTTTTACCCTTTATTGTAATTTTTCAAATGAATAACTAAATATAAATATTAAACCTTTACTTTGGGGAGCTTGTTGGAGGGAGTGATAACGCGCCGGTCTGATAACCAAAGGTTCAGAGGATCTATCCTCAGCCAGGGAACAGTTATTTGACCACAGCACAATCACATAAATACGGCCACCACATCTTTTAAAGGAGACGATAAGCCGTCGGTCCCGACTGTCTAAAAACTAGTTGTCATCTCTCATCATCATCCCTCTCATTACTGGGCTAAGAGCCCATGTGGGCATCACCCTCAAAAAAAATATAGCAAAAGCTAGCAGGTCCTAATCATGACAAAGGGTGATATCAGCTGATGTTATATTTGTGCTGGCTACAGAATGTTTAAAATCGTAAACTTGCTTCTGTTGCTTCATTTCATTTCTGTTCAATTTATTGGCCAATCAGACGACTTGTTGAATTTGGAGGCTTAACTACGACAGAATCACCCTTTCTTGTTAGTTTTTCACGTTATTCTCAAACTTTTCCGGCTCGGAGGAGCGAAATAATTTGATAATCAATTGAGAATTCAACAAAAACTGATTCAGTGGAAATGATCAATCCTTTGAAAAATTAGGGTTCTCAGTTCAATGTAACAAAGTTGAATTTGAAAAAATGCAAGGTGAAAATATACGTATCAATAATACTGTCTTATAGAAAGAAATAGAAGATAATTAATGTAAATTGCTAAGAATTCTTCAAGAATTGGAAGTAGTGTATACTACTAGATGGAATTCTATGTAAAATTTCCTTATTCTATTCATCCAAGATTTCCTTTTTTTTTCATTTCCCGAATGTACTGAATCACATTTCAACAAAAAATTATTTCTCTACTTGCAAATTCTCATTATTGGTCTAAGGCAGGTATTACACGATAGTAGTTATACATTATCATATTGATCATATGGAAAGAGATGGAAATAAGGAATAATATTTTCATTTATTTCCATAAAATATGATCAACTATGATAATAGAACTATTATTGTGTAATTACGGCCCAAGAGAATATTTTAAGAGAAATGGAACAATGAAATGAACTGATGCAATGGAATGATGAAATGGACTGACAGAATAGACTGATGGAATGGACTGATAGAATGAACTGATGAAATAAACTGACAGAATGGACTGATGGAATAGACTGGCAGAATAGACTGATGGAACGGAGTTACAAAATGAATGGACTCATAAAATAAACTGACAGAATGGGCTGATGAAATAGACTGACAAAATGAACTTTTTGTAGTAGAGTTAACAGACAGAATGGACTGACAAAATGGACTGAAAAAATGGTCAGATAAAATGGTTTGAAAGAATGGACTGATGAAATGTACTGACAGAATGGAATGTAAAATTGAAGAGACAGAATAGACTTAGGCCTATAACAAGGACTGAGAAACTCACTGAAAAAATTGACTGATTGAATGGACTGATGACAATGAACTGACAGAATGTACTGAAACAATTGAATGATGAACTGAACTGATGGATTGAAAGAGTGGACTGATAGGATGCTCTGAATAAATGGACTGATAAAAAATACTGACAGAATTGACTGATACATTGAATGTACACAATCCACCAGTTTTGGAAACACATTTTCAAAAACTTCCTCTTCTGTGATTGGTTGAAAATCTGGAAAAACCAGATTACTTTACGCACTAGTACGTAAAGTATTTTAGACACTCGTGTGAGAATGACCCATTTTAGAAACTCTAAATGTCAAAAGGGAGTGGAAAAATATACCTGTCTCTGTCTGAGCGTTTCTTTTCTGAGTAGTGATTTTAGATGTCTGATGGCAAAAATTGCAGAGCTAAGTTTTCCTTTTAAGTATACCGGTATGCCAATTTAATTTGGTTTCCATGAAATATCTGAATCTAAAACTATTCCAAGTACTTTTTATGTCTTTAACACTCTATGTCGCGGTATCCTATCCTTAAATTAGCCCCTCTTGACGTCCTGAATGGGATTACGTTAGTTTTACTATAATTTAAGCTCAGCATATTATTGCAGCTAGCCAATTATCTAATTTGTGAAGAGCTTCCTTGGCATTGTGAATCCATATTATATTGACTCTCATTTTTTAGTAGAATACTGACGTCGTCCGCATACAAAACGCTTTCCAAAAATACGCGCATAGCATAGGTACCGGTACCAGTGAATATAAAGTATATATTCTACATATTCTCAGCATATTCTTTGCCGGTACCTACAATGAATATTGAGCTATTGTACGCTATAAGTTATATCAAGTTACAGTAGTTACTGTACTGTACTTGGACTGCATCTACTACTTGCATACGGGAATTGTAGTTTAGGAGAAGCTCCAATAGATAAAGCCACAAACCCTTCCCACAATTCTCTATTACACGGTTCTAAAGAACACGTACGGTAGGTTTCATTGTACGCTGGGCACCAGCGTAGTTCCGGAAAGCACCCCTTTAGTGTCCACTAAATTTGGGCAAAATGAATAACTGGTTTGGAGACTAGAATTTGAAAAAGGTAACTCAGATCAGAAACTCTAGTACCATGCGCATGCTAATATTATTAGTGAAAAATACCGGTATCAAAATTATAATGTTGTTGATTTAAATCTGCATCATTTTTTTTGCTCATCCACCACTTTTCTAGTTCTCTCAAATCGTAATAGGCTAACCTTCTCTTATACCGTAATAACTTTGGTCTGGGCTTTGGCCGCAGCCAAAGTCAGAGACTAACAATAGTAATTTGTGTATCAGTGCACAAACTTTGATATTGCTGCATCGAGAGAAACACTTAGGCCTACGCACGAGCCGCAGGCGAGTGCAGGGTAGATTCTCGAGTGCAGCAAAGAAACTTTGTGCCTGTATTACTCATTAAATTTTTCCTACAGCTACCATAGACTATTGAATGTGAAAGGTTGAAATTGAAATAAAAATTGTCATATCTCAGTTATTTATCATCAAATCCTGACAAATCAGGCACCATTTTATTCAGAATTTAAAGCTTTAAATTTTTATGATGATACAGAAGTTTATAAAGCCATTACTTTCAACAGTAAATTAGAAATTGATATATCAGTCAGCCGCCACTTTGAAAATTTTAATTTTTAATTTATTACTTTTTTTTTAATTCAATTTTTTCATACCAAAAAATCTCAAAAGGTCGTTTATCACTTTTATTTCTATGTAAAATAATATTGGAAGTTGTTCTAAGTTGAAAATAATCGGCAAAAAAAAATTTCTGCTCATGGTTCAAACCCCCCCTGATTGGTAAGCAGTGATATAACAAATAATAGTCCATGTCGCTAAAGCTAGGATTTGGCTGGTCTGGAATGTAACGACCGTTGCGTAAAAAAATGGTGGACTGCTTCTGTGTTGAATCATAGGACCAATTTTGTTCATGCATATCACTGACGACCACAATCAACAGCCGCATCCAATGACGACTGTACTACTCCAGAAGCAGTGTGGATTCTAACCTCAAATTTTTTGGAGACTTGCAGAAAATGTATTAAGTTATGATTTAGATGACCAGGTGAGAAATATTGGTTATTATGAGGGATATTTATATCAAAGTAAATGAAATTTTGATTCAAATAGTAATAGAATGGAGTAATTTTTATTTCTCAATAGTAGATCATGATATCATGAAGGCAGATCATTGCGACTGGGTTGTGCAAACAAAAATGGTTCAGCCGCAGCCGTAAGCGTATGTTTACAATTATAACTTACTACATGTTCTCCAAGTCTCTAAAATATTTGAGGTTAGAATCCACTGTAACTGGTCGCCGCAACACTGCTTCTGGAGGAGTACGGTCGTCATCAGATGCGGCTGTTTGTTGTGGTTGTTGGTGATATGAATGAACAAAATTGGTCCTATGATTTAACACAGAATCAGTCTGCCATTTTTTATGCAACAACCGACGGTCGTTACATTTTGCACCAACCAAATCCTAGCTTAACTTTAGAGGTTATGTTAGATAAACTTTTGCCAGTGATACCAGCATGATTTCAAGAGCATAATAGACTTTACTAGCCTGAAATAATTCACAAAACTGATGTTTAGTTGCAAGTCTGGAGTGAAGAAAAAAAATCCTGCACTAGAGTGGAAAAGTAGATTTTGGGTATTGTAATCAATGCAGGAACAGCAACTTTCTAAGGTAGCTGTAGGAAGAATTATTATTATTATAGATCAAGATGACTTTGTGCCTCATTCTCAAGTGTTCACGAATGTTGAGCCTTCAGTACATTTGGTTTGCTCCTGTTCATGCAAGTGTGACAGTGGATTCAGCTGTAACAACAGTCTACTATACTCCGTCCACCAAGTGTTTGGACCTGAGCCCTGCCTCCTAGTCTCTGATGTCTTGATCCAGGCAATTACCAGGATAGTAGTAATTGGAACTAAGTGGCCTTTAAAATATTGATGTTCTTATGGTTATTATTTGTTGATCGGCATAATTCACATTGTTCTAACATAAGAATGATTATTATCAATACCACTTGATAGAATTATAGTTGATGAAACAGATTATTCATAATCATATTTTTGTTATTACTATTTTGACTGCTCACTTTAAGCCAGGAATTTTAAACTCATTCAACTACACACTAACGTACTACAAATTCAAGTTTAGGCCTATAACCTAATCCATATGAAGTTTAAAATTAATTATATGTAAGAAATGAATGAAATTATTGTATGTACTTAGTACTTTGAATTCAATAGAACCAATACCGGTATTTTTTAAAGAATTAAAGCCTTGCTTAATGTTATGCTGTTTTGTTGAACAAAGAACAAAACATAACCGCCAAAAAATCTTCCATGAGAGGTTTGAATAATTTAAATCAGCTGAAAGAACACAAGAACATAAATTTTTATCAAGGAGGTTCAAGGTTTGAACCTCCTTAATTTTGATAGATTCACTGAAAAGTGGAAGGCTTGCATTTCCAAGATTTTCACAGCATGACTGTGACCTAAAAAGTAACAGCTGCAGCTTAATGATCTTACTTGCCATTGGCTACAGCCCCCTGCATAGTCAAAATGGGGGAGGAGCTTAGGTCCAAACACTTGGTGGAATGGTTGACTGTGGTACAGTTTGTTGGTAGTATACTTTTGTAGCATACTGGTGTGAGAAATGCAAAAAAAATCTTGAATGATATCAGAATGAGAAAAGAGTATTCTACAACGATAAAATAATTGGATATTTAATTCATAAAACTAATTCCATTCTACATCAAAATAGATGATCTAAGAAGACAATTTGTGCGTCTAAATGTTAGGTTGGCAGTATCACAATGATTTTTCTTGAAGACAGAAGCCGGGGTGGCTACCGTAACGGCGACAAACCAAAAGGTCGACACGACACAGCGTCGACAAACCAAAAGGTCGACACGACACAGCGTCGACAAACCAAAAGGTCCACACGACACAGCGTCGACAAACCACGTGACTTTAGCTTAAGCGAAGCTTTGTGGAGGGGATAATCGAAAAAGCTTGAAACCATAACGGCGACAAACCAAAAGGGCGACACGACACAGCGTCGACAAACCACGTGACCTTTTACCACGTGGTAAATCACGTAACATTCTTTTACCAATATACCAAATTTAAGCAAGAAGAATAATATATTATTCATTTGCGATTTATTATTTGAGATGAATTAATTTCATTCCATTACATATTTTTTGAGGTTATTAATGAGATAGATTCTGGAGGGTTGCCTCAATAATTATTCAAGAACTTGTTGTGTTGAGTCAATTAATTAATTGTTGGTAGGCTAACAGATTCAAAAAATAACCGCCAATTTTGAACTCCAATTCCAAGATGCTTTCCAAGATATTCTAACAATAATTATTGATTAGTTTACATGGATCTGGATAATATAGAATTGATTTTCAGTTATATTAACAAATGGAGTTCTAAATTGATCAAGATATTAAGTTTTTTTTTAATAAATTGTTTGAGGATTAATAGAAAGTTATCAAATGAATCTTACTTTGTATGGGTTTCCAAACTTTTAAAAGATTATCCTCCCTTGCCACTACCACTAAGCCAAAAACTTATAGCAATTTTAATTATTATTAAATGTTAAATAGGCCTACACGTTTCTTCTTTTATTATAAAGGAAGTAAAATGTTTACTTCCTTAATTAATGTTTATTAAAAATATATATTGGAGCAAGTATGAATAATTCACAGTGTATGGCATCCATAATTGTCTCAAATGAAAAGAAATAAATAAAACTATCAATAGTATCAATAATATAGAGTTTATATAATTTTCAATATGTATTAAAAAACTCACCTTATTGGTATGATACGTTACCAGCTTTTCTTCACCAATGTTCTCCATAGGCCTACCAATATAATATCAATTCAATCGGATAAGTTACTTTTTCATTTTATACCAGTTTTGCTGTTTCCTATCAATGGATATATCAAACTTGGCCAATTCTAATATCTTTAAATTTTTGAGTTGATAAGAAATAATCTCTTGAGAATGGAAATGTTTTGAAAAACATACAGGCTTATTGGATTATAACTAAAAAAACTATTCTATTCCCATACAATCTACAATTATAGTTGAATTGATTTAACTTCTGACTTCGACTGGAGGGGAGTCCTCTCTTCAATGGGAGAGAGAGAGTCTGCTCAGCCAATAGAATTGAGAAATGACCAAACGCTAACCGTGCTGTTGTCAACTTTCCACTCCCATACGCACAGGTGCATTTTTAGAAATGCTCTGAGCAAGGAGGAACTACTAGATTAGCTTGTCTGTGTCTAGTGCATGGATTGAGGCATTCGAGTAAACTGTCGTATCAATGAGGCAACGGCAACACTGCGCCAGCTCAATCCCCACATGTTGCTTCTCCCCAGATCCCCCCGAGTAAGAAGTATTTTCAAAACGACTATAATTAATTTTCTGTTAAATAAGCTACCATTTAAAATAGAAAGTAGCAGGTAATCTACTTTACTTGCCACATCACTCTTTTTCATATATTGCCAGTATAACAGCCTATAGATAAACCATTTACTAATTACATAAAAAATCATTTTTTTGAGAAAATATTTGTAAATATCATCTTTATTTGAAAAAAAATTGAAGTTGTTGAATGATCAACTTCATATTGAACTACAATGATGAAATAAAATTTAAAATAATTAATTAGGTAGTTGAGTAGGTACCTACTATAACTTAAATGAACACACACATCCAAATTCATAAAAATCTCATTGATTTCACTATTGTAAAATGACGTCATTCTCATTCATTGGTTATGTTAAATGACATCATATTTTACAGCACTTAGACCTAATTTTTATTTTCATGCAACTTGCTACCAAAGTTTAAAAAATTCCAGCTCAATCAGTTTACTGGCTGCAAAAGGTGATAGTACCTAAGAACCACAAGATCAGATTTAAGCACTGGCGGCTAGTGGCAAAAATGCCAAGGGTCATTCTCCTCTTGGTACACTTCCAAATAAGGTAGCATTTTTGGTTACAAAATTGAAACCAGTACTTGGAAATGCACCAACAACAATAATTTCAACAACTAAGCTTCAGCAAGTTAGCAATTTTCTATTCAATGTTACCAATTCTAATCCAAACCAAAGTTCATGTAAAAATTTTGCTTAAATCTAAAAGTTCATCAAACTGGAAAATAATTTATTACATGCACACAAAAATAAAACTTCAATAATACAACAACTCAATTTTCACCATATTACACTTTTAATTAGAAAAAAACATCATGTATGCTTGCCTAGCTGAAGCACACCTCTAATTGACAACATCATCTGTTTAAGTGCAGAAGGAGCAGACGAAATAGCCCAACGTTTTGGCATGAACTATAATTCCCTTGGATTGGTTACTCTCTCAGTAAGGAACAAAAAAACAGCAATTCAACCACAACCACCTCTCCCTTTGCTTTATTGTCCTGACCCCATTATAAATGTGATTTAGGAGGTGTGTTGCTGATATTGTATTACACTAAAATTGAGACAAAAAGTGAGATTTCAATAATGAAAAATTATATTTCGAAAATAAATCACATGTCTGCCTGTAGAACATTCGAAATGTTGAATTGTTTTGCAGGATGAACAGGTTTTACTGGTGTTCACAATAGGCAGCACATTTGTTAAATGTTGTCTGTAATAGAAAAAATGAACAATGTTATTTATAATTGTAATTAATTTATGATAGAAGAAGTGATTGTTTTTTCATTTTAAATAAGTATCAAAGTACCCTTATTGAATTAACAATGATTGAAAATGACAATAATTAGTTGAAACATGTAATGCATTAAAAAAATAATTCAAAAAGGGTACTTTGATGATTATTTAAAATAAAAAAACAGTGATAAAAGTAGCCCTGAAATCAAGGAAACAACAAGAAGAGATTGTTATAAATTTCAACCAGGTAGTCATGAGCAAAATATAGTAGCTACCCATGCCAAATTTGAAAAAGAGATTAACTAGGTACTGTAAATAGTTCTTTAACACAGAATGCACAGAATGATTGCCTAATTGCAATGAATTTTCTTATGTGAGTAGAAGTGCACTGTTGCCGTTTGTCTATTGCTCAATAATTACATCAAAACAGCTTCCACACTCTCACAACACACATCTGGCTATAAAAGCTAAGCTTTAATAAAATAAGGCTATAAAATATACAGTAGGTTATTTGAAGTTTATAATGTACCATAATATTAATAGTACCTTAATAGTGTAGCCTCATTCAAATGAATCAATAAATAATAATTATTTCCATTAATAGCCTGAACACTGAATGTGCATAAATAAATTATTTTAAAAAGTTTTGAAAATGTAGGTATATTTGAAAGTATATTAGGTATATTTGTATATTTATCACATTTCTAGAACCAACAAGTGTTGGAGTTTTAGGAAATCTACAGTCAAAGTCTACACAATTGAGAAGACTAGTTTGAATAATATACAGAGTGGCGCAAAAAGTATGGTTATATTAGAATTTATTATAACACTGACTTTCATGAATAATGATAATTTAATTACGTTTTTGGATACTACTCTCAGCAGCAACCTATTACAGAAAATCATGTACAAATAGTTATTTGTGTAACTAGAGCGTAAAGTGACAGATTGCTGCATCGAGAGAAACAGTTTTTTTCACGAGCCGTAGGCGAGTGAAAAACGTTTCTCGAGTGCAGCAACAACACTTTACGGTCGAGTTGCACACTAAATTTTTCCTACAGTTACCATTATTAGGCCCCTGTTATGAGTGTATGAAAATAACCTGGAATTTTCAAATGTTTTATTGTAGCCTACAGTAATTTTTCAGTATTTTTTGTCGTAATCTTCATAATTCATTTCATCTTTATATTCTTCATAAAAATTATGTAAAGTATCTCCATCTTACAAGTTTGGGAAATTGAAGATGGCGGAATATTTATTTTTTAAATAATGGGAAGGTAATGTGTTGATACATGATTTCAACAAAGATTTTCAAAACGAAATAAATAGTGAAGCAAGCAAGTGGTCCTATCAAACTGTTTTTTGAATATTAACTTGATAATTAAATTTATATCATGAATTATATAATTAAATATATATATTTAAACGGTTCAAGAAATTGATGTGTCGTTTTCAGCAAAAAATTTATTCTCAAATTCTGCATCAAGGTCACGTACAACATTAAACCCTTACCATTTCCCATTGAAAAACCGCTGAGAGAACAAGCTGCCCAAAAAATCTGGTGAAAAATTAAG
Organism: Sogatella furcifera; assembly: GCA_017141385.1. Taxonomy (NCBI): domain Eukaryota; kingdom Metazoa; phylum Arthropoda; class Insecta; order Hemiptera; family Delphacidae; genus Sogatella; species Sogatella furcifera. The sequence continues at coordinate 32,063,325 of CM029549.1, read as the reverse complement.
TTGGTGAATGACTGTTATTATTAATGATTGCTATTGTCAGGACAATATAAAGTTGTCTTCGGAAGCAAATTAGTAGAGCTGATTTAGTTGTTGTTTCAATTTACTCTTGCAGGCAGCTCACTGATTGTCTAGAAAGAGCTGAGAATCAATAACCACCGTAATTTTACAACCAATTTTTGGTGAAGCGTATCAATGAGAGCGCTCTATCGGGCTCTGTCTCTAATATTACATCTAGTGACTGTTGTCTCCAGTAGAAGAGTTCGCGCAAGCTGGGAAGATTCGTCATTACAGTACACTTTATATTATGACAGCGTGTCTTCTCAGCATGAAACTTTTTCCAACTGAAGCTTTTTGCAAAAGCCACTAGGACTAGAAGATGATATTATTCATTGTTATAATAGCTGTAAAATTAAGTTGAAAACATGAAATAGAGATGATCATTTTCACACACTAATAAAAATTTATTTACATCTTATTGGATATTGATAATTCTCTTGATAATGTTGATTATTTTCATGATTATAATATAATATAAAATGTTAAAGAAGGTGTTTATTATTTATTGTTGGTTATACTGATATTGAATGTACAGCTGGTGCAGTTATTAATTACGATACCAGCTGTAGCAGACGAAACTTCTTGAGAATGCTGTGATTCAGTACCGGTATGAGATTGAGTTGTTGATGTTGCTGTTTGTTGTATTGCTGAGGTTGGATGAGGCTTATTGGTATTTACGTGACTATTTTGACCAAGAATCATTGTTGCAGTTGTAATTTTTGAAGTTATAGATTCTTCTACATATCCTTCTGCCACAGTAGAACTCTTCCACCCCCCGTGCCTTTTCAATTGTAGGATGTCACCTCCTGCTTCAACTAAAAGTGTAGCCGAAGTTCTTCGGAAACAATGTCCAGTGTACAGCTGGGGATCAGCCAATTTCAAAAAAGTAGCTACATCGGATGGATTTTTCCCTATTGTGTTACTACCCACAGGCTGTCTCGTGCATAAACCATTTCTAAAGTTCAAAAATAAACGACCTGTGCTGGCAATGTTCACTGGCCTTAATTTTAAGTAGTCTCTGAACAATTGGAGATAATCAATGTCACTTTCATTATCGTTTGTGATTGTGAATGTGCGACTTTTGTAGTTCTTACTCTTCAGTATTTTTATGATCAAAACATCACCTTTATCGTCGATGTCTTCAACTCTCATCTGGGTAAGTTCGTCACGCCTACACGCACCTGATATACCAATTATTAATACCACTTTCTTCATTAAAAAGAAATGATTTGGAGCTTTTTTAAAAATTGTTCAACTTCACTCTTTGATAGAATCTTCGACTTCTTAGGTACATAGCCTACAGCATTTTTTCAAAAAAGCAATCACTTTTTTGAACCTACTTATATCAATATCATTTTTTATTTTTATGGTAGACTTCAACATTGAATATGTGCTCCAAACTGTCGACGGGCTCATGTTTTTGGATAGTTCGGAAAAGTAGGCTAATAACACATTTTCACTTATTCTAGTAACTTTCTTCTCAATGCACCAAGAATTGAATTGGTTAAACTTATGTTCGTATATTTGTTTGGATTTTTCGGGAAGCAGGCTGAGCGAGTTCGCAATTTCTTTCAATTCCTCCGGAGTGCTGGTTTCGTTTTCTTCATCTTCACTGAAATCCATTATTTTTTACAAGAAAAATCAATTGAAATAAGTTATACTTAAAGATCGAGCGCAATACGTTAGGTTAGAATCACTTTCGCTTTCCGGGAGCCGGCATCTGGCTATAGCGGTCGAGCCAGTGTTGCCAACCTAATTTCGGATTCTGAATACGGAACGTCCATTCAACGTGCTTACTATTTCGTGTTGTTAGGTTCTAGGTGGGAACGCGTAAAATACGATTTTACGCGTTGCATTTTTCATTTTACGCACTCCTCGAGAATGTCCAATTTTACAAACTAGATTCAGTGCGTAATTGGCACTTTTTGAGGCAACTGTAGGAAAAGATTTTTTCATGGATGTTGGCCACATAAGCATTTTAGCTTGTGCGTGGGTAATGGGTAATGAGTGCAAAGGTGAATGATGAGGTGAAAAACAGCCATATTGGGTCTTGAAACCTGACCAGCGGTAGTGCTAGCGGCCTGAAGGTTGTGACGCCCCAGCCCACTGCGCCAACCGGGCCGGCTCATTATTTCAGGAAGATGGCGTCCTTCCACATTGATGCACTCCAGAATTCATTCCTCAAAATTGTCCATTACATTTACTTAATTTTCATCTACAATAGCCGTTATTTACGCTCGGATTGTCTCTTTCAGGGAAAACCACAAGCTGAGAGGTCATATTGTGATCTAGCAGGACAGTAAGTTAAGTTACACCAAAATGCTGTTGAAGCATTACATCGTGATAAATTATTTATTGCTTGTCTATGAAAAATTGTTCCAAGACAAAAAAGCAGTGCTTGGCCGTCCATCTTGTAACAAATTGGCCACTATGGCCGACTTGCAGATGACCAACAGGGTTACTGCCCTTCCTCCTCCTCCTCAAGTACTTTTTGTTTGTTAATGGCTCAACAGCCCAAGAAGGGCCTAGGCCTACCAGCTGGTTACCAGTTTCATATTCACTCCACTTTACAGTCCGTCCAAGCAAAGAAAACACCCCGAAAAGATGGGAAAATAACTCCAGCCCGGCCAATACCGGCCCAAAAGCCATAAATTTTCAAACAGAACTCACAGTCCCCAAACCAACACCGACTGAGCTGAAGTTGCAATATATTTTATTCAATAATTATTCAATATATTACGTGAAGAGCTTGACCAGTTTTCTTGATTATCCTAGAGGCTAGAACTCTACCCCAAGCTCACAACATTGAAGAACTCATATCATAATCAAATCAAATCAAAATAGCAAAATAAAAACAATTAATTTGAAAGATATCGTAATTTCCATAGAGAGGGAAAAAGAGTACCTACAGACCTTTCTATTTCTATAAATACTCCTGGTAAAGAAAGCTGAATTATCTGTAATGTGAACACAATTACAAATCAACCTCATCCCAGAGAGCAGTCAGGGAGTGGGACTACTAATCACTTATACTATAATATATATTATCAAGAACCATTCAAAAATTTGAAATGTATATAATAAATATTCAATGGCAATATTACCTTAATTGCTCTTCTCATTGTCAAGGACATTCTTGATGACAGCCACATTGTTGCAGGGGCACTCATACGGATCTATGAGTCTTTGGACACATCTTTCAAAATTGTAATTGATGGTTCCCTGATCTAAAATTAAACAATCAAACATTTTACTTAAAAATGATTGACTTATTTGTAGTTTATCAATTCAATTTTTATTCATCCTTTATTTTTGGGATATTATTCCATTGAGAAAAGTTGAAAAAACTTATAAGTTGATATCTTATGATCTATTTCAATTTAATAAAATTTTTTATCAATCACAATAGGAACTTGAATATAATAAATAACACTAGAGCGACGTTGAATTAGATTAAAACAGTTGATTATCAATTTTTTCTGAGGTTGATGTCCACATGGGCTCTAAGGCATGTGCATGGTGTAGCTGACTTTTTTGGGAATCCCTAATAAAACCTGTAATTTCGAAGTTTCATTAATTTGGCTGGATGCCGTCGGTAGGCTTGGTTGGTGTAGGACGACTCCCTCCGTAGCAGCTGACACAATAAAACAATTCTCAGTCGGATGATGGGCAAGTAATAAATTCGCAAATGTTTTTCTATTTGCGAATTCCTGACCACTTTCTGACCAAGAATTATTTGAAGATTTGGAGACGTTTGTGGAGCAGATATCCAGATGACTCTGATGATCCCAGTAGAACCTAATACTACTTAAACTTAAATAGTCTCTCAAATCCCCAACGCCTCCACAATAGGAATATATTTCAATCACCCGGGAATTCGCAAAATAATTAATTAATTTCAACAAGGATAGATACCTCAAATATTGAATTATGGTTGAAGTAATATTAAATTTATTAAGAGCTCTCCGGCTGAATGGAATTCCACAAGAATTTATGGAGTCGTTGGCAACTGAGAGAACAAGCAAGCATAAATTCACTGAGATTAATATATTGATTTGATCAATCAGTTGATTGCAGAGAAGATTTATTGAAAACTGGGTATTATTCATACACCATAATTAAATTGAAAATATTCCCCAGGGACTCTTGGGTGTTTGATTCACCTGTCGAGTATGTGGGTGGAAATTGAAATAATAAATGACAGGATGTCAAAGTACCTAATACCTGGCGACAATTGAGTGGGAAAAAATTATTGTAACACCAGTTTGAACAAAGACTGAGATTTATTAGCCAATTCAGAAGTATGAAATCGAAGATCATTAATTGAATAATAATAAATTGAATTTAAATTGATGATAAAAATGTTAATTTCTGTTAAAAAGTCTTTTAGAATTGAATTAGGCTTTGGCCTAAGGTCCACACAGTGATTTGAAGGAAAGTCCTTGTTCTTCATTCACAAGTAATAAATTAATTTGAATTGACGATGTTGATAATTTTTGGAGAGTTTAATAAAATCTGGTTGATTGCTCACCAATATATCACAGCGCTGAGCTCAGCTTAAATCACAGACACTTTGCACTGGCGATGACTTTCAATGGTTTCCAATTTATCACAGGCACTTTTTATTGTGAGAAGAATTTACATGGAGAACAAAGACTTGATGGGGACAATTAACAAAAATAGGAACTCAAACAATAATTACATTTAAGACATATAGAATTATTAAAGCTTTCAAATTTAGGGGATCCTGGTCGGTGATCCTTCTCGTTCAAGGGTAGGTTCTCGTCTGCCACGAGGTAAAAATCCTCAAGGAGGAAATTAGGTATTAGAACTTTCTAGAAGAACTAAAACCCACGTGACCTAATTTGGCCAATAAGAAAAAGAAAGGACCCTCAGTAAGGCAATTATCCAATAGGAATTTGCCATGTACTTGAGGAAAAAGACCAACACAGGTGAGGCAGAGAAAGAAAAATTTAAATCAAGCAAAAAATAAATTTGTCACATGAGTGAGCAAACAAGTACAAATACAATAAATAGCAAATAAAAGGGCAGGAATGAGCAGATTTTGTTATCACAGACAATTTTTAAAACTAATGGTTACAGACACCGGGTTGCTAATCAGCTGTTGATAACGTGATTGACAGTTCAGTACTTGGCAAGAGCCGTTCTAACCACAATTCCAGGTAAACAATAATAATTGTAGTGCATTTCAATAATAGTATTGCAGTGCAATTATTACAAAATAAATTGCAAAGAATGTGAATGGAATCAGTTTGTGAAATAATAAATATTTCAGTATACAATTCATGTAAGTAATTCTTAATTTCTAGTACATATTTTCCAACTTTCTCGTAATGATTAGCCTCTTGATAATTGCTCCCTGACAATGGGTAAAGAGAGATTGATTGATTGATTGATTGATTGCCTTTATTAAGGGCGGAGTTAGGACTCTTGGTCCTCTCTACCACACAACCCTTTACAATATATACAATAATATACAGTTATCAAAATACATCAAAATTAATGATCATACAGTAGAAAGAATAATGAATAGAGTATGTAAATAAAACAAAATAGGAAAAAATAAGTAATACAAACTAAAAATAGTTAAATATATAATAAGAAAAATATACATGTTTCCTTTTCTCACCATTCACTCACACACATGCACACTAGCCATATGGAGAAATACTCCACCGTATACTTTGATATAATCAGTATTGAAGAAATATCAAAATAAGAAAATAAATGAATATGAGTTCGAGAACAAATGCTATGGAGATGGAATATCTTTTAGACAACTTAACTTTCTCACACCTGAGCTGCTCCTCCCCCCTTCAGCCATTTCGAAACTGCCACGCCAAACTGAGCTCGGCCATTCACATTCTTAATAGATGGTGGTAATTCATTCTGTACGGCAAGCCGTAACATGGAAAGACTTGTTGTACATTGAGGTTCTGTGATGAGGAATTACCAATAACTGTGAACCATGTCTAGTACCTCGTCCACTCCGCTCTCTTATAAAGACAAACTGGTCTACTAAATATCCAGGACATTTGGTATGTATCAAATCATAAAGCAGTTTCAGCATGTGATACTGTCTCACAGGTTTGAGCCTCAGCACATCCAGCTGCTGGAAGTATGGACTGATATGATCATCCCGTCTGAGATTAAAAATGTAACGGACACAGTAATTCTGAGCTCTCTGCAGACGTTCAGACAAGATAACACTCATTTCATTGACAACAATGTCCGCATAATTAAAATAAGGGAAAATCAATGATTTGACCAGCATCACTTTTACGCGGAAAGGTATGCAGTCACCAATCTTCTTCAGGGAGTGAATTCCTGCAAATACTTTATTACATGTAACATTTATTTGTTTAGTCCAGTCAAGAAACTTGTCAATTGTTAAACCTAAGTTTTTAACGGAGTCATTGTAAGGTAAGTTTTGATTATTGATTCAAATGAAAGGTCCGCTATTAAAGTCAATCCCTCGGCGTGAATAAGCTTAGTGTAGCCAATAATAATTGCTTTGGACTTTGCTTCATTAATTTTTAACCCATGTCTGTGAGTCCAGTCAGTTAGAACGGCAAGATCCTGATTCATTTTGTCAACTGTTAATTGAAAGTCATTCAAGTCAAAATGAATGTACATTTGCAGGTCATCAGCATACAGATGTAATTTGGAGTATTGTAATACATTGATAACATCGTCTATATAAATACTAAATAACAGGGGACCCAGGACGGAACCTTGGGGAACACCTCTGTCAACAATATGGTATCCTGATGATCGGCCATTGTAATTTACAGACTGACAGCGATTGCACAGGTATGAGCTGAACCATTCAACCATGTGAGCAGAAAATCCAAGGTTCCTGATTTTTTTCAGAAGCAGAGGATGATGGACACAATCAAAAGCTTTGCTGTAATCAATCAGGACCAGCATTGTAGCCTGTCTTTGGTCCATAGCTCGTCAAATGTCATCAGTGACACGAAGCAATGCATTGGTGGTGCTATGACCCTTTCAAAAACCAGACTGGAATTTGTTTAGAGAGTCATTTGCAGTGAGATGACTATTGATCTGATGATGAACTATTCTCTCCAAGCCTTTAGACAAAGAGGAAAGTATATGTATGGGTCTATAATCTGCAGGGGAAGTGGGATTTGGAATTTTATTCAAAGGCAGAACTGCTGAATATTTCCAGTAGGTTGGAAAAACTGCAGACATAAGTGAAGAGTTGTATAAATGAGTTATAATGGGAAGAGTGACAGGAAGGGTAAATTTTATGAATTTTATAGGGAGACAGTCCACCAACTGCATTGCTCGTGATTCGGGTTAGAACTTGTAAAACTTGGAATTCACTCACTTCAGAAAACTGGAACTCAGAGAGAGCTACAGAAACTGGAACAGAGAGAGAGAGAGAGATGATGATGGAGATGATAAAACTACATATTAGGGACCGACAGCTTTTTGTATCACTTCCAAAAGATGGGGTGGCCATATTCATGTGATTGTGCTTTGGTTAAAACCTTTTCCCTGGTGAAGAATCAAACCTCAGTGGGTACCTCTGGTTATCAGACCATCACGTTATCACTCACTCTAATGAGGCACCCAATCTTTGACAATCTGAATGTATAATTATCACTGGGGTGTTCTTGAATTAAGACTTGAACAAAGAATTGAATTGAACTTTTTGAATTCTAATCCAGTAGGCCTAACATAGAATCCTCCAAGTGGAAATGTGGTGCTATGATTATACAGTCTCTACACCCAGATAGCCTACATATGAGCAATATACATCTTTGCATTTTATTCTTGTCTGTTTGTGTTGTGTCTGGTATGACATCAGCCTAAGCAAGATAAAAAATTGGTTCTAACATCCTTTAAATGTAATTTATCCACAATCCCATATTATTTTATTTCTAGCCGTAAAACCTTTCATCTGCCATGTAACATAAAGGTCTAGCAAGACCATTTTTGTGCAAAAATTGTCATTTTATTAAAAAAAGATTAATAATAGCCTACATGAATAAATGCTGTGTGAGTACAGTTTTTACAAATCTACTAACTAAATAATAGAACTCTTGTTATCTTAAGTTATTAACAAGATTTATCAGCTTACCAGTATGTTCAACTATCATTGACTAAATCCAGATCAAAGTTGACTTCAGGTCTTGAATATAGGCCTAATATAATTATTATTGTCTGTGCATCTTACAGCAAAGGCTCATTGATATGCTTCCTGAGATTCAACACCAATCTAGAAATAAAACATGAATTTAAAAATTGTAGGCCTAATTCATATTGAATAATTGATAAGTACTTCTTTTCAAATAATTTCATGAAATTTTTATGAAACCATGCAACAGCATTATCAAACACAAAGTGTACAAATGCAGCATGAACCTATAGAATTGGAGTTTCCTTAGTGTTTATATAGGGGTATATTGCTTGGGTCAAAAAACCGGACACCTTGGGCCTTTGGGGGGGTACTCCATACCTTCTGGTATAAGATGAAAAAGATGAATAATTAGGGGTCAAAAAGGTATAATAATTGGGAATGCAGGCTCCAAAACTATTCTTTTATACTCAATAGGCTAAAATTTTGTAATTAAATAAAACTATTACTTGATTCAATCTGTTTTTTTTTTTGAGATAATTTTGATGACAATTGAAAAGTAAGGAAAAATATACATAAGTTGGGTTGGGATCATCCAATAATAGCTGAGTTGAGAATTATCCAACCGGATAAAAGTATGTTATCTTATAAGTAGGCCTAATAATTTGTAAAAATGAGAGGGGGGTTAATATGGATAATAATAGAGAAAGAGAGCGAGAGGTTGAATATTGAATATTACACTTTATCCTATGAGAAGGAAGAATAAGTCTTCTTGTGATAACAATACTACAGTCTGTCCAAGCAAAGAAGAGCCTTTGGTAAGATGAGAAAATAACTACATCTCGGTCAATATTGTTTCAAAAGCTACTGATTTGGTCTCAAAGTGTAGATTGGAATGTCTCCTGCAATTGAGACCAAATCAATAATTTTTGAGCCAATATTGACTGAGCTGGAGTCATTTTCTCATGTTGCCAGAGGCTGTTAAAAAGACTGTTATAATTAAAAACAATACGATCATGCAAACTTGGATATTCCGGGAAACTACGGTTCTAATGACATTTTAGGGAATCAGCACCTTGCTACTTTTACTTGATAGTAGTAATAACTGAAAAACAAATGCATCAATCAAACATCAATCAATAATAATCTTTCTTAAAGTTATACAATTTTATACATGATGATTGCATGAAACAAATGAGTACCTATTGAAATAGGGAAATAGTACCTAATAAAATAGGGAAGTTAAGACTTACCTAGATGCCACCCAGACAGACAACTAGCATTACTAATTACTACTAGCATTAAAACCAGTTTTACTTAGCATTTACATAACAGTTACAAACAATAACAATAGACTGACAATAATAATATATTATTATATCTTGGGTTTTCTAACCTATAACATTTCACCGTTAGTCGAATTTATACTTTATTATGATTTATGATTGGTGGAAAGGGTCACGTGGTTTGTCGACGCTGTGTCGTGTCGCCCTTTTGGTTTGTCGCCGTTTTGGTTTCAAGCTTTTTCGGTTATCCCCTCCATAAAGCTTCGCTCAAGCTAAAGTCACGTGGTTTGTCGACGCTGTGTCGTGTCGACCTTTTGGTTTGTCGACGCTGTGTCGTGTCGACCTTTTGGTTTGTCGATCACTTGGTGGCTGCCCCAGAAGCCGCCATTTATTTGATGATTTCCGATTGCCGATGCCGATTCCGACACCAACAGAACAGCTGAATTTTGTGCTTTGAGTTTTAATTTTCTCAATATTTATAATTCAATCGAAACTCGCTGCAAGTTGAATTCCTAGTTACTGTATTTATCATTATTGATCCAACGTGTGATTGCGTTGATCAATAGCTAATAGGCTAAGTTACAGAATCTATTCTCGAGTAACTACTGTCATGATTCTGTGAGGACAGTGCCCAAGATATTGTATTTTACTGCGTTTACTGCTTACAGGTATGTGTATTTTCTTTTCGTATAGTTATAGTTAATTATGTTAGGTGCCTACATTCTATACTGGGAAGTGGGGGGCAGAGCGTGAACCGCTGCTTCTTGCTCGATATTCAAATGGGCTACAATGTTTGTGATCATGATAAAGCATTGTTCATGCTCATACATGGCATTTCTATGGAAAACTGCGCGCACACGGCCCAGAAGTCTTCAAAAATATTTCTTCACAGGTTAGGGAAGTTTTTTGGCTAAAGGGAAGTTTACCGGCCACCCTTCCGAAAGTCAAATTTCCGGTTGCAATCGATTAAGTATGGCCTACTGATGACAAAATAATAAAAATTAGCCGTTATTTAGTTTGTATGGCGTTTGTATTTAGATTAAGTATGGCCTACTGATGACAAAATAATAAAAATTAGCCGTTATTTAGTTTGTCATCAGTAGGCCATACTTAATCGATTGCAACCGGAGATTTGACTTTTGGAAGGGTGGCCGGTAAACTTCACTTTTACCTTTTAAAATATGAATTTTAATTGATAATTGAAACGATTGATCAAGGCGTTAACCACTGCTTTCACTCACTTAGAATTCGATACATTACAAGTGGACCGCGTATAGTGCGTCCAAGCGACACATTCTGGCAAGATGCCAAGATGGTAATAAGATTCCAGCTGGGTCAATATTTGTTCAAGAACTATAAATTGGTACTCAAATTGTACATCTCAATTCGTTCTACTATTTGAGACCAAATTATGTGTAATTTTTCAACCAATATTCACCGAGCTGGAGTGATTTCCGTAAAACGTCTTTTTTGCTTGGACAATAGAGAACATTCTGCTCTACAATTTGAGATAAAACTCATAGTTTTATAACCTATACTGACGGAGCGGGAGCCATTTTCCCATCTTGCCAGAATGTTCTCTTCGCTTAAGCTGGGATTTGGTTGGATAGGATCTGGCAAAAGTTTATCTAACATAACCTCTAAAGTTAAGCTAGGATTTGGTTGGTGCAAAATGTAACGACCGTCGGTTGTTGCATAAAAATGGCAGACTGCTTCTGGGTGTAAATCATAGGACCGATTTCGTTCATGCGTATCACCAACGACCACGACCAACAGCCGCATCCGATGACGACCGTACTCCTCCAGAAGCAGAGTTGCGGCTGCAGTCGCAGTGGATTCTAACCTCAAATATTTTGGAGACTTTGAGAACATGTAGTAAGTTATAATTGAGATGACCAGGAGGGAAATTTTGATAATTATGAGGGAGATTGATATCAAAGTTAATGAAATTTTGATTCAAATAGTACCAAAATGGAGTAATTTTTATTTTTCACTAGTAGATCTGGATATCATGAAGGCAGATCATTGCGACTGGGTCGTGCCAACGAAAATGGTTCAGCCGCAGCCGTATGCGTACATTGCGGCTGACGGTCGTTACGTTCCGCACCAACCAAATCGTACCTTTAGACAGACTAAGCCTATAGGTTACCTTCTTGCATTTTTATCTTGTGCGGGTTTCCTAATGTACTAATTTGGAGAGAGTGAGTGAGCCTTTTCCTTCTGTTAGGCCACAGGTAGAATTCGCTGCAGATTTCCTGGAAAGACTTTGCCCAAGAACCGGTTTTTCTACCAATTAAGTCCTGAAAAGTCGGCTGAAACAAGTTCTTGTAGAAATGAATATCTAACTATCCTGAAATAATGAAATCAATGTCTCAAAATAGCTTATTACAATTAGGCCTATCAGTTGAAATGAAATTATTTTAAACATTTCCTATGCAAATATCCTGGATGAACACTATAACTGATGAATATCTCTTCTTATGGCGTCTCTTCCAATGACTTTTTGCGTTTTGTCTCTTTGAAGTCAATCATGCATTTAAAATATCAGAACAGAACTCATGATATCAAGGAAAAAGCCTTGGGATAACTTACCTTGACTTCTCGGTTAGATACCCCATATACTAGAGTCAATTTTTAATAAGATACGGAGCGGTTTTGAGTTGCTCAAGCTCTGTTTGCTTGATCTAGTATTTGAATTTACTTTATGTCGTGAGGAAAGCTACTGAGAAACCATTAGTCATGAATTTGTCATTAGCCTTGAAGCGGGTCGAGTATTTTTGAAATCTACCGATTTTTTCTAAATGGGTCTGAGGTATGCTTGTAGATTACTATCATGTATTAGAAAACATTAATTAATTCACTTCTTTTGCCAACAGTTGACCTGACTCCATCATGGATGTCAAATCGTTCATCCACACATGGTGCACCAAGAAGAACGTCTCTCCAGAATTTGAGAGCAGATCTACAGGTAATAATTAATGATAAGTTACAGGTTTTGTAATGAAAGTTTGAGAAAAGTTTATCTATAAATCTAGAAATATTATCTCCTTATCTGAATGTATCAATCTACATGTCACATCTAGAGTTTGATAGGCTAAAGAATGCAGTTATTAGATTTATTTATTTAAGAAATCGTTTGTAAAGCTATGGTGTTACAGCGATCCCATTTACATAAAACACGTCATTGAACAAGTTATTAGAACAAAATGGAAAAACATGAATTAACTAACAATAATAATTGATTATAAGAAATTACTCTACCCCAGTAAATCACATCATGTAATGGAAATAGTAGAAAAGAAACATAATTAATTATGAGGATTTCAAGTACCTGCCTTTTCAAAGAACTCAATAGTGGAGTATGGTGCAATGTTAATGAGATTGACCTGCAGGTGCCTCATAAATTCACCCCTATCTTTTATTTCTCTTAAATATGAAGGAAGGCTGTTGTCAAGCTTTATCGCCATATAATGTGGACTCCGCTCTAATGACGTAAGCCTATGCAACAAATATTGTATAGTTATCGTATCTCTTCCTCTAGTGGGATATGGATGCTGTAAAACCTCCCCTAAAAAATTATCGTTATAAAATAAGTAGAACTTTGGCACCTCCAAAATATAGAGAGCTGGAAGGGTGAGTATTTTTTCCTTTTTGAATATTGGCCTACAGCTATCCCTATAACCCATTCCAAAAATTATCCGCACAGCCCTCTTTTTTAATTTAAAGACAGGATCCGCAACTGGTGAGCACCCCAGAAGAGTATACTGTATCTTATAACGGAGATGAATAAGCTGTGGTAGACTGGCATCAGTGCACAAGGACTTATAACATTTCTTAATTTCTTCAAAATATAAGTATTTCTTGAAAGAGTTGAACACATATTCATAGATTCCTCCTTCCACTTCAGCTAACAGTCAACTTGAATCCCTAGAAATCTCTTTGAATCAGGTAAATCAATTGAACCTCCTGGACTTAAATTCAAATTTCTAACTAAAAAATTCCTATTATTTACATTCCTGATTTTAAATATAATGCCCTCTGTTTTTGAAAAATTTAACCTAAGGCCATTAACTTCAAACCGAGCAGTCAATTCCCTTACCACCTGCTCACTCCTTTCTTTTAGATCAGCATAGCTATTGCCACTGATTATTACAGATGTATCATCTGCAAAAAGAATAACTTTTGCATCTGAAACATTTCGAGGAAGGTCATTGATGTACAAAAAGGAGAGATTAGGCCCTAAAACCGATCCTTGTGGCACACCAGCTACTACTCTTGCCCATTCTGAAACATACAGCTTACCTTCCTCATCTCTTATCTTCTCTCTTTGAAACCTATCACTGAGATAGGGTTTGAAAAAGTTCAATGTCACCTCTCCAAAACCGTATTACTGGAGTTTCTCCAGCAGGATATCATGAGAAACACAATCGAATGCCTTGGTTAAGTCGCAAAACATTCCCATTGCTCTATGAGATCCATCTAAAATATTGAAAATTTTAACCATCTCATAAACAGCAATTTTCGTGGATTTACCCTTCTGAAATCCAAACTGACAAGGATCAATTATTGCATTGCAATCCAGAAATTTAATTAGTTGATCATAGATTACCCTCTCAACAACCTTTGAGAAAATAGAAAATACACTGATAGGCCACTACAGCCACTATAGGCCACTATAGTACACTACATAGGCCTGAAATTTGAAACATCAAACCGGTCACCAGACTTGAATATTTCGAGTTATTTCGCCATATTCCAACCTAGGTTATGTTTGAACATTGGATAATGTTGGATCTATTGAATGATGTTGGAATGAATAGGTCTTTTCCAGTGATATTGTTGAAATAACGAAGTTTCTTGTAGATCCTTACATCTGAAGTCCTAATATTGAAGTTTAATTTAAAACTCAACGTTGAATGCTCAGAATGTTTTCTAGGTTTTTATTGTTTTTTATATAAGTTAATCAGTGAGTGTTATCATTGAATTGATCTGTATCTGAATAAAACATTTTAAAAAGGTTTTGGAACTCATGTTCAACATTAACTTAACAAGCATTATATTTCAGCCTTTTAAAATCTAAGATTCTATTTGCAAACGTTGGTTGAAAATGCCATGATCTTCATGTGTGGCGAACATTTTGTAGCATATTTATTTTTATATTACCGTGATTTGTAGCACTTTTTCTGTGTAATCTCATATTATCTTAACATGTGCAGGACCTAAACATCGACAACGATTCCTTTGTGAGTTGAGGGTAGAGGGCTTCAACTACGTCGGCGCTGGAAACTCTTTCAACAAGAAGGATGCCGAGAAAAATGCCTCGAAAGATTTCGTTCAATATTTGCTGCGACAGAATATCATTTCGCCAGCAGATGTTTCAATCGTACGTATCAAATAATAAAAATAATATCTGTTCTGTCCTAACAAAGCTATCAATTAGAGTGCTGCTCTCAGAACTGCTTGAGTCATCGTTGGATAAACTGAAGTTTTTTTGTATTTTTCCAACTTTTCTGTTTGAAAAGTGAACTGAAATTCAATAGTTTTAATGACATTATTCATTATTTTTTGAAAGAATCCGTTCTTACCGGTTCAGCCTAATAAAGAATGATTTTGAAATATTTCATGTAACCTTCCATTTTAATCAAGTGTTTGTTTTGCAGGTGACAGGTCTCGATGGAGGTGTGTTGGCAGCGGCGTCAGAAGCCGGAGGCGGCAGCAATGGGGGTGGGGGTCCGGCACCGCCCCACCAGTCGCTCGGACTGCAGTCGCGTCCGGTCTTCCAGCCAGGATTCACTCCAGACACCATGGGCTCGGCTTACACCGGAGTGGGTCGGTCCGACGGACCGGACAATCGACAGACATATCTTGACATTATGGCTGACAAAGCAAAAATGGAAGATGTGAGTGACTGATTTGCTAATACTCTGATAAAATTGTTTGAATTGCTGTAGCAAACTCTAGTATTACACGGATAAACAAGGTTAAATTACTCTATCAAAGTATCGTGTAGGATGTTTTTTTTCTATGGAGACTGTATAATCAGTATGGTCGTTGACTGTGATTGGTTAGCTTGGTTGAATCCGCCATAAGTTACTAGGGAAGCGCATGCGGAGGCAGCCGCAAATTGAGCGGAGCGAGCTTTCTTTTTGTCCAAGTTTTTGAAGCGTAGACTCGAAAATTTGATCCCGGTATTTTAAGCCTAGCTAAACCTAGCTGATGGTGAAAGTGGCTCATTCTATTACCATGTAATGTTATGAAATGAGAATATAAAATAGGAGCAACGACCTTTAAGTGAATGTTTCCTCAAGTGAGTGTTTATTTTGATAGAATAAGGCAAGATGAGAAAATGACTCCAGCTTGGTCAATATTGGTTAAAAAAATATTGATTGGGCTCAAATTGAAGGTCAGAATGTTTCCTACGATTGAGACAAAATCAATAATTTTCAAACAATATTGACCGAGCTGGAGTCATTTTCTCTATGAGTGGCTCAACTTTGAAAATACAGCATTTGACGTACCTTTTTTGGTCTCAAATGTGCTCTGATTGTTTAAAATAATTATTCAGTAGCGAATTATAAAGGAAAATCAATATAAACTTGAAATATCGCGAGAAAATAAGCCTATTAGATGAAATTTGGGCAAAATTTTTGTGTATTTCCACAACAAGCTTCCATTGTTTGTTAGCATGTTGAGAAATATTGAATGCATGCAAATAAATAAATAATTTTATTGATAAAGACATCAGCTAAAAACCCATTTTGCCTCCTTCAACAGTGCAATATAGTTATTTGTGTATCAGTACGCATAGAGTGATTTTGCTGCATCAAGAGAAACACTTACGCACGAGCCGCAGGCCGTATTACACATTAAGTTTTTCCAAACTACCATGTTGAATGTGAAAGGTTGAAATTAAAATTAAAATAGTCATATCTCAGTTATTTATCATTGAATCCTGACAAATCAGGCACCATTTTATTCAGAACTAGCCGGTAGGCTCGCTACGCTCGCCTTCTCCGCCTAGCCAGGGGGCTCCGCCCCCTGGACCCCCGACAGTATAGGCAGTGTAAGTGAGACAAACAGGCTCGCTTTGCTTGCCTGCAAATTCCGTTCAGAAGGGATCAGAAATTTTTTGAACACAGCATTTCTTGACCTAATTTGGACCTGTTTACTTAATTTCAACATTTTCTGACAATTTGTTCTCAAAAAATCTAAGAAAAACTCCGAAAATTTTGAAAAATAGTAAAACGCTAATATGAAGTGTAACCTTTGAAAAGTATATTGGACATAGGTAGTTTGAAACTTAATTAAATATCTTCCAGATTAGTTCATCTATAATCTTGCTGAACCATTGAACTTACAATTTGGATATGTCATATCAAGGTGGAAGATATGCAACTTGCAATACATCTACAATTTTTAAAAACTTATTAATTTATAATTTATAATTTATAATTTATAATTTATAATTTATAATTTATAATTTATAATTTATAATTTATAATTTATAATTTATAATTTATAATTTATAATTAATCTTAATCTTGAACGGATTTCAAAAATATTCTAACACAACATTTCTAGACCTCATCTGAACCTGCCCACCAAATATCAACATTTTTTACCGATTTTTTTTATTTTTAATTTTTAATTTTTAATTCTTAATTTAATTTTCTCTTACCCAAACAAATCTTAAAAGGTCGTTTATTTCTTTTATTTCTATGTAAAATAATATTGGAAGTGGTTCTAAGTTGAAAATAATCGGCAAAAAAAAATGTTCTGTTCAGGTTTCGAACCCCCCCTGATTGGTAAGCAGTGAAATATTAGTCCACGTCGCTAACTACTGGGCTATGAGGGTTTCGATAAGGAGCCTATTCTGCCAGTGATACCAACATGATTTCAAGAGCATAATAGACTTTTCTGACCAGGAACGTTTCTCAAAACTGATGTTAGGTTGCAATCCTGCAGTGCAGAGAGCATGAATATAGCATGAATAATGTGTATAGTAATAGTGTGTAAGCAATCCTTTTTTTCCTTTTTTCGTCCTTAATATGCAAATTTTCAAAATGCTCTATAGCCTATAACCTGGGCGTCCATGTCTACTATCACCATGGCAAGTTTGAATTTAATCGGTCGAGCGGTTCCGGAGGAGTAGTTATACAAAGAGTGACTTTCCTAATCCATTAGAGCTTCGCTTTGCTCCGCTCAATTAATGCCAAGTTCCGTGAGATTTATGTTGAAATTTTATACAAGATTAGTGTTGAAAAAATAAGCAAAGTTGGAGTTTGCAAATTGATTGATCTTGATAAATCTATTGGTGCTGTTGCTCTGTGCTGAGAAAAACAAAACTTTGTAAATTGAATAAAAGTTTACAAATTACGGTTAGTGAATATGTGTTTTTTCATAATTGATCAAATGAATTGATACAGTCTTTCATGTTGTCTTTGTCGTTTTATATTATTTATAATAATTCTATTATAATTTTCTAGGCTGAAGATCTGGATGTAAATGCTCGTATGCACGGAAATTGGACAATTGAAAATGGAAAATCCAAACTGCATCAGTTTATGCAGACTAATAAAATCAATGCAGATTACAAGTATACTGTCGTAGGAATGAGGTAAGAAAGATATAATCAGCTAGAATAGTATATCTTCAATATTTGAAAAGAAGAGAATATAACAAAAGTGTGCTTTTGAAGTAGTTGCTGAAAAATATTCTTTCCAATTCAATTGAATCAATCGCAGTGGAAGTCTTTGAAATATGTACTGGACATGAGCTTTTTTGCTTTATAAAGCTTAACATTTATACTACGTATATTAATATTGATGAACGACTTTGTAATTCAGTAAATAATTATTACTACAGTAACTAGATCACATCAACAACTAAGCTATTAAAAATAACATAGGAATGGCGAGGAATTATTATTTCAACTTTTCCAAAAGTGTTTAGCATAATTAATTATTCATTCTCATACAGTCGTGATGATTATTTCAATGCTACACATTTTAACAGCAAATTAAGCCGATATTATTTCTGTTGATCGATTTTCTCGAATTATCTACGAATGTTACAGTCAAGAAAAAATTGTGAACAAATAGCAATGCATTCGATGAAAATTTGTTTAAAAGGCTTTTGAGATTGGAAGCTGTATCTAGTCTCAAAATCGATTTACATTATTTATATTATACAACATGCAACTGTGATGAAGAAAACTATTGTTGGTATTTATCACTTTTTGATATTTACCAACACTATTCTAATGATTAAAGAATTATTTGATAAGCAATTCCACCTAGAAATTGTTTTAGGTGGTATTGTTTAAATGAGTTTGATTGTACCATGCTTGTTGAAAGAATTACTCTGACATCTAATGACCAAGCTGTGCATTTACTGGTTTCAAATTGAAAAATATTGTTTACGTTGCATTTAGAACGTAAATTTATTAAAGAAATCAGTAGTGCAATATACTTACTTGAAGTATCAACATTTACGGCTAGTTGCACAAAATTTATTTGAACTTAACCACCGTGAATTGACGTCATTACATTAATTATTGATTGTTTTACTCAAGTAAATTTTACGGCGGTTGAATTCAATTGAATTTTTGCCTATAGTAGTTGATTACTACTCGGGACAGAGTAATTCTTCCACCGAGTGTGATATTAACTCTCTCTTTCTAATTTCGGTTCATTATAAATGTCAATGAATTGGAATCAAATCGAAATCACAAAAGGTATTTTCTTCATCACAGGAGCTGTTGATGTCTGTGGTGTTTGTTGATGGAAAATCTCTGAATGCATTGCTATTTGAGTATTTAAACTGTGATGTGCATCACCTCGTGACTGATGCAGATTTTTATTGGTAAGTAAGGCTTTGTATTTGGTGAAAGTTTCCAATAATTAAAGTACTAAAACATTGAACCTTATACAATAAAATTGCTAATAGTTAGATACTTGTTTTCTAGCTTTATCTCCCTAAAAACTACAGAATAAATAAATTGTTTTTTTTAGTCTAATGATCGATGCTTAGAAATGTTTTGTTTATCTGTCGCGATACTATTTCGATTCAAATTTATCTAACCTCAGACAAAGTTTCAACAAATTCAGCAGATCTACATTATTATAATGAGTAATGATAAAGAACATTCAAACCTCAAAAATAGATGCTACAAATTCATCTGTTTGATATTGTGAGCAATGAAAGAGAACTTTTAAACGTTTAAAATTATTCTGTTATAAAAATTGTAAGGTGATTTTAAGTAATATGAATAAGTAATATAAGGCTTTCTCACCCGGAACAAATGATTTACATGATGAGCTGATGGGCTCGAAAGATTCAGTGTAAACATACTACAGTCTGTCCAAACAAAGAAGACATTCTGGAAGATGGAAAATGACTAGCTATGTCAATATTGGCTCAAAAAAATGAAAATGTGTACTGTACTCGAATTTTATAGCACAATGCTTTCTACTATTTGAGACCAAATTTCTAATTTCTTAATATTACCAATATTTACTGAGCTGGAGTCATTTTCCCATCTTGCCATCTTTCCTGTACTGGGATAGACTATATCTAGATCCCATTTCACTTGGGTTTACTACGATCGGTTTTTGCCGTCCCTATAAATCTAACTAGATTAACTCAGAGCGTCCACAGGACAGAAATTCCAGGAAAATCTGGAATTATATGGGAATTTTATTTATGCGGAAATTGAGCAGGAATCATACAGAAATTTGTCAAGGTTCCGGATTTTTTTTAATGGTTCCATTTTATGATGAACTAAAGCTAAATTTCCGGAAACTAAGTTGAATAATTAATCATTATCATCTTGATAACATATCATTCTGGGACCAAGCATTTTTTATTAAGTTTAAGGCAAGGTAACCAATTTCAAAGTTTTTTGTACATTCTGTATATTTTGTTGATATTACTTGAGCTTTTTTGAAGTATTCTAGTTTGAGTGGGTCTTCCCTTCCCTCGCCTCCACATCACTTATTATTCTCTTAAAATCTCTAAAGCCACCCATTCCATATTAATTTTCTCATAATCAGAATGTTAAGAGACCCTTGTCTCACTTCTTTTTGGATGCTGTGGAATGTCAAGAAAATCGCTTCCAATTCTGTAGAATACTGAGTAACTCTCATCTCAGCATTTGGATTCTGTAGACTGTTGAGAGGCTCTCATCTCCACTTCCATATTCTGTAGAAAGTTGAGTAACTCTCACCTCAGCATTTGGATTCTGTAGATTGTTGAGAGGCTCTCATCTCCACTTCCAAATGCTGTAGAATGTTGAATAACTCTCATCTCAGCATTTGGATTCTGTAGACTGTTGAGAGGCTCTCATCTCCGCTTCCAAATTCTGTAGAAAGTTGAATAACTCATATCAGCATTCTGTAGAAAGTTGAGTGAGTCTCATCTCAGCATTTGGATTCTGTAGACTGTTAAGAGGCTCTCATCTCCTCTGCCAAATTCTGTAGAATGTTGAGGAACTCTCATCTCAGCATTCGGATTCTGTAGACTCTTGAGAGGCTCTCATCTCCGCTTCCAAATTCTGTAGAATTTTGAGGAACTCTGTATTATTACACACAGTACCATTATAACATAAAATTTGAAAATTTTCATCAAATTTGACATATAATACATGAATTTATACCGCCACAATGAGCTGAAAACGATGAGCTATCACATGATAAAATCCGACGTACCGTTCAAAAGTTATGAATAAATATATATAATTTCGAATATAGGTGATGCTTTTGACCCAACCCCCAAGAATCCTACGATACTTTTGGTCGGATGAACATTGATTGCTAATGACAGCCTAGGGTCCCAGGAACAGTATTCAAGAAGTATAAGCAAATCCCAACTTTTTTAGTAAGATTTTCATGGTTAAATAAGCAATTTTTGGGGGTTTTGGGGGTGTAAGGATTTGCTAAAATCGCTGTAGCACAAAAAATATTGAACATAGAAGTATGGAATTTTTCTCAAATGAAAGAGAAATGAATTTCGCCGAGAGAGATTTTGAAATACGGATGTACGAGTGCTCAATTTATAGTAACAAACTTCATAAGTAAGAAAAATTTAAAATTCTCGATCCTATGAAAAAATTGTCAAATTTTTTGAAAATTGTACCTAAAAAACGGTTAATGATACAGAGTTGCAGTTGGTCTTCTTCTTTTCCAAATTTTATTGTCTACAAAAAAGGTCCTATAAAATTTTCTCGCCCGACGCTTGGTTCGGCCACAATTCACGAAAAACCAATTCCTAGTAGGTAAATTTTACGGTTTTTTCAAGATGGCGGCCGAAGCTCACAGGGGACTCTTGGGGACTTTTAGTATGTTATTCAGCGCCCTTTTCTGACCATATCTGCAAATTTTCAGCTCGGTCCTCCGACTTTTACTTTTTTTGCTTAATTTGACTGGACTAAGAACACAAACGATCTGATTTATCAGGGAAATATTGAACGAAATTTTAACGTGAGGATTTTTTATTCTGGAATCTCTTACATGAAAAGCCTACATCCAGGACACCTGAAAAAAATTCTTACAATCTAAAAATACACGTGCTCTACCCAATACAAATACAGACCAATTAATAGACCTCTCATTTTTAGAATGTTAATAAAATGAATTTTCCAATGAATTAATTCTATTTCAAGTTAAATGTTTGAGTTTAATTCATTTTCATGCACTTTCATTGGGCTTAGAAAATGTTTCAATATTATTTCTTCCTATCTACAGAATTTTAATTCATGATTCTATTAAAATGATAGATTTATTTCAAATTCAAGTAGATACAAGAAAGTGTACATAAAACTTCACTAGTTTCTTCTTGACACAAAAAATCCTCTAAAACATTTTCTAAGATTTAATTTCTTATTTTTGGTTTTAAATAGCCCACATATGCTTCACAAGATTTTAAAGTTTGTAACTATTGGTTCCAATTTTCTTCTAATTTATCATCTTTATTCAGTAACCTATAGTTTGTAGTAGAAATATATGCATGAAACCCCTGGAGAGTTTGCCCAGTCTATCTACCCAGTTTCTTCCATGAAGAATCCTATTCATCCTAAACTCCAAGTAATACTTGAAAAGAAATTATAAAGTCATTGAAAAATAGCAAATAAGTTTTTTTAATTTGACTATTACTATGCCAATATATCATTAATTCCAATAATAACATATTCAGAGGTACAAACATCAATGATCCAATAAATACCCAATGTACTCGGGTATTTATGAATTTTGGGTATTTACCCGGGTAAAAACCCTGGGTATTTACCCCGAGTTTTAAATACCCGGGTATTTTACATCACTATCCTCCTTTCATTATCCATCCTTTGCATGTGTCCCCACCATCCTAATTGCTTTTTATCCATGGTTACTTTCACATCTCTCATCTCAATTTTTCCTCCCTGTACTAATCCGGTAGTTTCTTACTCTATCTCTCAATGTCTTTGCAGCCGTCCTTCTATGGCATTTCATTGCAACTACTCTTATTCTACTCATTTGTTGTGACTTCAAGGGCCAACTTTCTACCCCATATTATATACTAAATACTAGAGGTCAATTACGCTTTTATAAACCTTATTCTTCACTACAGTACTCACTTCTTTCTTTTAGCCTAGGCAAATTAGACTTTTGCCTCAAAAAAAAAATAAGGTAAGGCTGGAAATCGTCTTAATCGACTTTGGGCATCCTAAATAAGTTTACGACGGATTCAGAGGTTTGCATAATACAGGGTGACTAGAAAACCACCAAATTTCGGTTCTTTTTTTAGTTTTTCGCAATTTACGCCAAAACGAAGCGTCTGACAGAAAATATCCTTCTCATACTTTTTTTAGCTAATAAGATTTCCAAGAGATTGAGAGATTGATTGGATCATATCCAACCTTCTATCTCAAACAAGGACCGAGAAATGAGGTTTCAAAAAAGATGTATTTTTTGAGAAAAATGAAACTTGTACCTTATTCAGTATTTTATTGTTCATATCTTCCGTCTGATGAGTTGGAAAGGTGTATTTCAAAATCCCTGTGGCGATAATTTTATTCTCTACAATTTAAGACCAAGAAAGACTTCCTATCTTGTATATTTTTTGTGTTAGGGCTTTCAACATGTTTCCTTGCACAGCAAAAAATACCATATTTTCACTATTAACCTCCAAAATTAGTTTATATATTCTTGTATTGGAGTTTTATCACTAGAATATTTTTTTCTTTTGGCGTAAATTGCGAAAAACTAAAAATAGAACCGAAATTTGGTGGTTTTCTAGTCACTCTGTATTATGCACACCTCGGAATCCGTCGCAAACTCATAGTAAACTTATTTAGGATGCCCAAAGTCAATTAAGACGATTTCCAGACCCACCTTATTTTTTTGGAGGCACAGCCTTTTTTCGATCTAATTTGCCTGGGCTATTTCCAAAAATGCATTCTCTGGAGTCATAGAAAGCTCGAAAGCTCTAAGAAATTCTATTTCTTAGCTCTTCATCTAGTTTTCCATCTTTATTTATGACTGTGCCCAGATATTCATATGATTTCACCTGTTCCATTTGCTGAGCCTCTACCTCCACCGTCATTCTCTTCCCTTTAGTACCATCACTTTGCTATTATTAATATTTAGTTGCATGCCCTTCCTCTTGATCTCTTCATTCCACTCAATTACAGCTGCCTTTAGTTCACTTTCCGATTCAGCAATCAAAACAACCTCATCCGGAAACAATAGGGCTTGAGCTAATATGGGCCTCAAGTTCCAGTGTCCCACAAGCATTTTTTCTGTTCTTCTCTTGCAGAATTTATTGATCTTATCCATTACTATAATATATTTATTCATAATGAATAATAAAGGACTTGAGCTGTCGCCCTGTTTTATTCCCTTTTTCATTTGCAAAGGTCCTGATGTCTGCCTACATACTCTAATCGAAAACACTTTCTTCAAAAACGCACTACGCTTCGCAATCTCTCCGGGATTCTATAGTTCATTCACGATGGCTTGAGACGAGATAAACAAAAGTTCTGCATGTGTTTGTGTGCGACTGGAGTGGCCTCGTTTTAGCAACGACATAAACAAGTCACAGCAATGCCGAAATCACGAATTTTGTTGTAGGTAATTCACAATAAGTATCTTTAAGTAAACTCTTTTAAAGATACACATTAGGAAATTGCTTGTTTCGGTTGTTTCTCGACTGCATGAACCTAAAATGAACAAACAATTATAGTAAAAGTTTTTCTGTCAATGTTTTGGTTACGGTCCCGACAACAAAATTCGGGAATTTGGCATTGCTGTGACTAGTTTATGTCGTGGCTAAAACAAAGCCACTCCAGTCGCATACAAACACATGCAGAGCTTTCGTTTATCTCGTCTCAAGCCATCGTGAATGGACTATAGTGAATAATTAAAGTAATGCTGACGACAAACAAACCGCTCGATAGTTGTCGCAGTCCGTGGAGTTACCTTTTTTGTGGAGTGGAATTATAACATTTGTCTCTATTATTTTGGAATTTTTCCTTCTTCCCACACCTGCTGTAGAAGTTTGGTGAAGCTATTTAGGAGACGTTCACCCCCTTTCTCCAAATATTCAGCTTGAATATCATCAAGTCCTGTTGCTTTCCCATTATTCAATCTTTGGATAGCAACCCTCAACTCATCCTTTGTTATTCCAGCAATCATTTGATGCGCCTCATCCATGTCCTCATTCAAATCTATATTCACTAATTGCTCTATCCTATCTTCCTTGAACTTGTCTTTAAAAATTATTCTCCACGTTTCAAGCACTTCCTGTGTGGTAGTCATCGGCTTCCCTTCTCTATCTTTGATAGATCTAGCCTGCTTTCCAAACTTTTCTCGAGGGTTTTTACAAACTGTCCAGAATTTTTTAGTATTACCTCTGTAGTTATCATTCTTGTCATCCCCAAATTCCTTCCAAGCTCTCTTCTTATATTCTCATACAATTATTTTTGATTCATTTCTGTACTATATGTATGCCAGCCAATCTTCGTTTCTTCTAGATTGAATGTATTTTTGGTATGCCTTCTTCTTTTCCTCAACTTTCTGTTTAACTTCATCCGACCACCATTTTGTCCTTCTTTCGAATTGACCCACCTTTCTTTGGCCACACACTTTATTTCCTGCTTTCAATAATGTTTTTTCAATTGTTTTCCATTTGAACTCGATATTAGTGGAAAAATCATCCTCTTCTGAGTTTCAATTGCAGCTAACTCACTCTGCACTTCTGTCTTGAATTCATGCTCTGTATCAATCTTCTTGAGCTCCTCCCCCTTGATCCTTTCATACTACCTTTGCTTAATTGTGGCTATTCTATGAAATCTAGTGTCGGCAACCAGAAGTTTATGATCTGAATCAATCTCTGCCCCCCTTATTACCTTCACATCTTTTACTGCATATCTCAAAGTTGTAGGGAAAGAAATTAGTCAATGACACTTTGGGAATCTCTGTCTTCTGCTACAAAAGTTATTTTTATGGATTGTGGAGGATGGTCATGTTTTCCCATACATCCTTGCCACTGTCTATCATCATTGCCAAGCCTTCCATTGAAATTGCACATTGGAAAAACTTTACGGTCTGTTTTTACTTGTGCTACAGTTCTCAAATCCTCCCAAAATTCATCCTTTCCTGCAACCTCCGTATCCTTTCTTTTAGGATCCTTTCTTTGAGGATATCTCTGTATCCTCCTTCGCCCACAAAACTTTTGTGTAAATACAGGCATTTATCTATCTATCTATCCTCAGTTGACCATACACCTGCACAATGGAAATCGTAATTGCAAGTTCAAGATCTATTCTCATAATCCCATCCACTGACCAAGTTGTTTGTGTTTTCATCCACTATGATACCAACTCCACCCTTCAGCCATCACGTATCCGTTGTTCCTGTATACCTGAGCACAAATCCATCATCTAATTGTCTCTCCAGATCCTCTTTTTCGAATCTCACTGATTTCTAATACACTCAGCTTATATCTTTGCATTTCCTCCACTGTCTCCACCTCTTTATAAGTGCGCACATTCTAATTACCAAATAGTGAATTATTAGCATTGTCCAATCTTTTATTCCGAAAATTCCTGTCCCGTCCAAGGCTATTTTGATTTTTTTGAATCCGGTTTAAATCCAACATGTAGGGGATTAGCCCAACGACGTCTCCTTGGAGTACTTCTTTGTCTGGCTTGGGTGACCTTTCTGGTAGTTACACTACCGCCGGCATAGCTCTTTAGGTCACAGGAGCACACAAGCCCCTACACCAACGACAAGGTGTCTTATACTCCCTAGTCCCTAGGAAGAGAGTTGGCCAGTCTCATTAACAAAAAATCATTTTCTGACTCTGTCTTCCACTTAGGGATCACTTATAATTTAACTATACTAATATCTAATAAACTCTAACGTGAACCTCATACTTGTAATACTGGTTCTTACAATATTTTCACTAACACTGTACTAGTACAATGTATTTTGCTACTAATCTATTCTCATTCAAAATTTTCTAATGTACAATATTTTTAGTTACTTGAATGTCTGAAGCTAATCATGCATGTATTGATTGAGGACATTATTTCATTATTGCAAATGTTTTCATCATTATAATATCGAAATTGTGTTTTTTGGAAATACCCCGTTACTGTTAATCATTTATAAAATATATTTGCCATCTCAGAACCTTTTTTTGAAACCCAACAGACTGGTAGCTTTTAATTTTCTATCATGTATATCTCTGACATTATCATTTCATGTTTGGTGTACTTCTTGGAAAAATTATTTCTATTCTTGATCGCTACAACATCTGAAACGCATTCTTGTGATATAAAATTTGAATTTATATCATTTTTCTCAAACTGAAACCTCTTTAAACTGTCATTTCGCCTTTTTCAATTTCAGGAGTTTTGTTGCTGAAATGAGTTTCTATGTGAAACAGTTACAAAGATGTAAGTTGAAAATTTCGTACTAGCTGAATTCATTATGTACATATTTTTATCAAAGTTTTTAATTAATGTAGATCTCAGTGCCCCTTTAAAATGTTTTTTTTTTCACATTAATTGAAATCTTTGATAAGTACAGTAGTCCTAAGAAAAAGGAAATATATTGTTATCACTTTGCTAATAAGGGCTTCCATGCACTTCAGTTTGTACTATGACAGTCGAGAAGTTTAAATAGATGGGCAAACCGGAGTTCCAAAAAATCAGTAAACCATCATTGAACTGTAAACGATCGAACAGTTAGATAAATAACTGATAAGAAATGACCAATAATGACGGAAGTTTGTGAGAATCCATTTACTATGGTGCAACCATCAACTTTGTAGTCATTGAATCCTCATGAGCCTACATCGTTAGCAATAACGAAATCTCTCACACTTGGAAGAAGCTGTAATGACTATAATTTATGACATAAGATAATGAGTAAATGACAATAAGTAATGAAAATAATTGATCCACGGTCCAGTGGAAAATTGAACGAGCTATAAGTATAAATTTTTCATTCAGATTCACCTCCTGGGCCCTGGCTTATAAAGATTTACAGCTTGTTTTTCTGATGAAAAACAAGTGATTGGGATTGTAGATTCACCAATAAAACTCACGATTTACAATGTTCCAAATTTTGGGAAGAATCAGCTGTTGATTCAACGATCAGCCAAAACCCTAGACCCTAACATTTGAATCCAAAATGTCCACGATGGTTCGAGTGGAATAGGAAATCCCATGTATTCTTTACTCTTTCTTTACAATTGTGACTTGGTTTCCAAGTATTTTAAGCAAAGGATGAATGAGTGATGATAAATGATGAAGGTTTAAGATGTAGGTTATATGTCTATGTAAATTGGTTCAGACGAAAAATTCACGATATCGCTGTTCAAACTCAAATCATCGCGGCCATTTTAGATTACAAGGCTAGGGTCTTCTGACTTGGTTTGTTTACGATTTTCTTTGTAGGTTATGATAATATTTTAGCGACAAAAATGATTCCTGTTCAAATCTCACCATAAAAATAATGATTGATATTTATTATTAAATATATTCATAATAATAAATCAATTTATATATATTAAAATCATTAAATTAGGAGCAAAGTTTTGGTTTTAAAGGAACAGCATTGGACTATTCTGATATTCTATTTACTTGAGGTAAATTCGTTTCATGTAATTTTTTTAATCAGCTGAAACTGTAGAATTTGCTTTTTATTGGAAACGTTTATGAGACAGAAACGCCCATAAAATCCACGAATTATGAGTAATGTGGATTGTAAAATGTTTATAAGCCAGGGCCCAGTTGGCTGCTTTGATGTAGTAAATATTATCGATATTTACACAATAAGAAAGACTTATATTTTCAATAAGAGTTGAAAATTGTTGATAACGAGATCGCCAAATCGTTATTAATTTACCACAGAGCAATCGGGCTCAATTGACGCATACGATAAAAATTGACGTCGCATGCCCTTATTTATAAAAAAATAATGATTTATTTGTATATTACATTTTCTTAAAAACAAGTAAACAAACAGAAAACTAAGTCTAGAGCGTCTCTTTTCCAAAATTTGATCCTATAGAATCATCAAAGAAGTTTATTTTGATATGTAGTATGCATAATTTCATATTTTCTACTGATTCAATCGAGTCGTAACTTAATGAATGTAGACCTATTAGCATGTAGTTGTAATTTGAGAGTAGGTACTTGAAATCGTACATTTTATTCCTTATAAATTGATTTATATCATAGACTAATAATAATAGATTTATAATAGATTTTTAATAATAGATTTATATAATAAAGTAATATGTAATACTTTCTTAATCACTCATTTTTGTTTAACAGCTATAGTAGGCCGAGAGTCTGGTTCAAACAAGCAGCAAGCATCCAAAAGCTGTGCATTGTCTATCGTACGACAGTTGTATCATTTGGGAGTGATAGAAGCCTACCAAGGTACTCTGAAAAAGAAGGATACGGAACAGGTGCCTCCATATGAAGTTAATGTTGCCCCGGAGCTGGTCGAACGCATTCAAGATGTCCTTCAAAGCCTTAATGTGAGGCCTGTTGAAATTGTAAGTTGTAACAATTTTATTAATAACGTTTCAATTAGATTAATCGATCTTTAAGAGTGGGCAATAGTAGTCGGCAAACTGCCGAACGGCAGAATTATGTCCCATAAGAACAATGTAATTTTTATCAATCTCTTGGAACAGATTGAGCCTCTATTTATAGACAGAATAAATCCGTTCTTTATTTATTTATTTATTTATTTATTCAACAACAATGGAGACAACAGGGGTCACCCCAAAACTGTCTCCTTTACAAAATCAAATTATACAATGCAATATAATTTAAAAAATTAAAAATGAGAATTTAAAGTAAGGATATATAATGATTAATAATAAGAGTACGATAAAATAAAATGAAAAAAATGTAGATGAAAAACAAGATAAATTATTTGAAAAACATAAAGTGACTTTAAACACTTGAGATAAATGCAAGTTTGAGAAAAAAAACAACAATATTAAACCAGAAGATTTTTGAAAACTTCTAATAAAAAAAAAAAAAAAAAATACTGAACCCCGTCCCAAACCATATGCACACCCACACTCATGCACCCAAGATATGGTTGACCTCCACCTAAGCCAAACCAGTGTATAAAGTCCTGAGGAATTTAGCCCGAGAGAACCAGAAGACATCCAGTTGCAGATTTAAATTATTGTAACTTCTTTGCATCCTATTCAGCGGAGAGTTGTAGCTTCTTAGAGTTCTGGAGCGTGGAACCATGAATGAAAACTCCGAACGTCGAGCCACAGGTGATACATATATGTTTAACTTGGATAGTAAATGTGGAGCGTCTATTTCATTATTCAGTAGACCAAAGAGAAAAATAAGCGCTCTAACATCACGTCTTACTTTCAAAGATGTCATGTGAAATAAATTTCTTAGCGACACTGTTGGAAAATCAATCGGACAATAATAATTAAATTTCTTATAAAACATGAATCTTAAAAATTTATTTTGCAATCGCTCCAGAACAATTATCCTATCTGCATGATATGGGCTCCATATTTCAGAAGCATATTCTAGCAGACTTCTCACAAGTGACTTGTAAATGAATATCAGAGGCAAGACATCATCAAAGGGTGAGCAGGTTCTCAGAATGAAGCCCATTTGCTGATTTGCCCTGGTAGCTATCCAATCAATGTGTGAATTGAAAGAAAAATCAGAAGCAAATTGAACTCCAAGGTCTTTGAAGTATCTTACCTGCTCCAAAGGTCTGTTACTTATGTGATACACATTAATTTGTGGGTTAAGTTGGCGATTAAAACTTATAAATTTACATTTAGAAACATTCATTCTGAGCCCATTATTCTCACACCAATGGAAAAAATTGTTGATATCCCTCTGCAAATGATAAGTATCATCTACATTCTTGATCTCCCTGAACAATTTCACATCATCTGCATAAATGAGGCAGGAAGAATTCTTTATAACTGATGGGACGTCATTTATGTACAGGAGAAATAAGAGGGGCCCAAGGTTGGATCCCTGAGGTACTCCCGAAGCACATATGAATGGTTTTGACTTGAAATTTAGAATTTTGACGTATTGCATCCTTGACTGCAGGTAACTCTGCAGAAGACTGACAAGGCTATCACTAAAACCCATCTGTCCAAGCTTTTTCAACAATAGCCTATGGCTGATAGTATCGAAAGCCTTGGACAAATCGGTATAAACAGCATCTACACGACCTCCACTGTCTAGTACCTGGGATACTTCATCACTGAAGGTCATCAGATTAGTCACTGTTGAGCGACCTGGCAAAAAGCCATGCTGTTCCTCTGCTATAACACTCCTGACCTGCATGAATATATTTTTATGAAGTATTTTTTCAAAAATTTTTGAGAAGCAATTCAAGATAGAAATCGGTCTATAATTCATTATATCAGTTCTTTTACCTGACTTAAAAACAGGGGTAATTCTTGCAGTTTTCCACCTCTGTGGAAATTTACCAGTCTTCACAGCTAGATTCATGATGAACCTCAAAGGAATTATAAGAAAATCTGCACAACCCTTGACAACAAAAGTGGGTATTGCATCTGGGCCCTCAGAGCATCCAGACCTCAGATCTCTTATTGCAGTGAGAACCTCATTACTAGAAATTACACCCATTCTGACATCTAAAACCGGCATCGCAAACGTCTCCGGCCTCCCCCCACGCTCACCAGGGATGACAGGTGTATCAGCCTCATACACAGACCTAAAATATTTTGCAAAACCCTCTACAACGTTACAACCACTGTAGTACTCCCCACTTAATGTCATTGATGCCTCTATAACTGATGTTTTCCTCTTGGAATTTACGTAATTCCAAAAGTTTTTCACATTATTTCTTATTCCTACCTGAATCCCTGCGATATAGTTGTCATATGCAATGGAGATTCGAGCTTTAAGAGATGTACGCAAAGTTTTAAAAAGATTATCATGATAAGGAGAATTTCGCCTCTTCCGTGCACATTTATTTTTAATTTTTAAATCTGAAATTATATCGTTAGTGAACCACGGAGGGTACTTACTACTTCTTCTTTTAATCCTTACTTTGGGAATACATTCATCTAAGCAAAGGTAAAGTTTTCTGTAGAATTCATCCACGGCACTATCAACATCAATACAGCATAGTAGGGAGTCCCAACAACAGTCTCTGAGTAGGTAATAAAGACCAAGAAAATCACCTCTTGAATAATTGTAACGGTATTCTTGTGAATCATTTACAAATAAATCAGAAGAAGGTGCAATATATGAGGCTTCAACAAGCAACGCGGGATGATGACCATCTTCAGGGAGCATGGGATCGTAATTCTTAACAACATTTACAGGAAAATTACTCAAAACAAGGTCAAGAGTTCTACCAAGTTCATTTGTTACAGAATTAAAAGAATTAAGATCATAGAAAGACATTAAGCTATTCAGTATTCTTACTTTAATTGAACCAGCAGCAAAATCATATTCATTGGAAGTGATTTCAGGTAAATTAAAATCTCCAACTATCATGAGCCTACCGTCAAGCATACTACTAAGTGACTCGATATACTCGGCGTATTCTAGAAAAATATTTGATTGGGTTGATGGGGGAAAATAAACCGCGCTAATATAACAGAAATCATTATCTAACTTGACTTTAATTGCAACGGTGTCATAATCTGCAAAATCTCTAGACAATTCATCGCATGATGCAGAGTGTAAAGATTTTTTGACTGCAATCAGTACCCCACCTCCTCTCTGACGGCCATCACCCCCACCCCTGTCACTCCGATATACAGAATAGCGCTCAACGAAGAGTTCAGAGCTCAGTATACCACTATGCAGCCAAGTTTCAGTCAACACAATTATATCATAGTCGGTGCTCAGTAAGGATGTGTGAAAGTGCAACGATTTGGTACGAAGTCCTCTAACATTCTGATAATAAATAGTTGACATACAAAGGAAAAACTAGAAAAAAATAAAATAAAGTAATGAAAAGTTTTCTTCTAATAAGAATAAGATAGAAGTTCAGTGATAATTTGTCAGATATCAAGCTAATGATATCCTTTATAAATGAGAGTCAGTTCTAGCCACTCACAATCAATAAATTGATAACACGGACAGTGAGAAAAATATAATATCAAAGATTCAAACGTTAATCTATCGTTTATCAGTATTCCATAGATATAAGCTAAGATGATTTTTAACTAGCTGCTTCCTACAATATCCATTCTCAATGAGAGAACTCACAAAACAGATCAAGTATTATTACTCAATGCAAGCGTCGATGTAGCCTATTATTACTCGAATAATAATAAAGTTAATATTCTAATATTCTATTGACTTGAATATAAAAAGCATGTATGAACTGTAAATTGATCTAGAAAAAAATTTTTAAATAGGAAATTTATAATTATTACGTTTAAAATTAGTAGCATTACTACCTTAGATCAGTGTGAGTTTTAGCATTATCTTTTATTTTCAATTGTAATGAGTTCCCTGATTAATGAATTTCTGAAGAACATGTTAAATAAAAATATTGTTTATGATACTGTATTACAGTTAAGCACATGCATGCATGTATGTTCATTCTCAGTGCTCATTAATGAGTAGATACATTATTTTGTTACGTACTTGCATGCATGGTACCTATGAAATCTTAATCTTGAAAAAAAGAAATGCATTGTCATTGCCGAAATAAAGAGCAAAAGTAATTACACCGGTCAATAAATTCAGCCAATTCGAAATTATAAATTAATGAAAAATTAAGTATCTCACTAATCATTCAATCAATCAAGTAAATACGACCAATAAAATAAAAATAGCATATTCTTGAAACTTGTAACATGCAACTACGACACAATATATCACTCATAAAATCTGAAATTGTTGATTTCATTAATGAATATTAACAACACACATGAATGATAAATGTATAAGTTCATTCAAATATAACTATTACCTTATATCACTTAACATAACATTAAGTCTATTAAACTCAATACAGATCTCAATATTCTAAATAAACTGTTATAACGTAGATAATAAAATAATCTCTTTTGAGAAACAAAATTATGATCACACCAGCACAAAACTCTTCTTCTATGAGTGAATAAGGCTATATCAATAATAAACCGAATACTGTAGTGTAAGTCTTTAACTGAATAATATATGCTGCTGTCTTGCAGATCACTGAACAAGTAATAAACGTTCTTGAAGGAAGAAATTATATATTTAAAAATAAATATATATGTTACTCTACCATTTAAACAAACAAGAAAAAGAGAAATCCACACAGTATATAACCGTGAAACTATTCAAGCAGATTTAACCCCAGATTTTTCAACATCCAGGGCAACAATATCTAAATCCTTTTCATCCCGTATAGTGTAGACACGGCCCCCCGGAACAATCCTTACTTTTACATTTCCGCCTCTGTCAACCCACACATATTTCAAATTCAATAGTTTTTGTAGTTTCCTAGCCTCATTAAACAGTTTTCTTCGCAGCATAGTCAATGATAAGTTAACAAAAATCTGTCGTTCCTCACCTTGAATACCGATGTGTCTTGTTGAGAAGCCTTTTACCTGGCGTCGTGCACCCAGCATGGCATGCGTGTGCGTTCGTCGCACAAACTTGACGATGATGGGGGGCGGCGCATTGACACGGCCCTTCAGCCGGTGGCAGATGTCGATCGCCTCGGCCGTCACATTCACACCCGCCGCCACACACGTCTTCACCACCAAACTGGTCACGTCCTCGGTCTCCGTCATCGGTATACCTTGAATCTCGACAGTATTCCTGCGTCCATACTGCTCTAAATCATCACACCTCACCGATAAATCACTAACTTTCTGTTTCAAGGATTCATTCTCTGATTGTAGAGCTTCTATAATTTCCTGTTGTCTCTTAATCAATTCTTCCTGTCCCGATAATAGAGCAGAATTGG
Organism: Sogatella furcifera; assembly: GCA_017141385.1. Lineage (NCBI taxonomy): Eukaryota > Metazoa > Arthropoda > Insecta > Hemiptera > Delphacidae > Sogatella > Sogatella furcifera. Next base: position 32,028,403 of record CM029549.1, on the reverse strand, counting down.
CATCTAATTTATCGTGACAAGATTTCAAAGAGTCCTTCAATGCAGTTTGACCTTCTAAGATCTCCTTCTTCAAATCACTTAGTGCTTTTTTAAAGTCGACAATAGATGTCTCGGACACAGTCTCTCGCGATTCACAAGTTGCCAACACATTTTTTACCGGGGTCAAGTCCACACTAGCACAACGGTTCTTACGGAATTTTGACAAGCATGCTGGACATCTCCATGCAGTTATAGAAAGTAATTTAAATTCATCGTCAGTCAATTCTTTGCCTCCACCGGCATGAATACATTTACGGTGGAAAAGTGATCTACAGTCCGTACAAGAAATTGTGTCCTTATCCGTTCTTTCCACTGACAATTGACACTCAGCACATACACCCATTACAAAAATTTGTCAAAATTTAACTCGAGAAAAATAAGAAAAGTATTCAAAGTCCGCACTTAATCTTCCAAAATAATATATCGGGCTGAACTAGTGACTAGAAGTTAAATTGTACTATTCATTGAACAGGATTAGTTACGCAAAACGATAAGACAAGCACAACAAACAAATCACGTCCGACCTCGACCAGCTCCAATCGACAACTGATGTCATTGGAAAGAACTCAATTCTCCAGGGGTGTGACTTTTTACTTTTTTTGTTGAAAGTTTATTTTAATAATTATTGTATAATTAATTAATTAAAAAACTATTGTACTCTATTTATTAAACTTAACTTAAAATCGAAAAAGTAAAAAATCACGCCCCTGGAGAACTGAATTCTCCTTATAATGACATAAAGAACGTGAAATTTTGTCCATAAATAGAGGCTCTACCTGTTTCAAGAGATTGATCAAAATTACATTGCTCTTGATTTTGCCGTTCGGCAGTTTGCCGTCCACTACCATCCACTCTTAAGTTGTCAATTTGGAAAGAAATGAAATACAATACAGGTGTTATACATTGATAAAAATTTATTAATATCAAGCACAATTTGCACAATAAAATTTAACTAAGATGGAACTCAAACCATAGTCAAAACATTACATTATAAGTATGCAACTTGATCAAAAGTAAAGCTAAAAGTACGATTACTAAGCGGTAGCTCGAGCTGTCATTGTTTTAGCTGCGTTGCTGGAACTGCCCGGCTCCAGTTGTGCTGCTCTAGTCATCACAACTCTATTCACATAAGTATATTATAAATTTCCACTATGTTATTAGGGCTTCTAATGTATAATAAATCATTGTGAAATCCACCCTTTCCAAGTCATTTCCAATTGAATTTCACTATTTATTGACTTATTATACAAGTTATTAATGTTGACGATTCAGTTTTCCGAAATCAACTAGTTTGTTTATTTAGAACAAACATTTGCGTCGGCTGAGGGATAGTGAAGCTGATTGATTCAGCTGGTTACTAAACTCCTCCCCCCAGTCTTCACTATCCATTTACAGACATAAAAAATTCGCTCCGGCAGCTGGCGGTCGGAAAGAGTGCATTTCAAATGCAATTCTATGATGGCTCAAATCATATGACTTATAATGAGCTATTCAGGGTATGAATTCAAAGGCGCCGTTTTCGAAAAACACAATTTTTGGCATTGTGTTATTCGCCATTTTCTCTGCCATTTTTATTGGATTTTTTTCGTTGATGGCTCAAATTGTAGGGAATAAACGATCACGTTATTGGTCGATTTGTAGTGATTTTTCAAAATTTTCATCCCCCAATTTCACCCCCTACCCTTGGACCAATTTGGCTGGTTAACGAACTTGACCGAGATATTAACACTAATGATTTTTGTGCAAAATTTTGTCGCTCTCCGACAAGCTCTTCGGGAGTTATCGTGTTAACAAGAAACTGTACATATATATATATATATATATCTCTATAAATTCATATATCTCTATATATATATTTATATAAATATATATAGAGATATATGAATTTGAACGGACATCAGATTCGTTTTCTAGGGGCTCGGAAACGTGTAAAAAATATATCACATCATAAATTTTCGATTGTCAGGGCAAGACCAATAGTGCATTTTTTCAAATGAAATGCACTAAAAAACAGAACAAAACAAAAGATAGAAGCAAGCAAATAAATGCACTTCAGTTCTTCTTATTGTTCAAAAAATGTCTCTTCACTCTTTTTATTTCCTGTGCGTGCACAATCTCACATCGTGATGACACATCATTTAATTTCTTCAACTGTAATCGATTCCTTTCTAGAAGAGCCGTAACTATGTATGGCCCTAAAAACCGCTTGTCCGTTTTTGTCCTCTTATAGTGATTTTTCTTGAACACTTTGTCACCAATCCTAATTTTCCTAGTCATCTCTTCTGCTTTCGCATTATGACGTGTGACTCTGATGCATTTGTCATCGTCAATCCTTCTCTTTACCAATTTATGTACTTCTGGGCGATCTTTCAACTCCAAAGGTGTGAACCCTGTGGTCGAATGTATGCTATTGTTATAAGCAAATATGGCCCTTGCCATAGCTTCATTCCCAGTGATAAGCTTATCTGCTTTAGATAAGAGGTGCAAATGCTCTGTTAGAGTATTGTGCAGTCTTTCAATCATACCGTGAGATTGTGGATGTCCTGTTGTTGTATAATGGCTCTTAATTCCATATTCCTTCAGCAAAGCTTTTACTTGGTTATTCTAGAATTCTTTTCCACGGTCCATTATTAATTCATTCGGAGTCTGATACAATCCAAGAAGCCTAATCAAATTTACAACAAGGCATTTTGCTGTTTTATTTTCAAGTGACCAAGCTGTCGCTAATTTAGTGAAATGATCGACTGACGTTAAATATTTCTCCTATTGTATTGAAAGACATCTACTTCTACAGTGTGAAAAGGTCTTTCAGGTTAGGGGGTTAACATTAACGGCGTTTTGTACGGTGCTTTGTCATATTTCACTTTCTCACATGTTGCACATTCACTTAGAACGTCACTCATTGTTTTCACTATATTTAGCCAGAAATATTGTCTCCTGAGATGTTCAACCGTTTCTCTAACTCCTCGATGATTTGTAATACCTAGATGATACTGACTGATAATTTCGTTTTGACGCTCTTTATCTTCTACAGTTTCCACTTTATTAGTACACATTACCAACTTAATGCCTTTATTGCATTCTAAACCCTTATAAAGCTCCTTAATCTTTTCCGCAACTAGTTGATCCTCTGAATACATGTAATACACTTTACCTTTTGTTAGTAACCGTCCAATTGTTTCAATGAGCTCGGCATCCGACGTTTGATTTGAAATAAATATTGTAGTTTTTCAATAGGGCCATATGCATATGTGTCTCAATGAGTCCTTTTTTCTTCCTTATGATTATGAATTGGTTTCTCTTATTATTTATTATATCAGTTGTCACTTCAATCATTAGATTCATTCAAGTGGGGTTTCTCTGCTGAGTTGACAGATAATGGGTTTATATTTCTAGACAGGCAATCGGCGACCAAATTATCAATTCTTCCAATATGTCTGATTTTGAAATTGTAGACTGCTAATTTTTCTTTCCATTTTGTTATCCTTGCAGAGATTTCTTTCAACTTGCTAACCCATAATAATGGCATATGATCAGTCCTTAACTCGAATTCATTATCATAAAGATATGGCCTGAAATTCTCAGTACACCACACAACAGCTAGCAGTTCCCTTTTATAGTGCTATAACGTCTCTCCGTAGCTGTGAGTTTCCTACTTGTAAACGCAACAGGCTTCTTATCCCCTCCTATCGCTTCTCCACTAGCATCGCTTGTTAATGTGAAAGGTTTCTGAAGATTTGGAAACTGGAGGACTGGTGCAGAGCAAATCGCTTTCTTACATTTTTCCACTGCTATTATAACTTCAGATGAAATTTTGAACTGTACTCCTTTCCTTAACAAATTTGTCAACGATTCTGTCATCTGGGCAAAATTACTTATAAATTTCCGATAGTGCCCTACCATTCCTAGAAATTTCCTCACTTCTTTAATGTTTTTGGGAATACGAATTTCCAATATAGCCCTGATTTTATCCTTGTGTCCTCCACATGTCCCATAAACTTTACTTCTCTGTGACACAAGTTTGTTTTTTCTCTTGAAACTTTGAGCCCAAAGCTCCTAATTCTTTCAAATAGTTGCTGGAGGTGTAGTTTATGACCATGAAGATTTTTACTGAATACAATTATATCATCCATGTAAATCTGTATTGCTTGTTCATCAATACATTCTAAGAATTCATCCATAAATCTTTGAAAAGTAGATTCAGCGTTTTTTAGACCAAATGGCATTCTGGTCAACTCATAATGGCACCTTTCAAAGCTGAAAGCTGTTTTCTCAGTGTCATTTGGGTTCATTATCTGATGATACCCTGATTTTAGGTCCAATGTACTGAAAACTTTTGCTCTAATAGCAAAGTAGCCCTAATAAAAAAGTTAACACGTATAATCTAGTTATGTAAAAAGGGTTGCCGGCCTGGTTGGTGCAGTGGGCTAGGGCGTCACAACCTTCAGTCCGCTAGCACTGCCAGGTTTGGGTTCGCATCCTAGTGGCATGGCTGTTTTCACCTTATCAATCACATTCGCACTCAATATCCATTACCCACGCACAAGCTAAAATGCTTATGTGGGCATCATCCGAAAAAAATTAATTGTAATGGCTAGACAGCGCAGCTACAGCCGGGTAACTTGAGCAGCGCAGATATAGCCACGGCAGCTCGAGCTGTTGCTTGGGAATGCTACATTTATTGTTTCAATTTAGCATCGTGCTTTCGATTAATCATAATTCATACTTTATTTTATGCCATATCTCTTACATGACTTCCAACTGAAATAGATCAAACATAAATTCAATGGATTCAAAGTACTTTTCGAGTAGTTGTGAAGGTGATATTGAGGTACGGTAGTTATCCATATTAAATGAATTTCAAATTTAGAATTTTTAATAAATCAGTGGTTTGGCAACAGGATTCAAAGTAAATGTGACTCCATATCATTTGCGATTTGCAAGCCTACGAGAAATATAGGAATTGTCAGGAATATCTTAATTTGAAATCTATATTCTAAATTACAAGGTCTTGCTAATGTTGTTAACAAGGTCTACTGGGTTGTTTCTAGAAGCAAAATTTATTTAATATTTATTCATTCCAGAAGGAGGAACAGAAACATGAGAAGGTGAAGAAACTACCTCATTGTAGCTTTTAATATTCGCAAAAAGTAGGAAAGTATTTCGTAAAGTACTTCTTCCACCTTTACTAGCCTACACTTGGACATCTAAATTGATTTGATCAGTTTAGCTGCTGGCAATAGACCAGTTCCTTCTAACTCATAATTTTATTCGTCAATGAGATAGTATTGACAATCCTGTATCACAAGAAAACTTGATAAGCATTTAAACTTTACAAAATGTAAAGTTTACATGTTTTTTTTTTTGTTAATTTTAAATTTGAGTAATTTGAAGTTTTTCATTAATCGTTGAACTATGATACTTTTTCATTAATTTTTTTCTGTTTAGAAGCCAAGTGGAGGCAGTGAGGCCGCACCAGTCTCTCTACTAACCGATCATGTATTGGAGAAGTTCGTTAACAGCAGACCTCAAGCGGCTGGTGTTGTTTCGTGGTCGCCACCCCAGCAAAACTGGAACCCATGGACAGGGTGCAACATCGATGAAGGGCCTTTGGCACATGTAAGTTTTTGAATGGATTGAAGAATTCTTCTATTTACAAAAAAAAGAGAACAAAATTAGAATTTACAAAATAGAAAATTACAGTACTAGAAAGTTCATGAAGAAACAAAAAGTTATTCTAGGAGAAAGGATTAAAAAAACTAATAATACTCACAAAATATATCACTTAGTACAGTGTTGGCAACTTTGTAAGTATCACTGTGGTTTAATAGAGCAGGTTTTCAGCTTATGAATACTTCATACTTCCATTAGAGTAAATTATGCTCTTAGTATAGTGAATAATACTTTTAATCTCAAGACAAAAGTATCAGGGATATGACGACAACTGAAAGAAGTCAACTTCCGATTCTTAGCAGAAAATGAAAAATAATGAATGCAACTAATGATAATTCAGTGATTATCATCAAAGGAATTGTCTTTCGGAGGAGACGATAAGCCGTCGGTCCCGACTACCTCAAAGTAGTCGTCATCTATCATCCATATCATTACCCACGCACAAGCCTATGAGCTCATGTGGGCTTCACCCTCATAACAATAACAATAACAATTACTGGTTGTGGAAAAACAACCCAGGTAATTGATTACATTGAGTTGTCGACATATAGCTGATAGTTTTGTCTTGAAATTGAAAGTATTATTCACTTTAGTAAGAGTATAATTTACTCTAATGGAAATATGATTTACGATTGTGTAAGTATGTTCCAAACTCTAGCAAAATTATCCAAGTTAGTGAAAGAATGATTCGTTTCGTGAGAGTATGTGTTGCTTTTGTGGTCAAGCAATTAGTGATGAACCTCTGAGTTTTTTACTTTATTTTTTATCCACTTAGTCCAGGCGCTGACTTACATTGAGCATGCACGAGAGAGGTAGAGAATTTGACTTCAGATTATTGTTTAGGGTTGACTAGTGTATATGAAACCAGATGTCGTCATGTCGTAGGGTGGTCGACAGCCTGCGGGGGAGGGGGGTAAGTTATTGTATAAGTAGTATATTGGCCTTTCGATGATTTTTATATTGTAATACTATAATGTTATATGGTTGTATATTCATAAGAGACATTTTCAATCAAGTTATAGATATATTCTATAAATAATGACTGCTGAATTGTAAAAGAACAATAAAAATAGTAAGTTGAAAATATCATTTTAATATTTATTACTGGGATATCTATTCCTGCAAATTCCATCAAAGAGTCGAATTGGCTCTTAAATTATCAGTTGATGGTGAAAATATACTAAACTAGTAGATATAGGTAACAGAAAGATTTTCAACCCTTGAAAACTAATCGAAATTAAACTTTTTTGCCTTCTTTTGGAAATACGATGAGAATTAGCTGTTCTACGAGCATGAGAATTCAAAAATCGAATTCAGCGACTGAAAAAACATAAGAATACAGTTTCAAAATACATTATTTGAAGACATACGCTTATATAGTGTGTCCAAGCAAAGAAAAGCCTCTGGCAAGATGAGAAAATGTCTTCAGCTCGGTCAAAATTGTTTAAAAAATTATTGATTTGGTTTCAATTGTCGGAAATATTTTGATCTACAATTTGAGACCAAATCAATAATTTTTGAACCAATATTGACCGAGCTGGAGTCATTCTCTCATTTTGCCAGAGGCTCTTCTATGCTTGGACAGACTATAGAAGAGTCGCAATAGGTATGCCTACTGCGGGTGTTTAACAGGTGGGGGGACCGCGGCGCAGCGTAACAGCGCTCCTTATCCCCCTCTCACAGCCGCATTCACGATCGTAACCACTTGAATATATACATCAATGGATTCAGAAATAAAAGGCCTACGACGTTTATAGAAACCATTTTTCAACTAAGTCAGCTTACGTCTTCAATGTTTAAGAAATAAGAAACAATCAGAACCAAAAAATGAATTTTTTGAGATATTTTTTTTCGGAAAAACTAAGCGTTTTACCTTAAAAATAAAGAGGACCATTATGAAAGCCAAATATATATTGCAAATTTTCAAAATGAATCCAAAGCTCTACTATTAATATTAACCCCAGGACAGGCGTTTTTATGAGCGCCCGTTTTTTACAACTTACCCCCCTCCCCCACAGGTTGACGATCACCCTAGGACATGACGACATCGGGTTTCATATACACTAGACACCCCTAAACAATAATCCGAAGTCTAATTCTCTACCTCTCTCGTGCATGCTCAATGTAAGCCAGCGCCTGGACTAACTAATGAAATGGCGATTTCGGTTCTCTATTTTTGTGTTTGATTCATGGTTGGCTTCAACTAGCACTTGTACATTTAATCATGTGATTACTTTAATAATGAGTTACTGGAGTTCCTAATATGGAGCATTTTTGTATGAATAATGAGTTTTGAACAAATGAACACCCAAGTTAAGTTCTGGTTTGATCGTATTAATTTCACTACTATTAATATTTTGTAAAATGGCTAAATGAAATTAATTATGATAATTATAATCTCCAGTTTATTTTCTATAGCATTACAAAAATCATTATCATTTTATGTTTGTTTAACTTATCATAACTTGTCATAAAACTCATCTGTATTACAATACTACCATCTATATTATACTAAACCATATAGCTTTCATAATCATGTGGACTTTATGAATCTGAATACTTCGGTAATCAATGTTCTATTTAAAATTACAGGCATCATTGGACCAAATAAGCGAAGATCTTGCTGAAGGATTCAAGAATAAAATGCAGGGTGATACTGACTTTCAAAAATCTGTTGCTGAAAGAAGTCAACTTCCGATTTTCAGCAAAAGAGGAGAAATAATGAATGCAATTAATGATAATTCAGTCATTATCATCAAAGGAAATACTGGTTGTGGAAAAACTACTCAGGTAAGTTCAATATTAAAAGATCTAAAGGTCATCCGTACAAATGTATGGGATTGACAAGTTTTGAAACATTTGCTTAAGAATATGTGTGAAGTTTTGAGTGTAACATTTTGGCTTTAGCATTTGATTCGTGTAAGAAAACTATGTAAATGAAAAGTAACTTGGTTGAATAAAATAGAAAACTTGAAATAGAAAACCAAATAATGATAACGTTCCTTTACAATTCAATTCAATTTATCTATTCCAAATAAGGAAAACATGGTACATAATAAATGACAATGTACATGGAATAATTATTTCCCCGCATGGACTACTGATCCGTGAGCGGGGAAAATCTATTCTATGTGAAACACTTGATAAACTTCATCAATTTTTGTAAATATATTATACAACATACAATAGTTATAGAATACTTTCACCTGCGTATTGATTTACTTTTTTAGTATCCTTTGTTTTTATTGAAATTGGGTAATGTGTTCAAAGTTCTGTTTATGTAATGTTTGTGAATCAAAATAAGGCAATTAAAAAAAAAGGCAATAAAAAAAATCAATAAGGAATTAAAAAAAAAACGTATCTTCTCAGATTTTTCTGTCTATTTTCAATTTGAAACGTTTGTGTTCAGGTATGCCAGTATATTTTGGACGACTACATCCAGACAGGACAAGGTGGCTATTGCAACATCGTTGTGACCCAGCCGAGGCGTATTTCTGCCGTGTCAGTGGCTGACCGTGTGGCCAATGAACGTTGCGAAGATACCGGAATTAGCATTGGTTACAGTGTGCGCTTCGAATCTATGCTACCTAGGCCTTATGGTGGAATCATGTTTTGCACTATAGGTCCGTTTAAATCATATTTTAGTTGTAATCTAATTCATCTATTATTATTACTACTACAATGATTATCTTATGATTAGCTTATTTGATTCATCCCTATGTTTCAAGTGTGAGATTTTGTATGCTTAAAATCTAGTTTATGGTATTCATTATAAATCCATTTCTCATTGTTTCCTTTATATCAGAGCTACAGAGTTTTATCACTGATTTTTTATTTTAAATAATATCGCAGTATCCTTTCCAGTTATTTTTTTACTAAAGCATTACATGTTTCGACTATTAATAGTCAGTCATTTTCTAATGCAAAATATAGTAATTAACGCTCCATGTCCCAAGGTGGTTTTATCATAACCTTCTATCATTATAATGAGAAATAATAGATGTTTATGGTTTTATGTAGATGTCATATCATTTTCATCCCATTGAAAATCCAGTCCCCATAATTTTCCCGTTGAAGCCAGCTGAGTATAACTTTTAAGGGGTAATACAATGTTTAATTGATTAGTTGAATAGGAAATGTCATCTCCATGAAACCTCCTTTGTAAATACGACTATATAACATCACCCTAACATAATAGCAACAAAATATGATAACTATTACTTTATAATTACTCGTACTATGATGCATTATTACATCCTCTTGATAATAATATCATACTTACTGATATATTTTCTACATTTTATAGATTTTATGTGCAATAATCACTCAATTCTAATTGCGAATAACTTGTAATTGTCCACAGGAGTCCTTCTAAGGAAGCTTGAGAATGGTTTGAGGGGAGTTTCTCATGTGATAGTCGACGAAGTCCACGAGAGAGACGTCAACACTGATTTCATAATGGTGATATTGCGTGATATGATTCACACCTACCCCGATTTGAGAGTGATCCTCATGTCAGCCACCATTGATACAACGGTCTTTTCAAGATATTTCAATGACTGTCCTGTACTTGAAGTTCCTGGTCGTGCATTCCCTGTGCAAGGTGGGTAACTTTATGCTTTTTTTTTTAATTTGAAAAATGATGAAGTTGGATTCTCAGTGTAATATTTTTTTCAATACAGTTGGGGATAAAGAAACTGGCGGTTGGCGAATTATGTTTTTTCTATAAACAGCTGTTGCCAAGATGGAAGGGTGAAGTGATAATGTTTGAGAAAGAAAAAGTGTTTTTCCAGTCAGCTAATTCATTCCACAATTTCCACACGTCTCAATTATTGTTTGAAATCAGTGCCTGCCTCTTAATAAGTATTATCAGGATGAAATCTATTTCACATACTTCTTTAAATGTGTAGTACGGAGAAGACCATTCGTGAAGATGACGTCTACTTCATTGAATACAATAAAGTTATAATTTCAACAAGTGGAGGTGCGATTCCTGAGTGGCAGCCCGGCTCTAAATTCGCTGCTAGAATTACCCAGATCTAGCTGCGCTGCTCTAGTCATCACGACTACATTCACATAACTATATTATAGATGTTCACTCCGTTATTAGGGCTACTAATTTATACTGAATCAATAAATAGTGAAATTCACCCTATTTCAGTCATTTTTAAGTTAATTCCACTATTAAATACAATAAATTTTATTGATTCAGTATACATTAGTAGCCCTAAGAACAGATTAAACATCTATAATATAGTTATGTGAATAGAGTTGTGATGACTAGATCGGCGCAGCTAGAGCTGGGTAGTTCTAGCAGCGAATTTAGAGCCGGGCTGCCGCTTGGGAATCTTACCTTTATCGCTCACCTCACGCGCTCCGTACTGTCCAAAAAATTCAATAGAACAGTCGCCATGTTGATCTTCTTTGTCGAAAAGTCTTCTCTCTGCGAATTGTTTATAGCATCCTGGATAATGGTTCTTGATGCACAGATAAATAAAATTTTAGAAGTTATTTATTACAGTTCAAATGTTACATTACAGTTATTTATACATTAATATTTACTAAATTGTAGGATTTATCTTCTTCTTCTTCTTCACTGCACGGATTAGGTTTTATTACACCTGTTCCGGTACCCATCTTTTTCTCGGTCTACCTATATCTCTTTTACCTTTTGGTTTGTAATTTTGTGCTTCCACCGGCATCCTTCCACATGGCATCCTATCTAAGTGGTCGCACCTGTTTCTTCTGTTTAGTGATATTTTAACATGTAGAGGTGTTACAGACAGAGTTCTTCTTATATGGTCGTTTCTTATTTTGTCTGTCCTAGTGAAACCAAACAGACTTCGTAAAAACCTCATCTCCGCAGCTTGAATATTACTGTCAATTCTTCTTGTATGGATCCAATTTTCACTGCCATATAATAAAGTTGGTAAAGTTGGTTGCCATATAATATAGTAAAGTAATTAACTGTGTATAATAGCAATAGTATCATAGAACTTGATTCTTGTTTCCTGTCTTGTTTTATTTTTCAGATTTCTATTTTTATTACCGCATATTTTTTGGAATTTTGCCAATTTATTATAAACATATTTATCTATGTCAAATGTTATATTGTTGCCAAGGTAATTGAAGTGTCTTACCTGTTACCTGTTCTATTATTTTGCCATTCATTACATTTTGTTCTTATAGGGGTTTTTCCTTAAAAAGCCATTGATTTTGTTTTTGTGGTAGAGATTTTTAAATTATATTCTTGATCAGCTCTCTAGCATAAATATTGATTTCTGTAAGGCGTCATCATTTTTTTGAATTACAACTAAATCATCGGCATACATGATAGAGTTCACCGACTTACGGTCGGAAAGCTGTATACCTGAGTCCACAAGCTTTTTCCATGTGCATAACATATCGTCAACATAAATATTAGATAATGTTGGAGATATACAGCATCCCTGACGAACTCCCTTGTTTATGGTGATGACTTCAGTCAACTCTTCATCGACTTGCAAACGAATTGTTGTATTCTCATATAGGCTCTGAAGAGATTGAATGATATGCTTAGGGTAGCCTCTATATTTCAGAACTGACCGAAATAAGTTGCGATTTACTGAGTCGAAAGCTTTTGTAAAATCGATTAAAGCCATATGAGTCTCAAGGTTGTACTCTCGTCTTTTCGATATAATCTGATTCATCGTGAAAACTGCATCTGAACATGATCTACCTTTTCTAAACCCCATCTGCTCCTCCAAAAGTAATACGTCAGTGATTCTTTTAAGTCTATTATTAACTATCTTTGCATATACTTTGTAAGTGGTGTCCAAAAGACTGATTCCCCTGTAATTCTGATGGTCCGCCCTGCTTCCTTTCTTAAATAGGGATATAACTTTGGACTGTAGCCATTCTTTGGGAACTTGGTGTTTCTTCCAGCACATGTTGAAAAGGTGTAACACTCTAAGGTGCAAGTGTATCCCACCATATTTCAACAGCTCCATATTTGTACCATTCAGACTTGGGGCTTTTCTATTCTTCGTACTTTTCAGAGCATCAATCAGTTCCGCTATCGATATCATATCCTCACAGCAATTCTCACAGACAGTCTCAGCCCTATCTGGCGGTATTTCTTCGCACCAAAGCTTTTTATAATGTTTGATCCAATCATTAGTATTAATGCAATTTAATTTAACATTATCTCTTTCATTATTATTTATAGTTTTCATGATCTTATATGCTAATGATTGCCGCCCATGCACATCTTCTTCAATTGTTGTTATAAACTTGTCCCATGAATCTTGATGAGCTTTCCTCACAACTTTTGATGCCTAGCAATATGGTAAATTGTTCTGTTCAGTGGCGTTTGATCTCCTAGATATTTTCTATATGCTTCATTCTTTTCTTTAATTGCTTTCTCTATCTCTTCCGTCCATATTTTCACTCCTTGAAAATATGGGAGGAAGGGCTTTGGAATAGCTCCTTTTAGTCGCCTCCTACGAACAGGCAGTGATATCGTGGGTGTATTCTGGGTAATGAACAAATTATTGAGTCAGATGGTCGACTCAAAATCCCCCCATCCCACAGGGGCTAGGTAGGATTTATGTAATGTATTTATGGGTTCATTTCTTCTTACGTTACGACAGCCATTCTCTTGTTTTACAAAATGCATGCTAATTAAAAAGTATTTTAACTTCTGATCTTTCTTTCAGAATATTTTCTTGAGGATTGTGTGCAAATGCTTAACTTTGTTCCACCACCGGACACACGAAAAAGCAAAAAGAATAAGGATAAGGGTGATGAAGAAGGTTGCGAGCCGACCGAAATGGATGACAATATGAATAAGTGCGTGGCAGACACGTATTCGGCGCAGACTAGGATGAATGTCGGTCTGATCAGCGAAAAAGATATCAGTTTCGAATTGATTGAGGTGTGTACTCATCATCTATCAAATTTCAACTCAAAGTTAGTATTAATTCAATAATAATCATTCAGTTTTCAACCGTACAATGTATTTTGAAATATTACAAAAAAATTTTATTGATTTTATCCTTTTCAATTAGATGTGCGATATACATTGAGATTTGCTGACAAACTTTCAATTCACAGTAAACCACTATTATGAGAAGCCAATCCATACAAGCTATTAGGCTTATAATTTTAAACGATCAAGTCTTGTTTGTTGAGTTGAGCTTCTTATTTTTCTATTAATAATTAATTGACACTAATTGCAATCTTTTTGGTATTGTAATTTTTTGAATGCTACAGTTCTCTTCCTATCTCTTGATGAATAATAGTACATTACGCCACAAGCCTTGGAAGTGAACGTTTACGGTATGAGGATAGTTTCCCGGGCGAGGCTTGCCGAGCCTGGGAATAATTCCGAATACCGTAAACAAACTTCCTAGGCGAGTTTGCTTATATTTCTTTTCGCCTCACTTCAGATAAGCATTATCAATCAAATTTCATTTAATCAATACTTCACGATTAACAATTCAATCTGAATGAGGTTATAGCAATAGCTGATTCAAACTGATAACTGAATAGGTTAAAAAGGTGCACTGTCGCCCGATCTAGCGGACGGCTTGATAACTACTACGTTAATCCTGTCAGCTGCTGTTGTCCACGCGCGGAAAGAAAGTCCTCGCATGGGAAGGAAGTCTTACCACTCGAGGACAACAGCTGACTGTAAATGAAATGTAAATAACGACTTTCAAGTCTACATAGGGACCGGTAAGCAGCTTTTTTCTGTGAAGTGTGGCGAAAATGTAATTTATTACTATCTTGTTAATATTAAATGTTAATTTTACAGTCTCTTCTGAAATACATCAAGGGACTGGGCATACCAGGTGCAGTGCTTGTCTTCTTGCCTGGCTGGAATTTGATTTTCGCTCTGTTCAAATATTTGCAACAACATCCTGTATTTGGTGAGTGCGTATTTGGTACCTACATGTATTAAATGAAAAATCCATTAACATGAATCGCTATCTTCGTAAAATATTACAATGTTGGAGGTCAAGATCTTATTAACATTTAAAGATATAGTCTGCAGCCCCCAAAGAGCCTGCCCGAATCTTGCCAAGTTTTTTGTGAATACAGTAGTGAGTAGATAGATGTGGACTTTTTGGCGGTTTCAGTTGTTTCTCAGTATGATACTGATTCTTCATGATACTTCAATGATAACCTGTTGAATATTGCATCTGAATTTCGAATTTCCATGGTTATAACTACTCTTTCTCATAAAATTTTATTTCGCAGGTGGTACTGGCTTTCAAATCTTGCCTCTCCATTCGCAGTTGCCAAGAGAAGACCAGCGAAGAGTTTTTGCTCCAGTACCTGACGGTACCACCAAGGTAGACTTCTCATTTTTTATCTTGAACTTTCTTAATTAGACTTGCTCTGGAATAGTACAACTGCTTCCTTCTCATGATCTCTATTTTGAGATGATACGGACTGTCTTCGTTTATCCATCCTTTTTTTAATTGCATCAATTTTATATTATTTTTTAACAACCTATTATAATTCAAATATAATGAATGAAAATCACAGTACCCTTTCAAGTATTTATTACATGAATTTTAAATAATGGAATTGCATTATTGATATTGCCTCCAACGTGTGCAAAACATGTAATGCTCCAATAAATACTTTAAAGGGAGGTACTGTGATTCTTATCTATTATATTTGCATCAGTTGTAGCTCTAAACAACAAAGATTAACTATTACAGTTGTATTCCAATCTCGATTTAATAAAATAAATTTCTAATTATTTTCGAAATACATTCAGAGTCTGTTATTGAGTAAGATGAACATTTTAAACATTGTATAACCTTCATATAGGCTACTTGAGATTTTCCCTCTGTTTCTTAGTATAATTTTTTTTTTTGTTTTCCGTCATTTTTTGAACTAACACTATAACTTACCCTGGTTATAGAATAAATACATTTTGAAAGAAAATTCTAACATTGTTATCTATTTATTCTGTAGATGAATTACAATAACTCATGGTTACAATAAGTCATAATAATTGTTATGTTGACTTCATGAATGTGCTTGCTCTAATCAATTATTGTTGTTTATGTTCTTCTGTTCTTGTGTTAAGAGGTCAATTTATGGGAATTATATGGAAAATGTTTTTGACCTTGGATTTATCCTTATGCCCTTTCAAGTATCATTTATATTACAAATAAATATCAACATAATCCAAACTTGTTGCAGATCATTTTGTCAACCAACATAGCAGAAACATCGATTACAATAAACGATGTTGTGTATGTGATTGATACTTGCAAGGCGAAAATGAAGCTGTTCACTTCACACAACAACATGACGAACTATGCTACCGTGTGGGCGTCCAAGACTAACCTGGAACAGAGGAAAGGCCGTGCTGGTCGAGTTAGGGCCGGCTTCTGTTTCCATCTGTGTAGTCGGGTGAGTCTATTGACATTTTAGTTATTAATCGTTGTGCAAAAAAATCAAGATGAAAATCAAATCTCTCATAAATCGAGCCTCGAAGAATTATCTAAAACTTGAAACTCTGCTCGTTTGTTGTCGTCTTAATCACACCATCATATTTGGAAATATACTCGTGAAATTTAATGTTGAATATGTGCAGAGTATAGTATGTATCATTGTATTTTTATGGTTCCTCCATGAAACAAAATCAAACAGTGGACACACAGCTCCATACGTGTAGGATTTTGTAGGCTACAAATAGTTCTTGAAGTATGTCACTTTTCTATTCATGAAAATCATCTTTTATTCGAATCGATACTTACTACTTCTTAGTGGACATCAATTAATATTTTTCACTCAGTTTAAAGTACAAATTCTAGGGCTGTTCATAAAATAACTTTCCTACATTTTTTTTAAAGTGTGAAACAACATTTCATTCAATTTTCCCATACATCGTTGGAAAGCCTGATTTCTCCTCTTTCTTTCTATATAATTACAATTTCTATCCCTACATTCCAGTAGGAGCAATATTATTTCTTGCAGGACCTGCAACCGCCAACTCGGTTCCCCGCTTGGAACAAATTTTGTTTTCGACTTCATTGTGCGTCTGAAATTCAAGTCCGATGGGTCGATATTTAAATTTTGGGCAGAGATTAGAGTTACTAAATCAGGACAGTATGAGCTAAATCAGGACAGTTGGGTGGATGAGAGGGACCAAAGTCCATCTGAACTTGGTTTGAAGGACCTTGGCTAGCCATGAGACATGCGGACGTGCATTATCGTGATGTAACCTTTTACCATGGCTGAGTTTACCTATTCAGCGGTTTTGTATCTCTTTTTAAAGTTTTCATGAACTCATGGTATCAATTTGAGTTGGTGGTGGACTAGTGATCTCTTGCATTGATGAGAAAATGGCCCCTTCTATGCCATAAACCACGGTCATCGTTTGTTAGAATATTTGGCCTGAGACAATCAGAGTGTGATTACGATTTCTTTGATTTCGAATCATTGTTGCGATTTTTTCCGGTTTCAGCATGGAGTGAATATCATGTATTTTAAACCTCAACATAAGAGTCGAAGAATTCATCATTTAGATTCCAGACGGACGACAATGTCGAAAACAAAGTTGAATAATGTTTAAAAGTGTTGGCGGTGGAATGTTTGAAGAGGTCCTACAATAATGAATCATGCTCTTACTGGAATGTATGGATAAAAATGGAAATTATAGAGAAAGACAGAGTAGAAATCAGGCTTTCCAATAATGTATGGGAAAAGCCTATGAAATATTGTTTTACACTTGAAAAATATGTGGGAAAGTTATTTAATGAACAGTTCTCATATGCGAGATAAGGAAAGAAAACACAGGCAGTCGCCCAAAACTTCTTCAATTCCTGATTTAGTTACATAATAAATAGTTCTTTTCCTGATTTAGTCACATAATGAATAATTCTTCTCCTGATTTAATCACATAATTAATAGATCTTCAATATCTATATTTTCAGGCACGATACAGCAAACTAGACGAGTACGCAACACCAGAAATGCTGCGTACTCCTCTGCACGAACTGGCGTTGTCGATAAAACTGCTGAGACTGGGCGCCATCGGCCAGTTCCTGAGTAAGGCGATTGAATCACCGCCCATCGACGCTGTGATAGAAGCCGAGGTGATGCTCAGAGAGATGAAATGCCTCGATGACAATGACGAGCTGACGCCGTTGGGCAAAATTCTGGCACGACTGCCGATCGAACCTCGTCTGGGAAAAATGATGATCTTGGGCACGCTGTTCTTCTGCGGCGATGCTTTGTCCACTATTGCTGCCAATAGTTCCACCTTTCCCGAAGTGTTTCTTACTGGTAAGTCTTCCTTTCGTCAAGCAAGAGTTAACCCACATAGCTGCGACCAAAACCAATGAGTTGCAATTAAAGACAGAGGTTCATTGATCATCGCAAATCGAAAATCAGCTGACCCGTGTGCGTTGCTTTACACAATTTCGTGTTTTTATTGACTCTTGAGCCTTGCTCCTATTTCACGGGTACATGTGACTAAGAAGCAATAGAAACACGTAGATGTATAGAGCAACGGAAATCGATAATCAGCTGACCAATGTGTGTTCCTCTATACAATTCGTGTTTCAAAAGATTATGTAATAGGATTATATTGTCATTAGCCTATTGTAACTATACACTTATATTCTATAGTCCATTCACGATGGCTTGATACGAGATAAACAAAAGCTCTGCATATGTGTGTGCGTGTGCGACTGGAGTGGCTTTGTTTTAGCCACGACATAAACAAGTCACTGCAATGCGGAAATCCCGAATTTTATTGTCGGGACTGTAACCGAAGCATTGACACAAATTTTTACTACAATTGTTTGTTCATTTTAGATTCATGCAGTCAAGAGACAACCGTAACAAGCAATTTCCCTATGTGTATCTATAAAAAAAGATACTCATTCTGAATTGCCTACAAAGAAATTCTGGATTTCGGCATTGCTGTGACTTGTTTATGTCGTGGCTAAAACGACGCCACTTCAGTCGAACACACACACATGCAAGACTTCTGTTCATCTCGTCTCAAGCCATCGTGAATGGACTATAAATTGTAACTATTGTATCAACAAGCCTATTGTAGCTGCTGAACAATCTTCTTCTTCAGGTACCCTCTCCATTGCGGAGGTTGGTAATCATCTTGGCAATTTTCTTTTTATCTGTTACTGCATTGAAAAGTTGATCCAACAAAAGCTGCTGAACAATAGTTGATTGCAATCTAAATATCAATTGAAATATATGAGGAAAGGAGGAAATGCTAGAAGAATTGAAACCGTATAATTATAGGCTTACTATTATCATTATTCGAGTGCGTTGATCTTGTTATAATGTAGCCTATACATACATTTCATCATAATTTTTTGTTTCATAATAATTTCAATGATATTCTATCTCGCTATTAATGATATTGAATCACTTCTCAATCAATTCTCCGCTTCTTCCAATAAGAGTACGTTATCAGTTCATTGAGACTATTATAGTAGGCTAAGTAATGAATGAAACTAATTTATTTTAGACAGAACTTCCTTTCAAGTGATGATAGACGTATCATAGCAATACCTACTAATACAGTAGGTATTGATCATAGTGATGTTTTTATACTCGAGTATGCATCCAAGTAAAGTATCCATTGTTTTTGAACTAATATGTTGATGTTTGAATGAATAAGTTGCATTGAACTGAATGAATATTATGTGGTTTTCATTTCATGTGATCGAACTTCATCACTTTTCATAATTTACTTTACTCGTCTCATTTTATCACTTTCTATATAACTTTACTTCTCATTTTCTTAACTCTTTATTTTTCTGAACAGAACGGAAACTGAGTTATCAGCAGAGAGCGTTCGCTGGCAGCCGTTACAGCGATCATATTGCTATGCTGAACGTGTTCCAGACTTGGGAGGGAATTCGGGTCAATGGTCCACGTGCCGAAGAGAACTTCTGTGATCACAAGCAAATTTCTCTGCCGACTTTGAAGATCACATGGGAAGCTAAGGTACATGAATCTTCATTCACAATTCAAAATAAAAAAAAAGTTGAGCAAGTGTTGATATACTATTTGAGACATTATAGTATATAATTATATATTCTCATATTACAATACAGTTTATCATTCAGGTACTAAAGTGTTAACTTTAGTGTTTAAAGAGTTTTAAGTGTTAACTGAGTACTAAAGTGTTATGTTGAATCAGCTGAGAAATTCAATAATTGTACATTACGCTACAAGACTAGGAAGTTAGTGTTAACGGTATGAGGATAGTTTCCCGGGCGAGGCTTTCCGAGCCTGGGAATAAATCTGAATACCGTAAACAACTTGCTGGGCGAGTTTGCGTATAATACTTTTCGTCATACTTCAGATAAATACTATTACTCTAATTTCATTTAATCAATATTTTTATTCGTAATTCAATCTGAATGATGCTATAGGGCTCGAGAAGTGCACTGTCACCTGATCTAGCGGACGGCTTGAAAACTACTAGGTTATTACTGTCGGCTGTTTTCTATCGAGGCTAGTAGTCTTTTAAAGTCTTTCTTTCGATGCGTGGAGAGAAGCCGTTTGTAGATCAAAACTTTCCAATCTACTTAGGGACCGGAAAATAGCTTATTTCTGTGAAGTGTGGCGAAAAACCAGTTACAAGTTTGTAGCTTGAACGGTTATTGGGATAACATCTGGCTTGGTTTTCTAACAACTTACATAAAGCCAGCTCCATTCATGCGCTATTTGGCAAACACCGAACATCTAGTCGCCGAATCACGACTAGTGTGAAGCGGAGTGTTCGCTATTTGGGAAATAGCGAACACGAATGTTTGTGTGTTCCGTCCATTGTCGGTCTTTTGGACACATCGAAGTGGACGAATGTTCGGCAAATAGCAAACTTTTTGCCCATCCACACATTCGCCTTCATGTTTGGCTAATAATAATAATAATATTCGTGTAACCTGGCTGGCTCAGGTCTGGTGTCAGAGTTTTCAGGTCGCTCCTGAACGATTTCAGGGCCTCTGACATGACTTAACGACTGTTTTTTAGGCAGCCGGGACCGACGGCTTAACGTGTCCATCCGAAACACGGGGAAGTGGCTTGAGAAAAATTTCTGGTCTGACCTGGGTTTGAACCAGGGACCTTTGGGTTGCAAAGCCAGCACTCAACCCACTCAGCTACGCCACCCCCATGTTTGGCTAATTTTGTTGTTTTTTGTTGCATGTAGATTGAGTCAATTGAGGAAAAAGTTTCTTACGTGTTAATTTAATACATAATGTTTTTAGACGAGATAAATATTAAATTACAGTGTGGATGATTTTCAAGTGATATACTCAATTTTGATACTATGGAATTGAATTGAATTCTATTCAAATATTTTATTGAAAACTAGTGAATGTCCAGTCCGGTTCAGGTTACTGAATTATAATCTTGATTCTTGAATGTTTTAAAAATTCCTACAAACATTAATATTCAATCATTGCTAAGGTTAAAGTTGAAATTAGTACCGTAGTGTTAGATTTTTGAAAGTTGAAATTTTCGACAGTATTTTGAAATTATTGACCTAGAAAATGTCACCTATTCGGTTGACGATTTGCTACGATTTACGAATACGTGCTCGGAAAACCACGCATGTGTGGAGATGTGTGATCGTTAGTTGGCAGATAGCAAGCAAAACTGTTCGCCAAATACCAAATGTTCGGTATTTCCCAAATAACGCATGTATGGAGGCGCCTCAAGCTAGGAAAGAATCAAAATTTTTGTTCAAGCTTCTAATATCCTGATGCAAGACCGTAATATTTCCCCTGTCCGTCAGAAAGCAAGAGTTTACCTTTATGATTTCCTTCGCAAATTTAAACGCTTCAATCATAATCCAGAAATATATTATGAAAGCTAATATGCATAAAAAACAAATAAAAAAAATAATACCTTAATCATTTGAAGGATATTCATTGTAGCAACATTGATACTGAAAAAATGCAAGATAAAAAGTAAAAAGGTTCCATAATAAGTACACATACCAGATCAAGACGAATAAAAAAGAGAACCCAACATTTTGGTGTAATTAAGGGTGTGTGGTAGACTGGTAGTGGACGGCCAACTTTCGAATGGCAAAATCAAGCCCCATAAAAACAATGTAATTTTTATCAATCTCTCGAAACAGATAGAGCCTCTATTTATGGACAGAATTCCACGTTCTTTATGTTATTGGAAAGAGAATTCAATTCTCCAGAGGCGTGACTATTTACTTTTTCGATTTTTAGTTTATTTTAATAATTATCATATAAAAATTAATTGAATATAAAAGCATTAAACTCTAATTATCTAAATAAACTAAAAATCGAAAAAGTAGAGAGCCACGCCCCTGGAGAATTCTCTTTCCAATAACATAAAGAACGTGGAATTCTGTTCATAAATAACGGCGCTATCTGTTCCAAGAGATTAATAAAAATTACATTGTTCTTAAGGGACATAATTTTGCCGTTCGGCAGTTGGCCGTCCACTACCACCCACTCCAAAGATTAATAATGAGTGGGGATAGCCATGATGGATGATGGTCAACAGTGAGTGAAAATCAAGAAAGAGATAAAAACTAGGGCTCTAATAAAACACATGGAAAAACCATTCCATGACTCGAGAAAGTGAAAAAATTAACTTCTATCTATCTATCTATCTATCTATCAGTATCTATAACTATAATCTATCTTATACAGTAATATATTCCTGATAATCATTCACATTACCAAGAAATTAGACTGACGAATTGGAAATCTCTTATCAATTATCAAGATAGAAAATAATCAAACGAAATACAGGGTGACCGTATTTATTTGATTGTGCTGAGGTCAAAGGCTGTTCCGTGGCTCTGATCCATTGGTTGGTTATCGGGTCGGCGCGTTATCACCTCGTCCAACAAGTCAACCAAATTATAATTTTAGCATTTAAAAAACCCAAATTCCAAAACGTCTTTTCCCAAATTGTGATAGAAATATTTAAAATCGTGGTTTGAAAGATTTATCACTTATCACGATTCACAAATTTTTACACTCCGAAATAGGAAACTATTATTTAGAATTTTGACTGTTGATTTAGAAGTCAGAATGATACAAAAATATATATAAAAGGATTTGGAATATCAAATTACACTTACAAGCTATGAGTTTTTATGAGTTCAATCCTAAATTAAATATGGTAAAAATAAATAAATGAAATGTCTTCAATGCACTGACAGAAAACATAAGGAATTCATAGTAGCTTTGATCTTTCAGGGCAGAGGTTGAAAAATGGTTACTTGGTTAATGCCTCTATAACTATCATAGTCTATTCTAGGAGGAAATATTTCATATTGTTGAACTCTCTTGAAGGTTTTAATTACAAGGACTATAATCAAATTGTGTCGGTAATTTTTCTTTTAAGGTCTCTTGTGTAGTGACTCTTTTTCTTATAGTGAATCTGCATGGATGTATAATCTGTACAAGCAAAGAATTCATTCTGGTAAGAACTCCAGCTCGGTCAATATTTGTTCAAAAATTATTAATTTAGTCTCAAATTGTAGAGCAGAATGTTTTCTACAATTTGATGTCAAAATAATAATTTTTGAATCAATGACCGAGCTGGAGTCATTTTTCTCATCTTGCCATAATGTCTTCTTTGCTTGGACAGACTATACCACATCATTTTATAATATAGCAACTGTCAATTATGTATGAATTCACTAATCATGACAATTCAACAATATATTAACATGAATGTGTTTCAACCATATTCAATTAGGCTTAACCAGCTTATGTGTGATATTGAGTTGAATAAAAATTTATTTTTCATTGCAGATTAATAATATAAAACTGTATATTCTATTACAGAATCAGCTCAGAGAATTGCTAACTTCTATTGGCTTCCCTGAGGAGTCACTGATGCCTTTGCCGTACAATTTCATTGGCACAGATGACAAAATGGACATTGTGATAGCACTTCTCTGTATGGGATTCTATCCAAACGTTTGCTATCACAAGGAAAAGAGAAAGGTAAGCTATGGCATGGTTTATCTATTTATTGTATTTTCAAAGTAAACAACTATCATCAGTGCTGACAGCATTGATACTTTCAATGCAACTCTATAAGTAAAAGTTGGTGAAATGTTAAGATTCGAACTACATTATGGAACAGAATTTTTCATTCTAATTAATTAGTAATTACAGAATTAACAATCCACATTTGCCGTTGAGGAGTTGATTATTGTTGAATTATTCTTTACACCATGCAGCATTTTTTCTAAAAACTTGTCATTATTCAACTTCCATTTGAATTCACCTTGAGAATGTGACAATTTGTCTTGTAAAACAAGACTATTTTTCATTCTCTAGAACAGATAATTGAACTATGACTGTCATGAATAATGAATTTATATCTCTCTTAGTATTCTCTTAGTAGACTATAGTTCATTAAAAACATTCTGAGAAGAGCAACCGCTCATCGAATATTCCAGGCTACACCTTCAGAATATCCTCCAGTTCGATATTAAATACTCAATATTTTGGAGTATATTAAATACTTCAGTCTGCAACGTGGTGCTAATGGTTCAAGTATAGTTCGTAGTCATATAGTGGTTTGTTACTATCTTATATTAATCTCTTTGACGTTTTTACGAGATCAGTAGATTATTATCTTGAATTTTCGAGAGCTCTAATATAAACTATTGAAATATTTATTTCTACTTTTTTCAGGTACTGACAACAGAATGCAAATCTGCCCTTGTGCATAAAATGTCAGTGAATTGCAGCAACATGGAACAAACTTTCCCATGTCCGTTTTTCGTGTTTGGTGAAAAGGTCAGTACACCATTCAATGATTTTTGTAATATTTCTATTGATCGAATTATTTTCATTTCAGATTTCAATCCATTTCAAGCCTACTATGTTTTTCTAGACATTTTTCATCCTCTTGATCATTCTGGATTTCATTTAATCAGATTTAAATTAATTGTGCTTCATTCGATAATTATGTACTTCATCAATCTATGAAATTATTAATCATCAACAAACATTGAAAATAACGTCAGGAAGTTATACAGTGGTAATTTCAATTAGAGTATTTGTTATTTGAGATTCACAGGGATTGACCTTTTTCCAATACAATGAAATGATAACCTATTCAACAGATCGAATGTAATTTCAATTGTGCAATATTTATTACTATAGTCGGCGTAATCTTAGTTGACGATTCCATTCTCCACCTGAGAAATAGCAGAGTTGTCAGAATTTGATGAATTGGAATTTCTTCTAATGCAAACACATGTTAATTAATCGAGGAAATGAAAGCGCAGCCTCCGAAAAATCAAGCGGTGTTGCGAAATCTCTAATTTTATGATAATCCAGCAGCTCAGATATCTGAGTCGATTAGCTTCAACAACTCCAATCTTTAACATGCAATGATTCATTCATATATACCGCTCTCATTACTTTGAAACTCCTGAGATGTGAAATTTCGATCTTCTAACTATTTTTGACATTTGAAAAAATAATCTCAATTGTTTTCGAACAACTTTCTCGCTTTCACCACCCAATTATCTTTTGAAACAAAAAAGATTCTAGCCGTCGAAAATGTCATGTTTTCTGTTCGAGTTGACTCGACATTGGCAGACATATTCATGAATTGAAAAAGAATCGTTCGTCGTGCATAGAAAATTGAAAAACCAATAGAAAGCACAAATTCTCCTTGTCATTCTGATGTAAAAAACTTACTCTTCACTACCATTCATAGTTGTGAGAGAAGTGATATTCGAAAGAAAGTTTCGTGATTTTTCAATTTTATCATAAAATTCTCATTTTCTTTTGAATCCTTCTATCCAGGAACTTATTTAATAGTCTACTACTAGCGTATCGAGGATGAAATTCTACATACACTTATTGGGTTTAATCGGGAATTTGAAGAAGTTCCTATTTCACACAGTCTGACAACGCAGCTATTCTGTGAGTGGAAAGAAAAATCATCTTATATGTTGCGCGGACTATAGTACTATAGTACATGAACTTATTCATGTTCCAACAGATCCGTACCCGAGTGGTTGCCTGCAAACAAATGACCATGGTCACACCTATCCATCTACTTCTTTTCGGATGCAGAAAAATTGAATACGTTGATGACGTTATTCGTCTTGACAGTTGGTATGTTTTATAATAATTGCTTATTAACATATATTATCTATTTAATTGCTACAAGCTATTTTAAATGAGTAATGCTCTGAATTTCTCGAATTTTGATATAGTCTGGTCGAGCAAAGAATACATTCTGACAAGGTGGGAAAATTACTCCATCTCGGTTAATATAGGTTCAAAAATTTTTTGTTTGGTCTCACATTGTACGGTACATTCTGATGTACAATTTGTGACAAAATTTATAATTTTTGAACCCATATTGACCGAGCTGGAGTCATTTTCCAATTTTCCCAGAATGTCTACTTTGCTCAACCAGACCATAGTTAATATTTATCTATCATAAAATGTCAAAGTTCAATTTGTTACACTCAGAATCAATGTGAGTAATATTCATTTATTAGCTGTGACTGGGGTGAAAGTACTTGTTCATTCAATGTAATTTCGATTACGTATTAAATAATTTATTATCAGTTATTTATCAAATTTTGCAGACAACATCGCAATTGGCGGTTCTCGAATGTTTTTGATTATTACCCAGCTCTGTCAGGAAAGTCTGAAAGCTTATTTCGAGAGCCTAATCAAATCAAATATTTTATTCTCATTAACAATAATTTTGTATAGGCCACGTCAAAATACAAAATACTATTGTAGGATAGTTATATCAGCGGATCAATCATAACATATGGATTGATCATAGCATATATTTATCAACGTTTGAGAAACAAAGAGTGAATGTACCTACAGAAAAATGGGTTTCTTATCTACTTGAGCTACTACCTCTAGAAATTGGAAATCTAATGACCGGAGAAACTGATGATTTAGCAGATGATTATGACCATATAAAGATGATGTTATTGAAAAAATTTAAACTGAGCCCAGAACAGTTTCGACAAAACTTTTGCTCGCTCCGGAAAGAAGAGTCATCTGCATGGAGAGACTTTGCTTTAAATTTGAATGATTTGTTGAATGAGTGGATTCAAGCACTGGATGTATTGAATTATGAGGACCTCAAAGAGCTCATGGTGGTAGACCAAGTGAAAAGAAGGTTACCATCAGAGTTAAAAGAACATTTCATTGATGGTCTCCCAAAACTCAAGAAAGTTGATGAGTTTGTAAACAAACTAGACGAATACGAAGCTGCCAGACGTCACCTGAAAAATGATACCAAAAAAAAAAAAATTTAACAACAACCCGGACAAGAAAATTTTTGTAAAGCACTCAGAAAATTGTAGAAAAAATATCAGTCTTCATAATGTCAAGTGTTATACCTGTAATGAATTTGGGCATAAATCCCCAGACTGTGAACGAAACAAAAGCGTTATAAAATGATTTAAATGTCACGGACACGGTCACACAGCAAATAATTGTACAATTGAAGAAGGTACAATGAAAAAGGTCAATATGGTACGTGTTACCTATGATCTTAATAAATCGAAGAACGAGGAAGAGTGTATGATTGAGACCAGACTTGCGAATAGGGATCGTATGGAAAAGGAGGTTTTGGTAAACGATATAAAGTTCGTCAGATCTTCTATAGATACAGGGAGTGAAGTAACTTTAATACAAAAGGAGGCTTTTTCTCGCCTAGGAATACTAATTCACTCGATTTCAAAATCTGACGTTGTGTTGAGAGGATTTCATGAAAGATGTGAAAACGTTTTAGGATGCCTTCAGTTATAAATTGATATTGACGGTGCCAGTTACTTATCAAATGTTTTAGTTGTTCCTGACTATTTGGAGTATAGTATTGTTGTAGGCAAAGATATAATTTCTCAAGCAGACCTGAAAATAGAAGTTTATTTTATAAAGAAGCAATAATATTTAAGAATAATTCGAATATTCCAAATAAAAGCAATAGAGAATTCACAACCAAGTCTTGATCATATCAAGACTTTTTGAGTGGATTGTAAGATTGTAGTCCGCGTGGAAAACTTGAAGAATGTATTGGAAACTATGAATCAGAAAAACTGCCACCTAAGCTCGGCGAAATGGAGCTGGAGAAAATGGTCAGTGACGATGAATCAGCTGCTTTGGAGTCCGATTTTATACTGCCAGAAGAATTCCAAAGGCCTCTAGACAAGCAGACGGATGACGAAGTCCTTGTGTGTCCTGAGTGTGCGAAATCAAAATCTACAGAGCCTACGGCATGCCCAAACAGTATCACAGGCCTATGGCGGATTTGCGTAGGATAGACAGAAGAGGAAGACCGTTTCCGCTCACTGAGGAGCAAGCGAAAGTAAAAAATGAGGCGGATGAGAGGAGAAGAAGAGGGAGGAGGAGGGGAAGGAGAAAAAGGAGAAGGAAACATGATCCTTGTTCAAATCTGATGAACATGTATCTGACTGACGATGTGGAACGAGTCGGAGGACGATCAGTTATTAGTTAATTATTTTTGTTGAGTTTTTTGTTATCCCGCTTGAGGCCAAGCCTCTCTTTTCAGATAGTTATATCAGCGGATCAATCATAACATATGGATCGATCATAGCATATGTGATGAACAACTTTGGATAATAAATAAATTATTATTTATTAAACAAGTTTAGTTTTCAAGATAAAGTCAAAGTGTAAGGTTCTAATAAACAAGAAGTTGTGATTTAAAATGTTATTTTATTTATAGTGAGATAGAAATCTCCTATACTATTACATAGTTATAGTAAGTTAATTATCAACAATCACATACAATCCATGTCAAAATTAAGATTAAAATATCCATTAACTTTATAAAAAAACTCATTAATTTTTTTCTTGAATTCCCTCTCCGTCAAACCACGAAATCGAGTTGAGTTCAATCGAATTCGAGCGTATCGAGTTGAGAGCTACATCAGCTAAACCTTTCAGCTTATGTATACAGCTTTTAGACTGTCGTGACAGAGCTGAACACCAATATCAGTAATTCCTCGACCGCCAGTTTCTTTGATGTCTGCTATACTAATTCAGTTTCTAGTTAACTGCTTATACTCAATTCAAACCTGCTATACTAACAGTGAACTCTCTACATTCAATTCAAACCTTACCGTACACCATAAATAATTATGGCAATGCATTTTCTTATATGAATAAAGCGCCCTGTAGACGGGGATTGTAGTGTCGGCTTGTATAGTCTGTCCAAGCAAAGAAGACCCTCTGGCAAGATGGAAAAATACTCAAGCTCGGTCAATTTTGGTTAAAAAAGTTTCAATTTGATCACAAATTATAGGAAACAATTTGATCTCCCATTAAGACACATTTATAATTCTAAAACAAATATTGACCAAGCCGGAGTCATTTTACTATCTAGCCAGAGGGTCTTCTTTGCTTGGACAGACTATAACTGTCCATCTATAATATTGTCTCCGTGTATTGGGGCATTGTCCGCTTCAACGTCCAGTAGCTACTAGCCGCAACACAAATCAAGATTCGATTTCAGTGGCGCCTAAGCAGATTGTAGTTGGTCAAGTGACCTAAAGCCTAGTGACCTTTGGTCAACTTTGAGGTTATGTTAGTACTTTTTGGTTCATACGAAACAACGATAAAGTGTTTGAAAGCAAGACAAGGTACGAAAATTGTGTATACGAACTAAAAATCGACGAAAAAAGTTGGTTAATGGAAAAGTGTTGGTAGAATTCCTTTCCTGTCTCCTGTCTGGTATCTCTGTTCGGCAATACCTGACCTTGTGTACCGGCCTACTGTCATAATATTACAATTATTTCCGCCTTCAATTACTAGGTCTACAAGCCGACACTACAATCCCCGTCTACAGAGTGCTTAAGAGCGTACTGTTGCCGTTTATCAGCTGTAATTGTTCAGTAATTACTTCAAATCGACTTCCGCTCTCTTTCACACACATCTGTCAACACTGTACTCCATAAGCGCAATGTTTAAAAACTCCTCAACTTTTTAACAGTATTCCTCGATATATTTATTGAAATCAACTCTTTATTATTCTTGCTTACTGTAAGTATTTATGATTTTTAGGATAAATCTGAAGATGGATCCTAACGTAGCCGCTGCCATAGTGGCACTGCGTCCAGCGCTGGAGGGCCTGGTAATCAAGGCGAGCAGGGAGCCCGAGCAGATCACCGAACTGAGTCCAGTTGACGAGAAGGTGATCGCCGTCATCAAAGATCTGTGCAAGGTGAACGCCGGCCGTCACAACATGGAGCCGGTCGGCACTGGAGCGGGGTGCGTCCAAAAATTTTCAATTCATCATCAGTTTTGGGTTTCCCCAATGAAGTATTTTTAATTATCATCATTCATTATCAATCTCAAGTTTGATGTTTATTATTTGATAAATTTTTCTATATAGAAGAGAAGATACTTGTACATCATTTTGTAAACTTGTATGAAATATTTGTTTGAGTTTGACTAATCTTGAAACATATCTCTCACACAATTTGAGTTAGCTTATACATTAATCAAACAGAATGTTTCAGCTATCTCAACTTTCTTTTGATTTTATAAGGTGATGTGAATGGGGTGAAATGTAAAAGCTTGAGGGTGGAAGGTAGTGGACGACCAATTGCCGAACGGTAGAATTATGTCCCATAAGAAAAATTGTAATTTTTATTAATCTCTTGGAGCAGATAGCGCCGTTATTTAACTTTTTCTTTAGAATCCGACTCTTCAACTTCCATTAATAAAAAATACAATTTTAATATTCCTTATCCAGTTATAACCCTTATTGTTGAAAAATGGAGTTTTTTAGCATATTTTTCCAATTATCTCAATAACCGTTGAAGTTACAAACTTAGAACTGGTTTCATTGAATTCCTCATGTAATTTCACATAGGAATTAATTATTTTAGAACCTCATTAAAGCCTCTAAAAAATTAGAAAAATTAATCTTTTTTTTAAATCTCAATTTTCCGCCATTGTTATCTCAGTAACAAAGCGTTTTTGGGGGTTGGTCCCATGGGACTTTTTTGTCTACTTGGTGTAAGGAATCAGCCTGAGAAGTATTGCACATTCCTCCTGAAACACCCTGTATAGGCGTTATCTGTTCTAAGACATTGATAAAAATTACATTGCTCTTATGAGACATAATTTGGCCGTTCAGCAGTTGGCCGTCCACTACCACCCACCCTTAAGATATAGCCCAGGCAAATTAGACTTTTGCCTCCAAAAAATAAGGTGAAATAGGAAATAGAAATAAGGAAATAGTGTTAATCGACTTGGGGCATCCGCAATCACCTGATTTCGTGTCGGTTTTAGCTTTTCGCAATTTACTCTGAAACGAAACGTTTGACAAAAATATCATATTATACGTTTTCAGCTAATAACATTTCCAAGAGATCGATATCAAATTCAATCTTATATCTTGAACAGATCCAAGTAATGAGTTTTGAAAAAGAAGTATTTTTTCAGAGAAATGAAAGTTTTACCTTTTTCAGGTTTTTATTGTTTATATATTCCTTTTGATGTGTTTGAAATGTGTATTTCAAAATCGCTCTGGGATAAATTTTGTTTTCTACAATTTAAGACCAAAAAGGCCTTTCTATCTCGTATATTTTCTTGTGTTAGGACTTTCAACACGTATCCTTGCAAAACAAAAAAGACCGTATTTCCTGTATTAACCTCCAAAATACGTCTATACTTGTATTGAAGTTTTCTCACTTGAATATTTTTCTGAGATTATGTTTTGATGTAATTACTACCATGCCGCAGTCCGCCCTGAATTCAGGTTATCACCCTGTATTATGCACACTTCGGAATCCGTCGCAAACTTGCATTAATGTCTAAAGTCGATCAACACTATTTCCAGCCTTGCCTTATTTTTGGTGGCACAGCCTTTTTATCAGTCTAATTAACCTGGGCTAATAGATAATATTAGAATCCAGCTTTTACTGCACAAGGATGTTTCATCAGAGGTTTTTTGAATCACCAGTATTGAAATTACCTCGAGCCCAATGATCTCTGAACCTATCACATTTAGACAACTTTGTTAATAGAAATATCTCATTTGTTTATAATTGGGCTAATATAATAGGGAACATATAAATATCTCGTTTGAAAAAACCGTATAGCTCGCGCAAGCTGAGAAGACACGCCATTAAAATATACTTTACATTGTAACGCCGTGTCTTCTCAGCTTGCGTAAACTTCCCGTTTATAATGATTTGGTGAGTCTTGGGGTTGTAGAAGGCTCCTTTGATGCGTCGTCTGTTGAAAATCTGCAATGAATGATAGTTGGTTGTTTGGTTGAACTCTTGCAATGTTATGAGATAATGTGCGTATTATGAATACTGTGGTGATTTAATTCTGGGCTTCTTGAATTGCAGATATGCTACAAAGAGACCGTTCAGAGAGTTTGGAGGAGGGGGCCCACCAAATAAGAGAGGATTTGGAGGTGGTGGATATGGAGGTGGCGGATTTGGAGGCAGAGGTAATTAGAAGAAACTACTTTTCCAAGTCGATTTTCATGAACGAATAAATTGACAATATTTTATGTAATCGAATGTTCATGATCATAAATTTCATTCATATTAGCAATGCAACATATCAATGTTTTTTATAGATTTCATTCGAATCAGCGACATTTCGATTTTTCAATTAATGTAAAAAAATTGTTCTTCATTTCCCCAAACAAAATATTGTTTATCAAGCTTTCACCCGCAGTTGAAATTATTCTTTGGACCTTATCAGTTGAGGTCAATTGTGATAACTTATAACTCACATTTATTACACAATTAGTTTTTGACGATTATTTTATAATTATAATTATTACTACCCCCAGCACCTAGTTGGGGGTTGAAAAGCTATACCATTTCAACTTGATCAGAATGATTGAAGTAGGTATTTATTCATTTGAAAATTTTGACAAATGTTGCCAAGCTGAAACGAGTTGCAACATAAAATTATACTTACAATAATGTTACGTAAAATTAATTGAGATGTAAAATAACAAAAGATCAAAATATTTTAAATTGAGAGAAATCAATAGAACATAATGATTAACCCTAGAATACTAATCATGAGTAGTTTTTACGCATGACGTCATAAAAACTGTTATTTCTCTTCTGCACTATGGTTTCAAGAGCCAGGCGTCTAGCAGTGCTTTGTTGTCTCATTTGAAGAGAAGACTGCATTCCATGAGGACTAGTCAAGTCATTCTAGGGTTGGAGGTGGAACTAATTGCAACAAAGATGTTCTATGGTGGAAATGGTAGCTGACACCCTCCTATTTAACGTGTAAAAATACCCACTCTCAACTCGTGTTCGGAAAGTTGTTTTTTGGCCGCCATATTGGAAAATTTTGCTCATTTTTTGTTTTCTTGGAATAACGTTAAAACGAAGCGTTGGACAAAAAACTTTCTTAACCTTTTTTTTAGTAAATAAAATTTGCGAGAGAATGCTGGTAGAATCATCTCTTTATCTTCACTAGAAACCGAGTAACGATTTTTTCAAAAAAATAGGTTAATTTTCAAGAAAAACTATAATTGAGTATTTTCAGTTTTTGTTCGCTCAGATCTTTTGACATATTCCTTTGAGTTGTTCAATTCAAAATCCCTCTGGGGATAATTTTGTCCTCTACAATTTGAGACCAAGTAGACCTTTCTTCCTTGAATAGTTTTTGAACTAGAGCAATTAAAAGATATCCTTGTATTTGAAAACCCCTATTTTGGGGGGAAATGGTCTCCAAAAAAATTTATACCGTGCTTGTATTGATATTTATTCTGATAATAATATCTTTCAGATCAATTTCTATCAGATAAGCTACTCACCCTATAGCTTATCTCCCTGTTTTTATTTATTTATTTATTATTTTTTTTTTTTTGAGGGTGAAGCCCACATGAGCTCATAGACTTTTGCGTCTATGAGACGAATGATGATAAAGAGAGGTGACGACTACTTGTCAGGTAGTCGGGACCGACGGCATATCGACCTTGTTGCAAAGGCGTTTAGCGTGGGGTGGTTTGGCAGGAGCACGATGATGACTGCCGGCAGCTCTAGGCCAATCCCTCGTGCTGGAATTGGCTAGGAATTGACCTCTGGGTGATGGTCCCCTTCCTTTGTGGCACCATGATCATTCGATCTTTTTCTTAACCTTCTGCATCTGTCAGTAATCTATTTATAGCTTGTTAGCTTCTATCTTAGGGTTTTCTTCCATTCTTCCTTCCTATCATGAAATGAGAAGGTAATAATACTTACCTTTAAAAAAATCTCCACTAAAAGACCGTATTTATGTGATTGTGCTGTGGTCAAAAATTGTTCCCCGCTTGGGACTTGAACCAGGGTCCACCTGGTTATCAAACCGGCGCGTTATCACTTCCCCCAAATATTACCCCAGTATTTTTTAGATCAGCATTGCGTTGAAATTTTATTGAGTAGATTGTAAATCAGCTATGTGTTGAAGAGAATTTCATGTATAATTTACTTTTTCAGGTTACGGTGGGGGTCGTGGCGGTGGATGGGGAGGGGCTGGTAGAGGAGGAAGGGGAGGATTCAGGGGAGGACGTGGTTGGTAACTGCTCACAGTAGACCTGATAACTTCATCATTCATTGTTTTCCACTAAGGAATTTTGATTTTAAACCGCCTAGAGTATCGTTCAACCTAATACAATATGTTTAGGACTTGATGAAATAGAAAGAACTCTTCTTGAAAGTTGCATAATTATAGTGATGTGTAAAAAAAGAACCACCTGTGCCGTTAAAATATGAAGATTATGTGAAGTGAATTTTATAGATGTCTGCTTTTTCTATTAGAAACTTTATTTTCAAAGTAATTCTGTTCTCGTATAATAATAATATCTTCCTGGAAGTTTAATAATAGTATCAGTGATATATTAATTGTCAAGTAAATTTAAGATGTTTTTTTTTCATTACAACTATTATGAATTAGAATGGAATATTGTTACCAATTTTTTTCTCAGTATCTACCTATCTATTATTTCTATGGAATAACCTACTTTTTGGAAGATTAAATTTTTACAAGTCAAGTGATAAAATGAATTGATCTACAAAATAAATTTGAGACACATAAAAACAATACATTAGAATTGCTGCAGAAAAATAGCGATAACCTTGATCACCGAGTGACGAAACTGTGTGTTTTCTCATAAGATCGCGCATTATATGTCAGATGTCAAATAATATGATCCCATTATAGTCTGTCCAAGAAAAGCAGACATTCTGACAAGATGGAAAAATGACTCCAGCGAATTAATTAATTAATTCAATATTAATTCAAAAATTATAAATTTGGTCTCAAATTGTAGATAACATTCTGCTCTACTATTTGAGATCATTTTTTTATTTTCTAATCAATATTTTTTATTTTCAAACCGACCGAACTTGAGTCATTTTCCGATCTTGCCAGAATGTCTTCTTTGCTTGGATAGTCTAGAGAATCTATATATTGAGCTGCCCATTCACCATATTGTTTAGTATTCATTATGAGCTTATTGAACTCGGATTAGTCTGATTGTTGAAGTGAATGAATGCTGAGCTCTGTTTGGTTTTCAATTTTGTTTAGACTTCCTATGAACTATGTTTATTTCTTGAAGTTTCATGAATTCATTCCTTGTTTTCAAAGCATCTCTGAAAGTAGTTCATCATCATTGAAAGGTGGAAGAGGTATTACATTAGACGGTGAGTCCGCTTCATTTCAAATTTTGATCTATTTAAAATATGATTCAGATTTTATCTTGAACTCAGATTTGGTTCAAGTTCGCTTCTAGGCGGTGTTTTTGAGTTACATTATTGGAAATACTGTAGGCCACTTTTAGACGCTTGAGAATGGTTATTCTATTATTTATTTTATTAATTTATTGGATAAAACACAATAATCATGAAATAATATTATGACCAGGAAGTTATTACTCATTCTTGAACGTTTGGTACTTGGACTTTAGCTATCAAGTTTATCATGCTTTCATGATATTAAGTAGCTATCTACTCTATACTTGAAATATGTTGATTCAAATGTGCTTCATATTCCTCAGAAATTTAATCCTGAAGATGTGAAGACATTTCTTCTCATGATGTAATGTTGAACTTTTATCAGGGATAATGTTGTTTGGAAATTATTTGTCCCTTAATATTAATTGTGAAAAATTCTCTTGAATATTCTTCAGACAAGATCAATATGCCCGATAGCATTCTAATTCATTATTGTTGATGAAATAATCATTGTAAAGCGTCAAAATTTACTAAATATTTCATATTTGATTCAGAAACGTAGATTTTTTCGAATCTGAAAAATTTTAGACATGTCTGCTCATCCCATTTCAAGCATTTTTCGAATCAGAATAAAAAGTTGAAAAAGATACTTTCTTGCTTCGTGGAGAATAAAATCAATTTGTCTAGACATGAAGCGAAGACCAAATGTATGTTACACCCTTTTGACAATCTTAAAATGATTTATCCGTTCATATTCATTCATATTGTATATAAATAACAATAATGAAACATCTCTAATTATCCAAGCCTCTATTCTTTTGTGTGCAATTTTCAGTTTATTAGCTAGTTTAATAAGAAAGTATCTGAATAGATGTTGTTCAATTGTACAATATAGGAGCAACCAAAAAAATTATTTGTTCAGGGAAAACCCAAAAATTGCTTCCCATAACACTTAATCAAATACATTGAGAATTCTTGAAACTAGAGAAAAAAAATTTTTGACTTATAAAATTGAAAAATTTTGATAAGAAACTAAAAGTATATCTATATATGAGACTAAGACTTATTGAAATCAAGGAATTTTTAAGATCGGATTTAATTCAAAAATACATCTAGATAATAATTCCAATTTGAACATGAAGAGAAGAAGTGATATTGTTATTTTAAAGAGAAGAAATTTGTATGAGTTTATTTGAGTTTTCTATCTTTATCTCAAATTTTTAGCTTCTATGAATAATCATATAAGCAGTTGAAAAATGCACCAATGTAAAATATGTTGTTGTATTGCTAGTTTTAACTTATTCATTTATTTCAACCTTTACAAACATACGGGGAAAAAACTTCTATTGAAAAAAGATTTACAATCCACAATTACTCATAATCCATATTCGTGGATTTTATGGGCGTTTCTGTCTCATAAACGTTTCCATTAAAAATAAAATTCTACAGTATCATCTGATACTGTACGTTTCCATTAAAAATAAAATTCTACAGTATCATCTGATCGTAATCTTAATAAAACCAAATCAGAAGACCCTAACCTTGCAATCTAAAATGGCCGCGATGGTTTGAGTTTGAACAGCTGATATCGTGAATTTGTCGTCTGCACCAATTTACATGGGATTTCCTATTCCACTCGAACCATCACGGCCATTTTGGATTCGAATGTTAGGGTCTTATAGTGAGTTTTGGCTGATCATTGATTCAACAGCTGATTCTTTCCAAAATTTGGACCATTGTAAATCGAACGTTTTATTGGTGAATCTACAATCCCAATCACTCATTTTTCATCAGAAAAACAAGCTGTAAATCTTTATAAGCCAGGGCCCAGGCTTTTAAAAGTTTCCACACCACACTCTGTATCATATTCTGCGAATTGATTAATATGATTACTAAATCGATAAAAAATTGATATTCAAAGACAAATCTTCTTATCTTGGATGCTTACGCATGAATATATTCTCTGATTACTGTAATTATTTAATGTTTTAATAGAACTTTTCACATCGTCTTGAATTGAAAGATGATGCTAATTGAAAATTTAAAGTTTTAATTTTGAGATTATTAACCTTTCAATATTCTAAGTTACTGATATCCTATACCTTAGCTATCGGGAGCCGGTCTATGAACAAAAATAGGCTTTTGTGTGCTCTACTGAAGTTGATTAACATTATTAAATACATTATCAAACACCCTACGATACCGTATTCAAAATTAATACCTTTCAATGATTGTGAATAATTATTACTATATTTAGAAATCAATTCGATTATAACACTAAGCTCCCATATTATCACCTATACAAAGCTAAAAATTATGGAATACACTCTCTGTTCGAAAAGTTCACTTAAAACTTTATTATACTCTTCTTTGAATCAAATAATCAGTTTCTGAATTCCCTCTTCAATTGCTATTCCCTCATAAATACAATTCATCCCAATTACTAGTTATCAATTCCAAATATATTTCAATTTCTTATTATATTAGACCTACTGATTCCCCAAGAAGATACGGTACTACGAAAATTGAAAATCCATAACAATCATTACCCCATCATTAACACCTAAATTGAATTATTAAACTCTATTCCAAAAATTCAATTAAAATACTTGATAAACCCTTTATCCCTCCTAGTGACACTAGTACCCTATTGAGTGACCCACAAACTCATAAATCAGGGTTTAAAGAAGTTTGACACATCATTGATTTTTCAAATGTAATTGGTCAGTCAGTTTTTACTTTCCTTGCCCTACCTACTACCATAGGTAAGGAAAGTATTGCTTTCCAAAAAAATTAAGGTACCCCAATTTTAGGTTTTCTATCCGTTTCAAGGTCCCCTGAGTCCAAAAAAGTGGTTTTGGGTATTGGTCTGTGTGTGTGTATGTCTGTATACACTATATCTCGATCCCTAATTGACCGATTGACTTGAAATTTGGAACTTAAGGTTCTTATACCATGGGGACCCGACTCTAAGAAATTCAAAAAAATTCATCGAAAAATGGCAGATAATAAGCCAAAAATGGTGTTTTTCACGATTTTCTCGAAAACGACTCTAACAATTTTTTTCAAACTCATACCCGAAATAGCCCTATATAAGCCCTATCCACTGTTATGAGTCTCGTTCCTAGCAAAATATCAGAAGATTCGCAGCATTGTTGTAAGAAATGGATTTTGCAATCTCGATTTTCTCGAAAATGAATTGAACAATTTTTTCAAATTGACATTCTATATATAGTCATTTATGTGCTCTATCAACTGAGTCCCCTTTGTGTCAGATAAGCAGCGGCACCACCCCATACTGGAAAACTTAAGGTAGTGTAGGCTATTAATGTCACTCCATCAAACTCACAACAAGGCAATCCGCATCAGGGTTTAAAGGAGACAAAAATTACATTCGAAAAAAGTATTGGTGTTTCATACTAAGTTATTGGTAAAATAGCAGAGTTATGGATTCGAATGATCAATTATCGATTCCACCTCTTTGATCCGATGTATTGGAATATTACAGAATAAAAACTCTTATTCAAAATCCATGTCAATTCGGCTAACATCTAGCCGAAGCGCCGACAGGCGCGAGGCGCCATCGGCCTGTGCGAATTTCACAGTATTGGAAGATGAGGAAGTAATAGCCTAATGAAATTTGCACTCGCTGATGACTAGGTATAGGTTGTATATTGTATTACGAAAATATAAATGGCAAGGAAAGTTGTGTGAGTGTGCCACACCACATTTTTTCCATCCCAATCTGATTTCTAAGTTTGTGACCTCAATACTTATAGACTTAAGATTTATCTTATATATTGGAAAATCTGAAGTCAGTGACACTTAGTGTCTGTTAGACACTGACCATTTTAGGCTGTTTATTGGCTGAACACTTTCAATTCAACATAATAGTACATTACGCCACAAGCCTGGGAAGGAAAAGTTTACGGTATGAGGATAGTTTCCCAGGCGAGGCTTGCCAAGCCTGGGAATAATTCCAAATACCGTAAAAAACTTCCTGGGCGAGTTGTATATAATTTTTTCGGTACACTTCAAATAAATATTATCAATCTAATTTCATGAATGAACAAAACAAATAGGATCAATGAAATCTAAGAACAACTAAGACCAGATAACTTAAATAAAGAACTTTAAAACTTAGGGCTGTTTAAAATAATTGAAAAATAAATAAAAATCAAACACCCTTTTTTGAAAACTTTAAAATTATAAAAAACACATACATGTTTTCAATAAAGGGTGTTTGATTTTTATTTATTTTTCAATTCCAGATAACTTACTATACTAGCTTCGGCTGAGCTGAATCTGGACTAGGCTGAAGTGCTAAGTATTGAAATTTTGCATCACAAGTTTATTGATTTAATCAATTGGATATTACTATTAATAACTGTCAGAATACTCGATTTTCTTAGTCCATAAACGTTTAAGCTCATGATAGTTTTTGTACGATCATCCTAAATTATACAATAGCAATACAAAGTTTCTTGTTTTTGACCAAATTCTGGCAGCGTCACAGAAAGAGACAGCCATTGTAGTTGCATTTTCTCTCGCTAGATGGCGCTAGCTGTCCACGCGTGGTAAGAGCTTGGGACAATGGTCCTCGCATGGAAAGAGGCTCTTACCGCTCGAGGACAACAGCTGATTGATTACGCATGTAAATGACGACTTCCTAGTCTACATAGGGACTAGGGCTCTATAAAAAGGGGGTAGACGCACGGTCCGCCATTCTGTGGTCAACTTTTAGCGCCAGGTTTGAATTCATTCAATTCGACCATAACCATCTATCAATTCTCTATTAAAAGAGAATTGATAGATGGTTATGATTCGACAGTCAAACATATGATTAATGATAAAAATTATTGTTAGAAAAAATAATACTCACAGCATACTCAGGCAGTTTTTAAGTCAAAATTTTAACCTTGATTCATCTTCTTGCTTCTGGAAAATTTGTATTTTTTAATTTCAGTTTTATGATAAAAATGGTTATATTTTTTGCAATTTGATTCTAAGCAATATAAACCATTTTATATGACAAATTAACCTCCAAGATTTCAAAACAATAACTCAATAACTTAATTCATTTGCTCAACTTGATAAACATCTGTTTATCGTCTCTATCATCAAAATTATTTATTTGAATTCAAACCCAGCGCTAAAAGTAGTCGGACTGTGCGTCTACCCCCCTTTTTATAGAGCCCTAATAGGGACCTGTAAGGAGCTTCTTTCCGTGAAGTGTAGCGAAAAATTATCTACAAGTTCTAAAAGTATTTTGTATACCTTAAATCACTCGGAACAAAGCTATTAAATTGTAGACGACTATTCACACTCAACAAGATTAGTATTGTTTTTAATCAAAAAATCTAATTTAAACTGAAATTTTGAGTCACGGATTTGAGCTATACCCCTGTACTCGATCTCATTCGAAAAGTAATGAAAAAATTGCACTGTAAAAATTATTTCGTATCCTGTAGAAAAATCGAGAAACGTCTGTTTGAAGTTTTAGAAAAACTTGAAAAATCACTCTTTTTCAACTTTGACCGCTAAAAAATGCTGCTCAGTAATCGACTTTGACATTTGTAATATCGTAAATCAATGTGAAATTTTGTTCTCTTTCCAATTTTATCCTTAAAATTTGATTCTGACAAATTATATTTTGAGATATTGACGATTTAATGACTGTAATTAGGCCTACTTGAAAAATATCGAAAAATCGATCTCGGAAACTAAGGTCGATAGGAGAAAATTTTACTGGAAATTGCATGTCGAATCTATGGTTGCCGGCTTTTTCACCTTTTGTGGGACACTGTATATAATTATTATGAACTACGACTTGATTTCAAACTAGATTATGAATAAGGCTGAAATAGACCAAGGTCCTTTTGAATACAACGGTATGAAAAATTCAATTATTGAGACCTACTAAATTTTTTTCAATATAATAAAATTGGGGTGTATTTTAACAAATTATGCCACAATACTCCCTCCCTGTTACAGTGTGAAAACATGGGCAGGATAGGTAATATAAAACAAGATTGAAAACAGAACAGCGACAAGTTTTTAAGAGTCCCCGAAAAGATGAAGAATGACGGCACCTTTGCGAGCTATAGTTCTGCCAAGAACAGAAGAGCCTTTGGCAACATGTCTGCCATTCACTGCTGCTAGTAGTCGAAATGAAAATTGTTCTAACATAGTACAGGCTCAGACTAATTTTTCTGTCTAATTATGTTATGATTTGTGCTATCATGTCATTAAATGCATGAATAAAAAACATTTTTATTCGTGAAATTAATATGATTATTAGAGTAAAAACGGCAGGTTGGCTGAAGTTATTTCACCATGTAAATTTCAGTTCCCTCCGCCATCTTGCAAAATGTTCTTCTGTTCTTGGAAGAACTATATCAGAGTTCAAGTGTCGCCAGCGCACGTTCGGTTCGCATGATGCCTTGCCGCGAAAGATAGTGGAAGCTCATAGATATAAGATGCGTCCTCATCCCATAATCTGTATCATGATACACATATCAAACTCACGTCAAGGAATCTCACAGATTCCAAGAAATCAAAAAAGCAATATTTCTGACTCATTATTATAGCTAGACCTCAATGACCTTACTAAACTTGATACCTGAAACTATTCTCAAAAACTATTGAACTTATTATTATTATTATTATTGTTTCTGTCCATAATGTGGTCGCCCAGTGGTTGACTCACAAATAGACAAGTCAGAAAAAATAAAAGACACAAAAGTCATACAAGCAAAGCATGCACCTACAAATCCAGGACATGCACTCAAAAATTGAAATAGTGCTCAATAGAGACACTACTAAATGCAAAAAATTCATTCAAAGAATAAAAAGGATTCTCCTCAAGGAACATCCTCAATCGTCTCCTCAGGCTTGACATTGGCAGAGTCCTTGCTGCAACAGGCAGCTTATTCAACATCTTTCCAAGCATGTACTCCGAGCCAACCTGTGTTCTGCCGAGCCTGCAGTATGGGAGGTCAAGCCTCCCCCTATTACAGGTATTATGTTCATGCACTTCCCCCCTGGTAGGCAGGACACCCAATTCTCCAACCGCCTTAATAACCATCTTGTAAATAAAGAGGCCAATCACAGTTAGAATTCGCTGCTCAACAAAGAGTGGTCGACAAGGGGCCAGGTACCCAGCACCACAAAGAATTCTTATGGCCTTTTTTTGCAGCAGCAGGACAGCCTTCACCTCAGCAGCTCCACCCCAGAGTGTGATGCCATATGACATCACACTGTGGAAGAAAGCATGGTAGCTCATACGAAGATATGGCCCAGGAACACAGCTCTTCAGACTTCTCAGCAGGAAAAGGACTCGGTTCAACCTGCAGCAAACACTCAGTATATGCTCTCCCCAAGCAAGCTTTCTATCCAGATGAAAGCCCAATAGCTTTACTGGAGGGAACTCATACTGCAGGCCATTCCTAAGACTGAAAACAATGGCCTGAGTCTTCTCACTGTTCAAAGCAAACCTGTTTGCAGCAAACCAGTCTGCGGCCGCCATTCTAGAGGCACTCATCAATGACTGGACTTCGCCCATATCCCTGCCAACATCCAGGAGGGAGGTGTCATCGGCATAGCATACAGTTGTCCTAAGATCTGAAAGAGCAACATCATTAATCATTATCAAAAATAGCAGGGGGCCCAGCACAGATCCCTGGGGCACCCCATAACTCAAGGCTCTGACCTTTGAGAGCTTACCACCTACCTGAACAGCCTGTCTGCGTCCCCTCAAGTATGAGCGCATAAGCCGGAGAGGGCCCCCAACCACACCATATACAGTCAACTTGGACAGCAAAATCTCATGATCCAGGGTGTCAAAAGCCTTGCTGAGGTCACAGAGCGTCAGCCCAGCAAGCCTTCCCCCCTCAAAACTATCCAGTATTCTTTTAACAATAAATTCAACTGCTCCCACTGTTGACCGTCCAGATCTGAACCCAAACTGAGTGTCAGCAAACAGACCATTCAGCTCACAAAACTCATACAATTGGCTAGCCATTATGATCTCAAATACCTTTGACATTACTGGCAAAACTGAGACTGGCCTATAATTATTTGGCTCCAGACGAGATTCTTTTTTATAAATAGGTACAACCCTTGCCAACTTCAACTCATCTGGAAAAACATTCTGAGCCATACATTCATTTATACAGTGAGTAAGTGGAATCAAAATAGGCTTAATAATATGCTTCAAGAACCTACTTGACATACAATAAATGTCCTTGCTTGTCGAACACCTCAGGCTCATGGTGATTTTCAGGACATCCTCACATGTGACTCTGTGCCACACCAGTGCAGCCACCGGCGTCTGCCCAGCCTGCAACAGAGGATACACAGGCAAGGCCACCACCGATGGCGTTGCAGCTGGCATTGCTGGAGTTGATGATGCTGCTGTTGGTGATGATGCTGGTGATGATGTAGGCGCTGGTGATGATGCTGGTGCTGGTGATGATGCTGGTGCTGGTGATGATGCTGGTGCTGGTGATGATGCTGGTGATGATGCTGATGCTGGTGATGATGTATCTGGCAATGCTGATGCTGATGA
Organism: Sogatella furcifera; assembly: GCA_017141385.1. Classification (NCBI taxonomy): domain Eukaryota; kingdom Metazoa; phylum Arthropoda; class Insecta; order Hemiptera; family Delphacidae; genus Sogatella; species Sogatella furcifera. The sequence goes on along the minus strand of CM029549.1, from coordinate 31,984,400 downwards.
AACCATTGGTGAAGCTAGAGTTGATGATGCCGGTGCTGGTGATAACGTGTTTGGCAATGCTGATGTTGATGCCAGTGTCACAGGCAATGTCATTTTTGCTGCTATTTGCTCCACAGATTCAACCCAATGGTTGTTGAGCACATCTGGAGAGAGTGGAATTTTCTTTGGAACAGATGACTGTAACTCATTACGAATGACATTCCATGCTGCCAGACATTTATTTGGTGCTCTACCAATACAGTCAGCATTATAAGAGAACTTGGCTTTCTCAGCCTCCAGCCTATAGTGATTTCTCAGATTAGTATAGATCAACTTTGAATTTCTGGAGCCATCCACTTAACCGAACTTAATCGATTAAAATTTAATTAATAAGTATTAAATTATAAGTACTTTATTAAAGTATAATAGTACTTTACTGTTTGATAAATTTCTTCCATAACACTCAAACAACATCAATCTCTCAAGGTTCCAAAAATAAACTCATTTTCCAAGCTACCTTCAAACAAACACAGGCAGTTTCTTTGACTCCATTGCAGTGAATATAACGAGTACCTATATCTCTCAATATTAACTGCTCCATTGACATTAACTATATTTCAGAACAGATTTGAAAACTTCAAACTTGAATAGAAATTGAATTTCAAGTACAAAGCAATGTTTCTTTCCAAGTGCAGTGCGTATTTTAGAAACCAAGCTGAGTTTGTTGAAAACCAAGAATCTATAATCTTCACAGAGTAAGTGGCCGTGCTCAGTGCTTTCACAATGAAACAATGAAGATACCTAACAAACATACGTACATATCCAGCAAAAATATCGGAGACTAACTAACAGAATATTTTGGTTCTGTGTAATTATTGTAATCATTTTATTTTTTTTTCTTAAATAAAACTTGTCACATCATCTTTAATTAAAAGATAATGCTTACTAAAAATTTAAAGTTTGAATTTTGAGAGGATTAACCTTTGAAAATTCTAAGATTCTGATATCCTAAACCTTAGCTATCGGGAGCCGGTCTATGAACAAGAATAGGCTTTTGTGTGTTTACTGAAGTTTATTATTATATTTTCCACCAAACATAGGTGTTTGATAAAACACTTTTCAATATTCAAAATGAATGCCTGAAATTATACAGTTGTATCTCGAAAGAAAATCTTTGCTATGAAGATTCCTAATTAATCAATTCACAGGCTCATATCATACAGCATAACTAAATATCTTAACCAAAGAATAATTTATAGGTAGGCCTACTGGAAACCTTGGAATAACCTCGAATACTGCTGTATATATCAACTACGACTTGATTTCAAACTAGATTATTAGAATATGAATAAGGCTGAAATAAACCAAGTTCCTTTTGAATACAACGGTATGAAAAATTTAATTAATGAGACAACTACTGAAAATTTTTCAATATAACAAAGTAGGGGTAACTTATATTTTAGAAAAATATGCCACAAGTGATTTTCAAATAATTTTCAAAATTTCATTTTTTTTCTTTTAAAAAATATTTAGCAGAAGAAATAGATTTTCCCAAAATTGATTTAATTAATAATAGTAATATTATTATTATATAAATAAATCGAAGGCTTCTTTTTTATAACTGTTCTGAAAATATCGAACAGTTTATTATATTACAGTTTACATATTATGGATTGCAATAAATGGAGAAGTGAACAAAAAGTGAGAGTGAAACAGAATATTAAATGAATTTGAGAAACATATTGATAGAGATCCATAAAGCTTTGGCATAATTTATTGTTTTAATTCTTTATCAAAGAATTACGTTTCAAGAGTTAATGACCTACATTTTCATTCAACTGTGTTAGTTGGATTTAATATTTTTACATTATGATAAGAGTATAATCTCTTTATCATGCTCTAGCTTCTAGTATAATGACCTAATAGCAAAATCTTTTTATCATTACATGATATCAAATTCCAGGATTAAATTCAATTATTCAAAAAACCTTCAAACTTAATATTGAGTTATTATAAAATGATATGAACATTAAACTATTAAGTATAAAGTATCAAATAAAACAAAACTAATTATAACTTTTTGTTTCGTTTTAGATGGTTTGAATTGTCTTACTAGTAGTATCTGCTGATTAGCTTGATCATTGATGGGCAAAAATTATTAAATGTTTTTTCTTCCACAGTTAAGGAAAATTGGCTGCATTGAACTCGTGGACTGGCAGCTCATGCTTCATGCGCCTACTGCTGGTTCCAATGAAGCATGGATTCTAAATTAATACAGCCGCATGGATTTCTAGACATAATGGATCCCGAAACGGTACAAAGTCTAGGGGAATTGCTGCTGGATGCGAATGGAGCTACAGCAAATTTCAATTGGCCACAACATGAAGCACCTATCACTCCTGAATCATTTGAAGGTACCATATCACTTCAGCAATCACATCAAATAACTTCTGAAGAAGCTGCAGGTTCTACAGCAGATTTCAATTGGTCACAGCAAGCACCCAGTACTTCTGAAACAGATGGAGCTTTCATAGTAGATCACAATCTTTGGTCATGGCAGCAAACTCCCTTTTTTGAAGCAACAACTGCAGATGTTGAACAGCCACCTGGTACTTCTGGAGCTACTGGAGGTTCTAGATTGAATTCCATATTGCAGATCCCAAACTCTTCAGATCCTGAGGGACTGAGACCAATTGTCTGCTCCATAGGAGCAGATGGAGCTTCCAGATCTGTTCCCAATTGCCAAACTTCTGGATTAGCTGCAGGTCCCATAGAAAATTCCTATTGGTCACCACTGCAAACAACCAATAGTGTTTCTGAAGCTGCTGGAGGTTCTATAGAGAATTTCACGTTTCAGAACCCAAGCAATTCAGATCCTGAGGGACTGGGGTCATTTGTAGTTTCAGGAGCAAATGAACCATCCAGGTCAGTTCCCAATTGCCAAACTTCAACATCTTATGACATAATGCAACAACCACTTAGCACTTTTGGACCAGCTTCAGGTTCCTCAGGAAATTTCAATTGGCCACTGCAGCAACAATCCACCAGTGGCACTAGTGCTCCTGGAGTACTTGGACCTACAACAACTGGAAACGCTGAAATTGCTATAGCAGACTCTACTTCTCAACTTTTTGAATGTAATGGAATAGTTGCCATTCCGGGACCTGGTGGAGGACCAGGAGCAATTGGAGCTTTTGCAAATCCTTTGCCACAAGTTGCTGGAGGTATTGGAGAGGTAGAGGAAAGTAGCAATGTTTTGAATCAAGGTCCTTTTTGTCTCATCACTGAGCAACCGACTTCCAAGCAAGTGCGTTTTTGCTATGAAAGTGATCAAAGAAAGTCAGCTGGTAGTATACCTGGCATCAATAGCACACCGCAGAAAAAAACATTCCCTTCCATAAAGGTGAGTAAAATTACGTTTTTTCATTTTTAAACATTACTATAGCAGCTGGCAGCTATGCTAACACTGAACTTCCTTTCAATAATATACTTAAGCCTCGCCTATGATTTGGCCAGCCAAAGTCTGAATAATGTAGGGAATACATGTTATAAAGTAGACTCATAGCAAGAGCTTTAATCAATTCAAAAAATCACTAATCTCAAATAACAACACTAATAACAACTTCAGACACTATAACAACTTGAATAACATAAATAACATACGATAACATCATATCAATACACAGTCAGAAAACTATGGAGGAATGTAATATTGTATTTTAAAGAATCACAGTATTAAGATGATCCAAACAATTTTGTATCAATTTTATACTGTACACGTACAGGTCTCTGTGCAATAAAGTGTCAGTACCCAGTTTTTATTCAAATCCATTTCTCATAATTTCTTTGGAATAGGAAAACTTGACTTACGGTACCTCTTATTAGTAGGCTATATGGTATAATACAAAATGATGGATAAGTAAGACTCAAATGTAATTTATACAATGATAATTAGAAGAATAGATAAAATCATCATTGCTAACTATTCAACCTTTTATGAAATCCAGTCCACTTGATAGAAGAAAATCATTTTTGGTTGTATATAGTCAATCAAAATGTTGAGAAAGATATAGGTAATAGGCCTATAAAAATGGCAAAGATTTTTAACAACTTTATAGAGTCGGGTCAAATTTATTTCTCTTGGCATTAAATGTCCCATGAAATCTTTTCAACACTAGGCCAAATATTATTATATATAAGGCTAGGCCTACTAAAATACAAGCACCAGAGTGTACTTTACAGCCTCACAGTAGCCTATATGAGTTTCTGTGTCTATAGCTTGAAATTTACATCACATGATCAAAAAATGAGTTAGTTACAGGCCTAAATGTTTTCATTCATAAGGCTGGTATTAAACAATAATAGTTGTATGTCATACATCCATTATTAAAGATATTATAATTTGTTTTCTCTAGGAGAACATATGACATAGAATATGAACATATAATAATATAATAGTCGGTCCATTACACGGTAATATTTCATCATCATAGATTTTTCATATACCGTATGATCCTCCTTTGGGAGATTGGCTGTTGTTTGTAAAGACAGTCAGTCGTTTCCCGTCTATGGAGGAATAGTAATTGTTGCATTACACTCTAACTGATTAACTGCATGTTATTCAGATGTGTTCTGCGCCGCCAATTGGTTGCGGAGACTGGCTTATGGTTGAGAGGATCAACGTGCTAACCACACGTTACATCTATCCTGGTTGATGATTATTTGCTTATTACTGTATGGTCTGTCCGGCGGGGGAATCTAGCGTGGTGAAGGGAGCGGCTTCGGCTCGGCCAGTGTTGGTTCGGGGACTGTGAGTTCTGATTGAGAATTTATGGCTTTTGGGCAGGTATTTGCCGGGCTGGGGCCGTTTTCCCGTCGTGCCGGGGTGTCTTCTTGGCTTCGACGGGTTGTATAGTAGAGTAAATTTGAAACTGGCAACCAGCTGGTAGGCCTAGGCCCTTCATGGGCTCTTGAGTCAGACATACATACAGATTTTTCATAATAGAAACATGTCATATAGAACTATTATCGTATAATACCCGCCTAAGACCAAATTACTATTAATCTATTATTAGATTATTATACATAGGCTACAACATATTACATCGACATCAATAATATTACAATTACATTGTGTAATGAATAGTCTATATTTCATATCAAAGAAGAAGGCTTTGCAAATGAGTTGTGGTGAATAAATAGCTGGGTATTATTAATTTAACCCTAAAAATTTAATTATAAACATGATACCTTAGTAAAGCAGAGCGTTACCATGATACTATCATTAATGACTCTGTACCAGACACCAGTAGCCTATATTAAATATTTTAATCTAACAGACCGGCCTACAGTCACTAGAAATTTATTAGCAATATTGTACCTTAGGCCTACTAATTGTATTTAATTTCCAATTGTGCAACTTGAATTTCATGAGCTACAGTAAGTGATTTTGTACGATGATTGCAGATCGAAAACTACGAAGGAAATTTACCACTAATGGTACAGGTGTCTTGTGTAACAAAAAATGACACTCCCAACAAACCGCACCCACACAGCCTTCTGGGTGAGAACTGCAAGGATGGCGTATTCAGAAAGTATTTCGCTCCTGACACGAAGACCATTTCGTTCCCCAATCTGGGAGTCCTGTGTATGAAGAGGAATGACTTCAAAAGGGCGCTTGATAAACGGCAGGAATTGCAGATTGACCCGTTCAACAGTTTGTTGCAAATCTTATTGAATTAAATAACATTTCACTAAATACAGGGTGTTTCAGGAGAAAAGTGCAATACTTCTCAGGCTGATTCCTCACACCAAGTAGACAAAAAAGTTCCATGGGACCAATCCCCAAAACGCTTTGTTACCGAGATAACAATGGCGGAAAATTGAGATTTTTCAAGAACTATTAATTTTTCTAATTTTTAGAGGCCTTAGTGAGGTTCTAAACTAAACAATTCCTATGCAAAATGAGCTGAGGAATTCAATAAAACTAGTTCCAATTTAGAAATTAGGTAGTTCCAAATCTCAGAAATAGCGATCAAAAATCGCAATATCGCTACTAAACACAAATTTATCGATTTTTGATCGCTATTTCTGAGATTTGGGTAAGATTTACACAATCACCGCCATTAAACTTTTTTTCAGAATCCGACTCTCTTCAACTTCCATTAAGAAAAATACAATTTTATGATTCCTTATCCAGTTATTACCCTTATTGTTGAAAAATGGAATTTTTTAGCTTTTTTCCAATTATCTTAATAACCGTTGTAGTTACAAACTTCAAACTGGTTTCATTGAACTCCTCATTTTACATAGGAATTTTTCATTTTAGAACCTCACTAAGGCCTCTAAAAAATTAGAAAAATTAATATTTCTTGATGAATCTCAATTTTCCGCCATTGCTATCTCGGTAACAAAGCGTTTTTGGGGGTTGGTCCCATGGAACTTTTTTGTCTACTTGGTGTGAGGAATCAGCCTGAGAAGTATTGCACATTCCTCCTGAAACACTCTGTATATCACAATTTCTTCATTCTATCTTACTGAATTGAATTCACTAGGTATATATCCTACATCCATCACAGTGGCGGTTCCAGGCCTGGGCTGGGTGGGCACAAACTCACCCTCACCAAAGTTTTCATGAATTTTTTTCAATTGTTTTCCTAATTCGTATTTTACTGACACACAACTATATTATTATAAAGGTAGAATAAATCTGTGGGTTTTTATTTCAAGATAAATGGTTAAAAATGGTTATTTCAAGATATATAGTACTTAATAGTTTATCTCCATAGAATACAGTACATCTACTGTCGATATATATATTTATAAAAGTTGACTTATAAAGCCAAGTAGGCCTAAGTGTCCTCACCTATAATTTGGTATAGTCAAGCAAAGAACACATTCTGGCAAGATGGAAAAATTACTTCAGCTCGGTTAATATCGATTTAAAAATGATAAATTTAGTCTCAAATTGTAGAGAATAATGTTTTTTTCAATTTGATACCAAATCTTTTAATTTTTCAACAATATTGACCGAGCTGGAGTAATTTTCCCATCTTATCAGAATGTCTTCTTTGCTCGAGTAGAAAAATACTCCGGCCTAAGAATTTGCCCGATTCATCCTATGAATAAGGTCCAAATCTTCCAGAAATAATACAGTATCAGAGACATTCTTATGAATTTTCCGGAGAAAAACCCATGGACCATCTTTTTATAACATGTAGAATATTGTCGAATTCTTGTGTACAATATAACGTTCGATGATTGCATATATAGTATGAAAAAAGAAATTTATTCAAAAGCGTTACTATTGTAACTATATTGGAAAACAGTCTTTTGGATCCTATTTTCCAAATAAAATATTACGGGTATTCAAAAACGTGTAGAATATCAAGATTATCTACTTGAAAAAAAATCATTGGATACACTATATTTTTTACGAAGAATGACCTACGCAAACTGAAGAAAGAAGGAGGGAGGCCCACAGACTATTTGACAATACCCCCCCCCCCCCATCACAAACCACCCCTGGATCTGAGTCCTTGCCCTTCCACTGGAACCGCTTCTGATCCATCATATTAAAATAATTTATGTGATGAAATATATTCGTCATATCGTTATTATCCTACAATATTAGTACAATCATTTACTTGATAGCTTTCTTGTTACTTTCTTGCCTACTTTTCCACATAATCTCATTATTACCAGGTACATAGACAATAGATTATTATTCTTGGAGGGTCCTCTCAGCTACTGCAAGTAGTCCAGATTTTGAGCAGTAAAATAAGTATTCTGATGAGGAATGATCCAGATAGACTACCAGACGCCAGCTTGAATATTACTTATTACTTAAGAATAGTTATTACTTCCGTATGTATTTTATATTTTAGCATCAAAATATTGACAAAAACCACCTGTAGCAGAATTTGGAGGAATTCCTTTCTTGGAAAAGTGATTGTTCCAAAAATAGTGAACTTCCAAAACTAGGTCAAATATTAATATTGATATGTCATTTGAACTCTACTTCTTATGCTCCACAACTTTTAGGGTGAGTGGGTAGTGGATTTATTGTTACTTTATGAGTTACATCACTTTTAAAAGCAGTTTTTGGGAAAATTTTTGGGATTTTTTTCAAGGGGGGTTTTGATCGAATGTAAAAAATTTCTATTTTCTTTTTTTTTAATCGACGCAGATTTTAGTCCACTTCAATTTCTATTTAGGACATTTTGCTCTAGGATTAACCGTTTTTAAGTTTTATGCGCAAAACTAAAAAATTGTACCTTCTAAACCCCCTGCCACCCTATGCTTCGAAGACTTTTAGTATCTTAAACTCCCAACTAGTCTAAACAAATCCCCGAGAACGAAAATTGAAGCATATTTCATGCACTTTATACCCGTGTGGACAGGCTTTATTGACTCGACTAATATAATTATGTTAATTTAATTGTTTTGTGTTATATGGTATGCACTTTGAATGGTAAATTCAATGCACTGGCATGGTATGCACTTTAAATGGTAATTTTTTGTTGACAGCTGGCTTCAGTCATAAACACCAGCCAAGAAGAATCGACTTGAACTCGATTCGCCTCTGTTTCCAAGTGTTCATTGTGAGAGAAGAAGACGATGAGGATAAGTTTGAGCTTACTGAGCCAGTCGTATCGAATCCAATCTTCGATCGGAGTTAGTTGTTTTTCAATTACATTTACAATAGAATAGAAAACCAAATTATTTTCTAATTTTCATTATCTGCAGTATATTTGCAATAAATTTAATTTCATGAATTTTTGAATTTGATCATCTCCATCATCCAGTTAAAGCTATCATCCAACGTCATACATCATACATTTGTATCATCCAACTGATAATCAGCATCACGGTGGTTTGGTTTTTTCTTTAATATATATTTTTGTTTACTTTATTATTCATGAAATCCACTGATTATTATTTGCAGCAAGTTTTATAAATGTATGGATTTATCAAATTTAATTGTAATGAGAATGTGAACAATAAATTTGAATTTGAATTTGAATTATATAGCAGTACAATTTACTATCGTCGCAATAGAAAATTGATCACGTGGAACATATATTGTTTTCTATATTGGGGATTTAATTCCCTCAATCGAAAAACAAATAATGGAGTATACTTTGGACTTTACTGATAATAGAAGTTTAATTAAACTCGAGTCCCGCTTTCCCCCATGCGGTTCACGCTGAGCTAGGTCTCAAGTAACGGCTGATTCTAATAAAATAGCTGTTAATTATACAATCAGCTGTTATACTTGAGCCATATACTTAAAGTCGTATCGCATTGGGGAAAGCAATTGCGTGATCAAGATTTCTAGCAAACAGATAATGTCATATCGAATAGTCTTCTTTAGCAATATAGTCTGTCCAAGCAAAGAAGGCCCTCTGGCAAGATGGGAGAATGGCTCAAGCTCGGTCAATATTGTTCAAAAATTATCAATTTGATCTCAAATTGTAAGAAACAAATTGATCTACTATTAATAAGATCACATTTATAATTCTTGAACAAATATTGACCAATCTGGAGTCATTTTCCCATCTTGCCAGAGGGTCTTCTTTGCTTGGAAAGACTAGATAGACTATAGACTATAGATACATAGGTACAGTTGGGCCAAAATTTCTTGGCATCAGCCAGAACCAGCTGAACCAGGCGAGGGGCATAGTGCGGGAACTGTTCTTAAAACATTAGGCAACTAATGTCACATTTTAGTGGATTGGAACAGCAGTCAATGTTTTCAATTCAGTTAATAACACTTGGTTTCAATGAAGTAAAAATCAGGCTAATAGACCATTATACAATAATAATTATAATTTATTGTTTTTCAGAAGCAAGAAGTATTCTGCAAATAAACTCTCTCAGTGATGCATCAGCACCAGTTGACGGTGGAAAAAGGATCATTCTACTTTGTGAAAAAGTTATCAAAGGTAATATTTCTTTTTTTATGCAATTATACTCATTCAACAACATTTTAAGAAGAGGAAAAAATACTTACTTAACAAGGATAATAAGATCTACTGTTTTGTTGGTTTTTACTTTTGAACTCTATAAGAATTGGGAAATATATTACGGTACGGTATGTGAAAGGTTTTATTGAAATTGAACATGGAGAAATTACGTGTAACTTGTATCAATTAAATTTATAGATGGGCATAGGACTATCAATCTACTACATTTCCTCTCTCCTTAATTACTAATGAAAAATATCAGACAATACCGGTATTGAGTTTTTTTTTATAAAAAATCAGCCGATAGCCTTTAGCGACAATTTTAACAATATCTTGTTAGCAAATAATAAAATTCGCCAAATGTCACTAGAGCTTTATGCTTATGTGGTGAATTAGAATAATTTAAGTGAAATATGTTTCATTGAACACATAATATCCATTACAAAGAAAAATTAAATTATATTCTTCATTTGATGAGTTTGTATAAAAGTTCTACCTTATTTTCTTTATCATTGGATCTAGAGACTTGGAGCCTACATCAAAAAGGGGTTTTATTTGGCTTCCTGTACCTCGTTTCAATTCCATCGTTTAATGGTCACCATCAGCAGTTGCACAAAATTCCAATTTAATATAAAAGTTGTAGAACTTGATTATTCATCGCAAACAATGCACCAAGAATCAGTTAACAAATCTGTTTTGTCAACACAACATAATAACGTCTTTGATTTTACGGTGATTGAATTTTTATGCAACAGATGTAAAATATTATAAAGTAGCTGCTGATAGTAAAAACATTATTCAGCGTGTACCGCCGTAAAATGATGTCATTTGAAGGATTTTTATAGGAAAACTGTAAATTGAATTCAATTATTGGTTTTGTGCAATCCATGTTATGTTTTGTGTGCAATCGACCACGCAAGTTTCAATCGACCAATCGGTTGTTATGAATATTATTGAACTCAGATTGAATGTATTTGATGCTTGATTTTATATGGATATGGGTTATTCTATAGTTGAATAGCCATCTTTTGATAAATTATCGCTTGTTATAAATTCACAAAATATTATTTCTGAACCTGCAACCAATTAATTTGTAGTCTCTAATAATGTTTCTAATCATTTCATCAGGGGACATTACAGTACGCCTGTTTCAAGAGGCAAATGATGGCCGAATTTTGTGGGATGAAAAAGGAGAATTCCAGCAAGTTTACCATCAGGTGGCGATTCAATTCAATACACCACCTTATAAAGATTTACATGTGAGTTTTTCATTTAGACTACTCTCAATCTTTATAGGCCTAATGTTTTTCAAATTTGTACATATTAGCCTACTGTATTGATATTAATTTTGATAATTAGCTCTAACATTGTAAAACATATTTATAATGGCAAAATCGATTCATATTCGAGGAGCTCAAATGAAAAACAATGTACGGTAAGTGCTAAAAAATAAATTTTTCAGGAACGGCCAAAAACCGATCTAATAGGAATTTGGCACTTCCATTGTTCTCTACCAAACAGCACTTACATCTTTCTCCACCACAATTCGAACTAATAGGACATTAAAAGGCAACCAACTTGTAAAGCTCGGCTCGTACATAATTTTCCACCAAAAATCTCATTTTTCACAATTTTGGCACTTACATGGTTTTCCATTTGAACTCCTCATTTATATAAAAATTATTTAAAAATAATTATTGTGCTCTACGTCCTCTCTATCTCTTGGATTCTAATTGCATGGTAGTACATGAATAAATCCTCACAAAGCTTTCATATTCAATGACTATAAGGAATAAAGAATTGAATGGGACTATAGAAGTTTAGAATGAAAAGTCTCATGTACTGGTTCTTGATAGCAATCTAGCGAAATGAATCTTTTTGGTCAAAATGTATCTTGATTAAATTTTAATCTGATGTTTAAATTTCAGTTATTCAATTTTTGCTTGTTCCAATACTAAATAACGATAAAACATGTATCTTACAAACTCAAATGGTCATTTATTTTCAACAATACAGTTTCAATCAGTGTATATTAGTGAATGAAAATAGCTATACAAAATGCCTCTAATGAGTGCGAAACATGTGTGTTGTGTTATAAAAATTCAAAACTACTAAAAATGGTACTGTAATTGCAATTTTTATTCACCAGGGGGGTAACTTGAAATATTTGGAGGTAATTTTATACTAAAAGAATTTAAAATAATATTTTTGAAGTTAGACTGCTTGATGTACACTTTGTATGGCTTCTACTAACAATGTCTAATGAAATTAATTATCAAATATCTGGTACCAAGCTGCGCTCTGAAGCTGTATGCGGCAGAACTGTTGAATTACATGATTGTGTTATTGTAAAAAATCGAGGAACCTCCTTGTAAAAAATAAATTCAAAATTGATATGATCACCTCTCACAATTTTTTGATAGTCATGAACATGTGTTATAGACTTGAATGTAACTCAATTCACTCCAGCTGGATAGCTTTGGTCAGCTAACGATAAAAGCCATTATATGCAGTACTTGGGATTATGCCTGAATAAGGAATATTTTATTCTTTTATTAATCCTGCCAGAGAGTTTTCCCGGACATGAGACCTGGTGCAATCTTATTTTTCCATCACGGTTATATTACATTTCAAATTTCAAGAAAATCGTTAGAGCCGTTTTCTAGATCCGTGGTTCCACATACAAACATACATACATACATACAGAAATTACTCGCTTAATATAATAGGATATATAATATCAAAGAAAAGCATAATTTATAAATTTTCTTCTAAATCCCATGATTCTCTGATGGATCTCTGAAGCCAACCGCCAACTCTCAAATCCTGAACAGTATCAAGCCCTTCTTTCTGACCCCACTTCTCAAATCCAAAAAAAAAATCTCCAAATTTTTGAAACAACATGCTCCATCTGAAGGCATTTCAAACTCTGACATCAGCATCCTCTCACCAGATTCCCCCAGTACTCCACACTTCTATCTTCTCCCAAAAATTCATAAAGAAGGTAATCCTGGCCGTCCCATTGTTTCAAGTATCAATAGCCCAACTGAACGTATCTCTGCCCTTGTTGATTTCCATCTCCAACCCATTGTTGCCTCTCTACCCTCACACATCAAAGACTCCTTCCACTTCATAGAAATTCTAAAAAATACAGCCCTTCCAACAGATCAAGAACTCCTCCTTGTTACAATTGATGTGGCTTCCCTATACACATCAATCCCTCATCCTGATGGCCTAAGATCCCTTGAACACTTCCTATCCTCAGGACCCACACCCTCCACTCCCTCAACCGACTTCCTTGTCAACCTGGCCAAACTGGTGCTCACAAATAATGCCTTTGGTTTTGAAGGAAAGTATTTCCGGCAAACTCAGGGCACAGCTATGGGCACCAGGATGGCTCCATCCTATGCCAACTTGTTTATGGGACACCTTGAACAAGACTTCCTCTCCAAACAACCTCTTCCCCCCCTACTGTGGCTACAATTCATTGATGACATATTCATGATCTGGCCACATAGGGCTGATTCCCTCTCCCTATTCCTTGACCAACTCAACTCCAACTACCCTGTCTCCTTCAGATGGAATATTTCAGAATCATCCATCAACTTTCTTAACATCAGTGTATCCCTCTCCAAATCCAATGCCATATCCACCAATGTCTTCACAAAATCGACTCATACCCAACAGTTCCTCCATTTTGAAAGTTGCCATCCCTACCATGTAAAAAGATCCCATCCACATTCTCTCTCAATCCATGGTCAAAAAATCTGTAGTAATCCCCACCAACTTGACCAGTACCTCCATAAACACCACCAATCCCTCCTGAAATGTAACTACCCTGAAAAGTTGTTACAGAAACAAATACATCCAAACAAACCCACCAACTCCTCCACAAATTCCCAAACCCTTCAAGCTCCAAAACTCTGCACCACTTATTTCCCTGGAATTGAAAATCTCAAACCTGTCCTCAAAGATCTGTTCCACGTCATTTCATCCAATCCTTCAACCAAATGCTTGTTCCAGCAACCCCCTACCCTCATCTACAAACAGCCTCCCAACCTGAAAAAGATACTCAACAAAAACAGATTACCCACCTCAAATGATCCACAAACTCCACCTGGTACCCTACCCTGCAAACGCCCCTGCTGCAAAACCTGCCCAATCACTGATCCTTCTACATCCTTCACAAGCCTAATCACCAACTACACCCACCATACCCGCCAATCCAGTAATTGCACCTCCAAAAACTGTATTTACCTCCTTTCCTGAAACTTCTGTCCTGCTTTCTACATTGGAGAAACAACCACTGCCCCAAAACCTCCGAATCAACAACCATGGCTTCCTTAAAAAATAACACCTCCTTACCTATCCCTACCCATGGCTCCAAGCACAACAAAAACTTTGATGAATGCTTCAAAATCAAAGTTCTTGCCACCCTCCCTCCCTCAGCTCCCTCCATTGATGTGAAAACAAAAGAGTTAGCCTTCATTTGGGTGCTTGGAGCCACATCTATCCCTGGCCTTAACAGACAGCAATAGTTCTAAAAATCCTACATACACATCCAGGATCAATCAATCAATCTAATTTTAGTTTCAATCTGATATCCAAATTTATTCTCAATAATAGTTTTTACTTTCAACCAATTTTACTTTAAATTAAATTTAGTTTCATTTTATCCTTTATTTATACACATTTCAACTGAAAACCATCAATAATCAAATAAAAATTCATTTACATCCTATAATATTATCCTCTTGTCCAAAAAATCCCTAACATGGCTTCCCCCCAATACATACTTTCTCAATCTGTGGTACTCCTTCAGTTTATGCTACTGCACTAAGGACTCTGTGGATTCAACATTCTGCTGTGAACTGAAGAAGGTGGCACAGCCACCAAAATATTTTCACCTTGAAATGTAAGTTTATGTGTGTCTTTCTTCCTATCCATCACTTAAATCTGTCTATTTGTGAAATAATAATCTAAAAGTTACTTTCTATGATGTGCTATATATATATATATATATATATATATATATATATATATATATATATATATATATATGTATAGAGAGAGAGAGAGAGAGAGAGAGAGAGAGAGAAAGAGATATGAGTTTAAACGGACATCAGATTCGTGTTCTGGGGGCTCGGAAACGTGTAAAAAATATATCATAATAAATTTTCGATTGTCAGGGCAAGACCAATAGTGCATTTTTTCAAATGAAATGCACTAAAAAGCATGCTTTTTGGTAGAAAATCATGGGATTTAGAAGAAAATTTATAAATTATGCTTTTCTTTGATATTATATATCCTATTATATTAAGCGAGTAATTTCTGTATGTATGTATGTATGTTTGTATGTGGAACCACGGATCTAGAAAACGGCTCTAACGATTTTCTTGAAATTTGAAATGTAATATAACCGTGATGGAAAAATAAGATTGCACCAGGTCTCATGTCCGGGAAAACTCTCTGGCAGGATTAATAAAAGAATAAAATATTCCTTATTCAGGCATAATCCCAAGTACTGCATATAATGGCTTTTATCGTTAGCTGACCAAAGCTATCCAGCTGGAGTGAATTGAGTTACATTCAAGTCTATAACACATGTTCATGACTATCAAAAAATTGTGAGAGGTGATCATATCAATTTTGAATTTATTCTTTACAAGGAGGTTCCTTGATTTTTTACAATAACACATTCATGTAATTCAACAGTTCTGCCGCATACAGCTTCAGAGCGCAGCTCGGTAATAATCAAATAATAATCAATCAATAATAAAATATATACAATCAATAATAAAACAAATAGTAATAATCAATAATCAATAATCAAATAAAAATTCATTTACATCCTATAATATTATCCTCTTGTCCAAAAAATCCCTAACATGGCTTCCCCCCAATACATACTTTCTCAATCTGTGGTACTCCTTCAGTTTATGCTACTGCACTAAGGACTCTGTGGATTCAACATTCTGCTGTGAACTGAAGAAGGTGGCACATACATATATATATATGTCACATATATATATATATATATATATATATATATATATATATATATATATATATATATATATATATATATATATATATATATATATATATATATATATATATATATATATGTATGTATAGATTCTTGTTAAAACGATTTCGCACAAAAATCATTAGTGTCAATATCTCGGTCAAGTTCGTTAACCAGCAAAATTGGCCCTAGGAAAGGGGGTGGAATTAGGGGATTAAATTTTTAAAAAATCACTACAAATCAACCAATTACTTGATCGTTTTGAAAATTGGTGTGTATAATACCCTTATTATGCCCTACAATTTGAGCCATTAACGGAAAAAATCCAATCAAAAATGGCGGAGAAAATGGCGAATAATATGCCAAAGATTGTGTTTTTCGAAAACGGCACCTTTGAATTCATACCCTGAATAGCTCATTATAAGTCATATGATTTGAGCCATCATAGAATTGCATTTGAAATGCACTCTTTCCCACCGCCAGCTGCCGGAGCGAATGTTTTTGCAACGTGAAGTTGATATTGCGGTAGTTATCCATATTAAATGAAAAAATAAGACGTTGTCAAACCACTGATTTGTTATTAGAAAATCGAGATACCGGTTTCGGTTGTTACACCATTATCAGTCTCTGGTAAACTAGAAATTTTTTTGAATGGACCTACTGCTTTAGGTGGGTTCCAAACCACCAGGAAGCGATTTTTGAGGCTCATAAATTGAATTCAGAGGAACCGGTCACCAGTACAACAGTGGTGGCAGAGGCAAGTCTCTTATCTAATCTCACTGATTAGCGACGATCTCTACCACTGGGACAAACCGCTCCCAGAGATTCAGAGTTTACCAGAGATTGATAATGGTGTAACAACCAAAACCGGTATCTCGATTTTTTAATAAATCAGTGGTTTGACAACGTCTTGTCTTTTAATTTAATATGGATAACTACCTCAATATCAACTTCACAACTACTCAAAAAGCGAAAAAGCATGCTTGAAAAAACTTTTTGTGCAAATCATACTAGAAATTATTGTATCATATTATTGGTACCGTATGAGATATAACATAACCTTAGATATTACTGATTATGTTAATGTACATTAATACTGTACTCGTAATTACGGTTATGAGCTTTTGAAAAAATTATATTTAAAAAAATAATCATAAGTACAATTTTGCGGTAACTTGAAACACCCGAAGTTCACCCCAAATACAAATTTTATAATTTTATTCAATTTTTAAATTGGTTCCAATATATTTTCTAAAGAAGGCGCCATTGTTTCTCTGTAGAAGCAGATTTTCAATTATTTTTCGATAATTTGCTATTTTTCGTGTAATCTTTGCTATTTATAATAAACCTCAAGTTATTTTCAATAACTCCTATTCTGTTTCAAGTTACCTCCTACTCCCCTAACTTGATGATAACTATTGATTTGTATTCGTGTTTCAAGTTACCTCATAGAATGGGGTCTGTATCAATGGCTCAACAGCCCATGAAGGGCCTAGGCCTATCAGTTTCATATTCACTCCACTATACAGTCCGTCCAAGCAAAGAAGATACCCCGGCAAGACGGGAAAACGGCTCCAGCCCGGCCAATGCCGGCCCAAAAGGCATATATATTCTCAATCAGAACTCACATTCCCGAACCAACACTGACCGACGACGAAGCCCCCGGCTGGGCAAACCATACAGCAAGCAAATAATCATCAACCAGGAGAGAGGTAACGTGTGGTTAGCACGTTGATCTTATCAACCATAAGCCAGTCTCCGCAACCGATTGGCAGCGCAGAACACCTCTGAATAACATCCAGTTAATCAGTTAGAGTGTAATGCAACAATTACTATATTCCTCCAGAGACGGGATACGACTGACTATCTTTACTAACGACAGCCAATTGCCCAAATGAGGGTTATATACTGGGGTACCGGTACCTAACTCGAAACACATATATAAATTCAACCATAAACCAGTCTTCACAACCAAGTTAAGATGCAGAACACCTCTGAATAACATGCAGTTAATCAGTTAGAGTGTAATGCAACAATTACTATTCCTCCAGAAACGGGAAACAACAGCCAATCTCCCAAAAGAGGGAAATATTTAACTACTTATATATTATATATAATATCATGTATAGTTTTTTCCATTTTATTTCTCTTTTGTTATAGTAGAGGTAGTATAGCCTATTATAATTATTGTTATTTCTGTTATATGCATTACAGGTGATTGATCCAGTTCAAGTTTGGATCCAGCTTCTACGTCCATCAGATGAAGCCAAGAGTAGGCCTCTACCGTTCCAGTTGACGCCTAATCACCAAGGTAGGGGTCAACTGATCAATTGACGGCCGACAATTTCTTTTTTATTGCCAACATTAATGGCGCGATTATAATAAGAGGTTTTCTAATCAAGTCGACTTTTTCAAGTATATGCGATAAGTTCCAGACTAAGTAGAATGTAGAGGGGCTGATAGAGTACTCAAAACAGTTGGTACAAATTGGGCTGAAAATGGAGGAATTGATAAACAAAATGATATCGACAAGCTAATAGCTCTAATAACGAGCAAAATGAATTGAGATATGAAATACGAGCAATATGAATTGAATTTTACTGTTGTTATGCAGTTTCTGTTGTTGAAGAATTTGTGAATATTCGAGAAACAAGAGAAAAAAATCATCTAACCGCCAACTCAATCAACAAGAACTTCATACCAAGCAGAGTGTATGTAAATGGACACTTATCACAGGAGAACAAACAATTCCTTTCGAAACTGAAAAAGAAATGTCAAGATATCGGATATGCTTTTGTTTGGTGCAGAGATGGAAAGTTTTTCGAGAGAAAGGCTACGGAAGAAAAAGTAATAAAAGTGAATACCTTCAGTGACATTGAAAAACTGAAATGATTGTTTTAATAAAGGTAGGTACAGAATCCTTCGATAGGGGTTTTTCTATATCATGCAATGAAACCTCAGAGATACTGGGTGAGTGAGATTTTTGTTTCAGCACGATTTCTAAGTCAGTTTTTTCCGTTCAATATTGTCTTAAATTAGTTTTTTATCTATTTTTCTGATATAAATGAACCAAACAATTTATCACGATGATTTAACTGTATTTTTTAATGATGATACTAATCTTTCTTTAATATATGCAAATATAAGAAGCGTAAGAAGAAACTTTAATAGTTTAGTTGCTGAATTGAGCCAAACTAGAAAAAGGATTCATTTAATTGTTCTAAGTGAAATCTGGATCAATGATGATGAGGTTGACTTATATAAAATTCCAGGATATAACGTTTTTACAAATTGTAATAACAGTTACAGGGCTGGAGGGGTTGTGTGTTATGTAGATGAGAATATCAATGTATCGCAGATGAGTTTTAATATGAGAACTGCGAATTCTCTACTATTGAATATAGATGTTAATCATGTTTATTTTAAGATGATCTGCCTGTATAGATTGCACTGTTTCTCAGGAATTGATTTTATAGATGAATTGACGAATAAGTTGCAAAACGTGAATCATAATATAATTTACATAGGCGATATAAATATAAATTTAGATTTAGTTAATAGCTGTAATAACGTACAAAATTATGTGAGTATGATGAGTGGCTATGTATTTAGCTCCCTCATTAATGATCCAACAAGAATTACAGAGAGCTTAAGATCAACACTCGATCATTTATTCATTAGAAACTCAAATATAAATTCATTTAAGAGTGCAATTATTGATATTAATATTACCGATCATTGTCAGTTGGGTTTAAAAATAAATTATAACTCCAAATTTAGAAAAAATAAGAATACCAGTAATAGAGAATCTGAGCTTCCTTCTTTTGACTATAAGCTAGCTGGTGAAAGATTGATCCAGGTAGATTGGAGTTCTCTTTTCTATTACAATGATGCAAATTGTTGCTATGAAAAATTCTTTGATATGCTAGAGGAAGTCTTGAATAATTGCAAATTGGTTAATAAACAGAGTAGGATAAATAGAGCTAAAGTCATTAGTCCATGGATGAATCAAAATTTATTAAATAGAATCAGGAAACGTAAAAAAATATATTCAATTAAAAAGAAGCGTCCTTACGATCAGTCTTTTAAATTGTATTTTATTAACTTTTGTGATAAATTAAAAAATGATATTGATACAGCAAAAAATAACTTTCTTTCTAGCAAAATTAATAATTGTAATGGAGACTTCACAATGTTGGAAAGTTATTAATAGTGTAATTAGTGTAATAGGAAATACGAGTAAGAAAACAGTTGATAAGATTGAATTAATTGATGGAACGATTTTGGACGACCCGAAAATGATAGCTGAGACAATAAACAGCCAGATTATCTCAGTTCAAGTACAGAGTAGCCAAAATCAAACTACACCTTCACCATCATTATCTTTTCCAAACCTGCAATGTAAAAGCCGTTGTCTGTCTCAATCCATGTTTATTTATCCTACTTCTGTCGATGAGGTCTTATCAGTAATAAAAGGTTTAAAAAATAAAAAATCAACAGGACATGATAAAATTGCAGCTTGTCTCATTAAAAATATAGCTGAGCAAATAGCACCTGTATTAGTTCATATAATTAACTTAAGTTTTCAAAATGGAATATTCCCTGATAAATTAAAAATAAGCACAGTAATTCCAATTTTTAAAAAAATTCTTCATTAAAACTTGACAATATCCGACCAATTAGTTTATTATCTGTCTATAGTAATTAGTCTATTAAAATATTCGAAAAACTTATGAGAAGCAGACTGATTATGTATCTTGATAGGATAGGTTTTTTCAGTCGGTTCCAATTTGGTTTCAGAAAAGGAATAGGAACGGAGGATGCCCTAATTTCAGTAAATGAAAAAATATATAATAGTTTTAATGAAAATAATTAATCAACTGGACTCTACATCGACTTCAAAACCGCGTTCAACCTAATAGACCACGAAATATTATTAGCTAAACTGGATGCAGTGGGCATAAGAGGAATAGTAAACAAATGGTTCAATAGTTTTCTTACCAACGGAATTCAAAAAGTAAAAGTTAATGATCAGTTTAGTTCACCACTAGTTATCAGATCAGGTGTGCCTCAGAGTTTCTCAGAATCATATAGTACGTATAATGTGCAACAGTACTAGAAGAGAAAGCTCCTATCCTTTATATGTCTATTTAAAAGCATTACCTCTACGACATCTTTTTGTATATAAAGTTTTGAAAATATTCTATGTCAGAGCTGGCAATACTGGTACAGTGAATTTATTTTATAATACTAGAAGAATTTCACAAAGAATGTTTCGTTTACCAAAAGTTAATAAAACAATTTTTAAACAATCTTTGCAATATGTGGCTCCAAAGTATTTCAATCAATTACCATATGAAATAAAATCTTCTGAAAAATTAAAATCTTTTTTAAAACTTTCACGAAATTGGCTAATGTCTTTTCAAGATTTAAGTTTTCTTGATGCCACACTGACATAATCTTTTAAATATGAGTAATAATAATATACATGTGGGACATTGTTTCCTTTCTCTAAAAGCAAGCATTGGAATCGCGAATATAACTATAGTGTATTGTATTGTATTGATAACATTAATTTAACACATTCACTTTGATAATAAGTGTTTATTTTAGTAATCTATAAGATAAATTAATACTGTAATGATATAATGTAATGTAATGCTGTAATACTGTAATATTTTTGCTTTTTTTCACTGGATTTACAGACGTCACAGAGTGCGAGAGTTTTTAAAATATTGCTGGACTCAAAAATTAACAAGATAAATACTTTGATTATTTTTGTTTAAAAGTTGACTACGAAAACTGGTTAATGTAGTCGACTTATCTCCTGTTTTTTTCTTCAAGTTTTTTATATTGTATTTTTTGAAAGGAAAATAAAAATTAATTATTCATTATTATTCATCATTATTATTTCGATACTTTTAACAAATGGATCCCGGATTATTTCTTGAGGATGTATCTCGTTGTAATTTATATTAGTAATCACGACAGGTGCCAACCCTAGGGGGGATTAAGGAGATATAGGCTAAGGCTATCCCATCGATATACCGGGGCTCATATCACACTAGGAACAATGCACTTTGGAGGAGTTGACAAATTTTTTACAAATGACAAGGCTTAAAACTCCTAAAAATATAGTTTTGTATTGGGGCAGAGTGGCCCACAGTGGAACAAAAATTACAAAACAATTTTTCTAATTTTACCTGTTTGCTTAACAGCTTCAGAAGATAAATGTACTTGTAGATAAACATTTTCCCCATACATTGTATATGCAGTACTGTATTTTTTAATTTGATAATGAAATGTAAACTACTTTTTATTAACTGCTTTACAAAGCCCTGCATTAAGTTCCACTGAGGCCCAATATTTGTGGGCCAAAGTGGAACAACAAATTAAAATGTGGCTAATGGGTGCCTGACCTTGGATAAATTTCCAAAAAAGATGATAAGGAGGATAACTAGTCTAAAAGGTTTAGAAAGAGTCGTTCTTTGTGCAAGTGTGTGACAATAAACTCTTATAACTGCGAATAAAAGTTGAAATTGTATAAAATGACCAGGAAAAGTAACTTTAAGGTGAAAAAATAAAACATGAATAATATCTCTTTCTTACATGGATTCAGCTATTAGCACCAATGCACTAAGAAAAGAATAGAAAATAGTTTTAGAGTTCACTCACAGAGCGCAGCAGTTGACAGATTAGCGAGATAGACATAGAAAAACAATTTTGATGTTTCACTGTGGCCCACTCTCCCCTACCGTACTTTTTTTAAAAATTTCCTCCCCCCCCCCCTCCTCACCGGGAAAATCCCTTGGGAGAGGGGAAATGATTGAATCTAGAATCAAGCATCCCAAGCCCTAATATTTCATTGCTCGCTTAATTGCATGCAACAAGAACATTCTGCTTTCCATTCAAAAAATTTGAAAACTTTGTCTGACAAATCTTGCCTTTTCATTTAATTTGATGAAGATTGTATACCATTTGTGAATATTCAGCACTTTAATTGATTCGCTTTATTAATTCATTATTCCCTCAAAGTTTGTTTTGTTCTTATTTTTTACATCCACAATAGCTGTAAATTATCAATTGTAGCCTATTCTCAAACATATCTTATATCTTAGAACTTGTGGCTGGAGCGCAAGACGCTTCTCCTTAATGCAGTCACGCCAAAAATATTGTTTTGTATTTTTGAAAATGAAATATTCATTCATGTATTGAATAAACTGCCCCAAAATAAATCTTGGCGTCGAGTAGCCTACATTTCATTTTTTGTAATTGGGTTTTGAGTATTTTATATTATTCTATATATTTTACAAAATTTCATTTCATTTATTCAAAGAATTGAAAATACAATAATAATAATATTATTAAATGAAAACACAGACAATTAGGTCCAAAAAATCTTATTTCCAAATTTTAATAAATATTATTCAATTATTTTCCTTATTTTCATGAAAGATGAAAAGTTATATAATATAGATAGACCAGATAGAGTTTAATTTGGAATCTATCAATACTGTATCGGTTATTAGTATGGTACCGTACTATCCCTACTATAGTCGGCGCAATCTGAGTTGACGAAAACCCCCTCCAATCGAGAAATAGCTACGTTGTCATTTTGCGTGAAATTGAAACTTCTCCTAACGCAAACACATTCAACTGAATGTTAAAAGTGACAGCGTAGCTTCGGATACATCACGCACTGTAGTAAAACTCACTATTTTTATGATAAACCAGCTGTTTGCAGCTCGAATATCCAAGTCGATTAGCTTCAATAACTCCAAAATTTAACATACAATATTATTCATGCATATACGGCTCTCCTTACTTTGAAACTCTTGAGAGGCCAAATTACGATCTTCCGACTATTTTTGACATTTGGAAAAATAATTTCAATTGTTTTTGAACAACTTTCTCGCTTTCACCCCCACTTATCTTCTCAAACAAAAAGATCATCGAAAATTTCATGTTTTCTGTTCGAGTAAACTTGACATTGACAAACATATTCATTAATTGAAACATAATTATTGGTCTGATATGGAAAATTCAAAAACTATTTGAAAGCTCGAATTCTCCTTGTCATTTTGATATAAAAAACTTTAGTTTTACTACAACCCATAATTTTCAAATTTTTTCAAAAAAATCAAATTTCCTTTGAATCCTTCTACCCAGGAACTTTTTTAATACTACTGGCATATCAAGGATAAAATTCTACGTCTAGATATGGGGTCTAATCGCGAATTTGAAGATGTTCCAGTTTCACACAATCTGGCAACGCAGCTATTTCCCGGGTGAAGAGAAAAACAGTCAACTTAGATTGCGCGGACTATAACTAAGACTTTACTATTAATTCATGGATTTAAATAAAATGTCTTGTCATTTCTCCAGTTTGTTATGTTTTTCGTCATTTTTCTTCAAACAGCGATTATTTTATTAGGTAATTCATTCATAGTATCTTTTCAAGTAAGTTTCCATTATCTGTTCCACCTTAATCATGTATGCTATCCTTTTAATGGTTTAACTTTTTTGTATGATTTTCACTCATCTAGATTTCAAATTATTTTTTCAGTTATAAACACTGGTCCCAGGAGAAAAAGAGCTAAAGCTGGTGTCATTCAGAATCTGTGGGCCATTAATGCTGGATTGAGTGAGTAATCATCATTAAATTTTGGATTAGATATACAGTAGATTTGAACTTAAAAAATGATAATTATTGAATTTATTTTATTTTACTATGAGAAAAGAACTATAAAATGTACTTTGGGACTATATGACTAGGAAATAATAGGATGTGCAACTGACCGAAAAATTTCCCATTGTCGGTAATACTATTACTTTTCTTATGTGTATATAGCCTATTCCTGTACATGTTAACTTTCAACGATTTGTGGATGGATAAAATGAATTAATTGGCGTTTCATCGCCATCCTAGAGACGACATCTTCAGAGGGTAGATAAGTCCTCTAGACCTCTAGCTCTAGCCTACACTGACCCAGTGTGTAGATCCACCCACAGATACTATAAAGAATGCATGTATTCTTGTATCCGTGGATCCACCCAGATGTGTGAACCCATCTTCACTCTGTATAATTATGTTGATCGTATTGTGATGGCGCCGAAACGTCAAGTAGAAGTACAATGTTAATTCCCAAGCTGTTGCTGCTCTAAATGCGCTGCTGGAGCTGCCCGCCTCTAGCTGCAATGTCTAATGCTATAATTGTGTTATAACCATCAAAACGTTTTGGACAATTGTCTGTGTTTCTAACCAATTAAGGGAAATGCACCAGTAGTGGCCACATGAATGTTTTTTCTTTAAAATACGAATTTGATGCCTTCAAATGAGTTCTAAACCTGCTAGAGACCTAGCTCATACTATTTAGCAGCTAAATAGTTCAAGCAGGAGCTCTTAGAGTATGATCAATGATTTCTGAGAGAAATTTATTGTCGCCTTTTCATTCAAATATGTAGTTTCGGTAAGAAGTTCAGTTTTGTCTTAGATGATTCAGTAAGAAGGCATGCATACAAATTGTTGTATTATGACTAGAAAGTCTGTAAATTTCGCAATTTCTGGTGTTATAATCATTCTCTAGAATGTCTAGATGTTGTTAAGAAGGTTTTTAGCCAAATATAGCTGATATTTTGGCGTAAAAGCAGACTGGCCACTACTAGTACAAGAAACCGTGTATAATCTAGTAGTGGCCACACAATAGATTATTGTCGACTATAGATTATAACGACTATTGTCGTAGAAGTTGAAGATATTAGAGTAAAAGTTGATTTTATTCGAATTCATGTTCTCCTAAGACTGTTTCAAATAGGTTACAGAGAAAAAATAAATATAAAACGTCTATTTTATGGTTTAACCTCACTTTTCTAGTGGCTTGTAACCAACAACAATGCATTACCAATTCAACTCATTTTAATATAACCTATTATTATTTCTGGCGTTATTATCACGTTCTGGAATGTAAAATTAGCTTACTTAAATGATTGCAACAAGCAGCTTGAGAAATTGAATTTTAAATAAGCATAGAACATCATGTGGCCACTATAGAATCATTACCTGCCGGCCACTATTGAATCATGATGGCCACTTTAGAATCAAAATCGAGTTCTAGGGAAAGTTTAATAATTATTTTTTGAATTGAGATATCAGCCATTTCAAGTAACAAATCAATCAAGAAGGATCTGGGCTCATTGTGTTCATTGAGTTTAAGATGAGATAAAATGATGGAATGGACTCACAATACTGCATAAACTATGAAAAATTTCTTAAACATGGCCACTACTGGTGCTTTTACCTTAGTTTAATTGTTTCTGTAGAATGAATTAATTAATAAATAAAAACTCTATTTAAATAACTATATTATAAATGTTCACTTTATTATTAGGGCTACAAATGTATAATAAATCAATAAATAGTGAAATTGACCCTTTTTAGGTAATTTTCAAGTGATTTTCACTATTTATTGATTATTTAAACATTAGAAACCCTAATAACAAAGTAAAAATCTATAATATCGTTATATATAGAAAATATTCTTATGGCTTTTAATGGTGGGGAGACCCTTACGGGTAGTTCCACCTCACCAATGTGTACTTGGCCAAATACTGGTCACCCATCCAAGAGCAGTCCACAGTGTTCGTGACTTAATATATTTATGTTGATAGAGTTGTGATGGTAGGACATTGCAGCTAAAGCCGGGCAGGAATGATACCTTTAGTGGAAATTCTATGTACCCAGTGAATTCCTTTCAATGTCTTTAAATGTGAGTAGGCTATTATTGAACTATAATAGTATAATTTATCATGTGTTGAGGAAAGAAAAATTTGTTGGATTTTTAAATCTTAATTCGTCTTTTGATTACTTTTGACATGGCCTGTTTATATAAATTGTAAGAGGAACAGTTTTGGAAATGAGTGAGTTGTAATAAATATTTATGGTTATTTTTACGAATGTTGTGTTTTTTGGGATAGGATTTATGAATTTTGTTTTTGTAATTATTTACAAAATACATACACCTTCATAAATGAATCAAAATATTCTCGTATTGAAAATTTCAATTTCTAACCAGAAAGGAAATGCGTGTTGCAGACCAAGCCGGGCCTAGTACTAGTAGCGCTTTCTGGCAACTACCACCTATTCGTGGAGCCTCCTCATCATTTGCCACTCAAGACGTCAACCCCGTCAACATGGACCCTGCCAATATGGAACCTGCCAACATGGACCCTGCCAATATGGATCCCGCCAACATGGACCCTGCCAATATGGATCCCGCCAACATGGACCCTGCCAATATAGATCCTGCCAATATGGATCCCGCCAACATGGACCCTGCCAATATGGATCCCACCAACATGGACCCTGCCAATATGGATCCCGCCAACATGGACTTTGCCATCATGGACGCGATACAGCTTAACAATGGAATGAGAATAATCTTGAATAGTGACGATGGTAATTCAGAAACAAGCAATAGTGACGATGACGATTTGCAGGTTTTGGGATATTTTTGTAGATAAAGTGTTAATTTAAACTATTATCCATTCACGATCACTTGAGACGGAATAAACAAACTTTTCGAGTGTGTGTGCATGTAATGGAAGGTATTCTTCTGTGCAAAACTTTCGGCCACAAACCAACAGCTGTAGCCAATCACAGCTCAAGACAACAGTCTTGAGACTAGACAAGTCGGACTGTAGCTAATCACAACTCTAGACAAGAGTCAGCTGTTCGACTGCAGCCGACTTTTTCCATTACACGCACACACTCGCAAAAGGTTTGTTTATTTTGTCTCAAGTGATCGTGAATGGACTATAGTGTGATGTGATCTGATATTGAAAGATGGTCTCAAAAGAATTCTGTAAAACAGTTTTCAAACTGTTAATTGTAATATAATAAGCTACTAATGTGAATATAAAAATGGTATGTCGTATAATTATATCTCAATAAAACATTTTAGAATGCCATGCAGAAACTGGTAAAGATTAAAATAGGATCGATGAAGGTTTATATTATTTTTTATAGGTTATTTTAGGTTTATTAAGCTAACTCAGGAATTAGTATGATGATAAATAAGGGATGAAGTGGTTATTTTAATTCACACATGTGCGATATTACTACTTGCAATTGCCAGGAGCTGGAGCAGGTCTCAGAGTAAAGATACCTTGGTGCTAACTTTAATGAAAATCTAAGATGGGATAATAAGCATACGTCCCAACTTGAACAGAAGCTTAAAGAAAATTTATATACATAGTATTAAACATAGAAATTTTCTATATAACGTTTCTGGCCTCATCCCGATCTCCCTATCATATTACTCACCGTTCGTGTTGTAGCATGCCTGTTATGACCAGTTTTCAATTTTCAACTTATACACAGCTCTGTTACCTACAACAAGTAAACGTTGCTCTCCTGACTATCCCAATAGGATAGAAAAACATCTGAGATGTTATTTCGGCCTGCTTTTTATTTCTTATTGTATTTTTGAAGTGATAACCTGTTTATAGTACCTAATCAACTTCACCACTAACGGAAGCATACGCTAAATAAAAAAATCAACTTCAAATTTATATAAAACTCGACTATCTATAACAAATTCTCTCCATATTATCAAATTCTTATTCCACTCCAGTTTCAGGTTCTCCCAATCAAATTAATGCTTCAAACAATCTCTTTGTCAGCAATCTTCATTAACACTTTCAACTTTTTTTTCTCTTAACATTTATCCTGTTCTCTTAACATTAAACCTTTTTCATGTTCTCGCCTTGCGGCTCCCTGATGGACGATCCTCGAATCAACTTGATACTTAATTCAGTAAATAAATAAAAAACCCGTTTATAGCTTTTTTTATTACAAGAAATTTGAAATCAAAACTTAAGTTATACAATTCAAAAATGCAAAATCAGCAGCTGCGGGGGGTGATATCATTTCGTCTTCAGTCTGTATTACTCTCACATTATTCTCGCTATTAGACATCACATCATCATTTATGACTTTCCAAAATTTACTTTCAGTCCAACTTTTTTTGTCACTTCAATTATCTTTCATCATACTGCATATTTCTTCTGTATTACTTCCAGCTATAATATTTATTTAGTATTAATATTTTTATGTACTTGATTCTTCTCTATCACTCTTTCTTTCTACTCCTTTATCCTCCCCACAATTCTGCATTTACTTTAAACAATCCTTAAACATGGCCACTACTGGTGCTTTTACCTTACTGCGTTTACCTGTGCATAAAATAAAGAGGAAATCAATTTATTCGATGAAGAGGCTACAGTATTCTCACTTTCCCCTAGTTTTCCATTCCTCTCCATTTCTTCCTTCTCTCACCCTCTAAACCTGCCAAAACACATACATGGGAAACCATGATATTTTATATGATATGATATTTTAGTACGGTGCAATTAGAATCGAACCTCAACATCCAAGGAGAAATAACGATTCCTACGACAACTTGTTCTATGCAACCCCTTTATTGTTTGGTAGAAAGTTACACCATTATGAGCGTTGGGTTTTTGGGGGAGGGGGGGGGGTTTTAAGAGGTGCAAAAATCCATTTTTTCGTAAATTGTAGCCGAACCAAGAGTCGGACGATAAAATTTCATGCATGTTTTTTCCAGAGAACAAAGTTTGGAAGAGATTGAGACCAATTACAGCTCTGTATCATCAACCGTTTCCAAGTTGAAATTTTTTGAAAACTCCATATTTTTTCACAGGAATTATTACGTTACTTTAAAATTTGTAACTTTGAATTAGAAACACTTACGTCTGTATTTCAAAATCCCTCTCGGCGAAATTCATTCCTCTTCAATTTGAGTCCAAATTCACACTTCTATGTTGAGTGGTTCATGTGCTACAGCGATTTTTAAAAAACCCTTACTTCCCAAAGTCTCCTAAAATTACATTTTATCATACAAAAAAATACTAAAAATATTCGGATTGGCTTATACTTCTAGATTTTGTTTCTTGAGACCCTATAATGTCATAAAAATTATTTACACAACCAAGACTATCATAGGATTTATGGGGGTTGGTCAAAAGCATTCCTTTATTTTTAATCAATTATATTCCCTCATAACTTTTGATTGGTACGTCGGATTCTATCGTTCAATAGCTCATCATTTTCTACTCATCACGGCGGTATAAATTAATATATTCGGTATATCCAAATTCGGTGAAAAACTCCAAAATTCAGATTTATTTATTATTATTAATTTATTTATTTAATTAATTAATTTATTTATTTAATCTGTAGATGAATAAATATC
The DNA here is from genome assembly GCA_017141385.1 of Sogatella furcifera. NCBI lineage: Eukaryota > Metazoa > Arthropoda > Insecta > Hemiptera > Delphacidae > Sogatella > Sogatella furcifera. The sequence goes on along the minus strand of CM029549.1, from coordinate 31,954,152 downwards.
AGGATTATAATTTGGATTCAGTATATCCAAATTCGGTGAAAAACTCCAAAATTCAGATTTATTTATTTATTAAAAAAAATTTTATTCTGTAGATGAATAATTAAAATAAAGGTTTAAAACACAGACAACAAAGTCCAAAATGTCTTTTCCCAAATTTCGATACATAATTATTTAAAAAGAGGTTATGTTTACAAGATCATCAACACTATCAGCACAATTCACAATTTTCCACTGTCAAAAATTAAAAACTATCATTTAAATGATACCCTTGAATAATATAATACCTGCACATTGAAAATTCCAATTTTTTACATTTCAATGCTCCCAATTGGGAAGTTTTGAATGGAAAAATCTCAAACTATCAAGAAATGTAGAGAAAATCCTCCTTTTTCGGATGGTTCTTATGAGATTTGCGAGACCTTCGACATAACAAGGTACACAACCGGTTTTTATCACACTTTTTCTGATAAATTCGCTTATTTTTTCAGTCCTATTGAAATTTCTCTAACAATAAGCATTGAACAAGAAATTTTAATATACCATCCTTTAGAGGATAAATCACTCTACATTTCTAGACCAAGAACATAACTCTAACGCCAATAGTTACCGAGTTACAATAGAATGAATTATATGTAATTTTTTAACAATTGAAAACGCTGATTTTCCAACTATGTTATCATGAGGAATTCATTGTAGAATCATGATAAATCTTATATAATATTAAAGATCACATTTTTTCTCCAATTTGAGACCAAATTCATATTTTTTGAATTAATTATTCAATGAGTTACGTATATTTTTAAAACCAATCGTGATCTTCTTTAGCTCAACGAAGCGTTTCAATGTATCATTCATAGTGTGTGGAGCGCCTCTCAGGCTGAGGCCGCACTGCCGGTGGGTAGAGCCTGGTGGGTGGAGGGTAGTTGGTAAAACTATAGAATATACACACCATCCACAGTAATAGATCGTATGAATGGTATGACGTCATACTGTTTTTTGAGGTTATGTTGTCCATATTTAAGAATTTAAAGATGGCGGCTGAACACATACTATTCATACGATGTATTACTGTGGATGGTGTGTATGTTCTATAGATTTACCAACTACCCTCCACCCTCCAGGCTCTACCCACCGGCAGTGCGGCCTCAGCTCAGCTCGTGCGGAGTGAGCTCTGAGCTCGACAGTTGGTTTGATAAATGGATCTAGCTAGGGCTCTATAAAAAGGGGGTAGACGCACGGTCCGCCATTCTGTGGTCAACTTTTAGCGCCAGGTTTGAACTCATATAAATATTTTTGATGATAGAGACGATAAACAGATGTTTATCAAGTTGAGCAAATGAATTAAGTTGTTTGTTGTTTTGAAATCTTGGAGGTTAATTTGTCATATAAAATGGTTCATATTGCTTAGTATCAAATTGCAAAAAATATAACAATTTTTTATTCATAAAACTGAAATTTAAAAAATACAAATTTGCCTGATGCAGGAAGATGTATCCAGGTTGAAATTTTTACTTAAAAATTGCCAGACAGGAAATTCAATGCTCTGTGAAGTGAGTATCATTTTTAGTGCATTTCATTTGAAAAAATGCACTATTGGTCTTGCCCTGACAATCGAAAATTTATGACGTGGTATATTTTTTACACGTTTTCGAGCCCCTAGAACACAAATTTGATGTCCGTTCAAATTCATATATCTCTATATATATATATTTATATATGTACAGATTTTTGTGAACACGATAACTCTCAAAGGACTTGTCGGAGAGCGTCCAATTTTTGCACAAAAATCATTAGTGTTAATATCTCGGTCAAGTTCGTTATCCAGCCAAATCGGTCCAAGGGTAGGGGGCGGAAATAGGGGTTGAAATTTTTGAAAAATCACTACAATTCGAACAATTACCTGATTGTTTTGAAACTTGGTATGTATAATACCTTTTTTATTCCCTACAGTTTGAGATATCGAACAAATAAATCCAATTAGAAATGGTGGAGAAAATAATATTCCAAACATGATGTTTTCGCCACACTGGTATGAAATGGACTGTTTTACATGCTTTATAGGGAGGCCGAAAACGCTCGTTTTCAGGCGAGGTCGCCAGCAACTCGCCGGGAAAATGCGTTTTTCGGGCGGTAAAATAACCTTGAATGTCAGCTGACTGAAGGATGTTGTCGATGTAAGTCTTAGTCGATCAAAAGGTAGCATCCCGGTTTGATTGCATCAAATGTCAGCTGTTTTGGGAGTCAATGTCGACTTATTGGTATTTCGATGTAAAGTTAGTCTCTCATCTGTTATTTTGATTGGTAAGATCCCTTGTCAAGAGAACTGAACGTTGAAAGTTTTCACATTAATCGGTAGTTGAATAATAAAGGAAAACTGCTTCAATAACTAATACTTCAACTTTGATAAGATTAAAAATGTTTGTATTAATTAACTGATGAATAATGATGAACGTGAAATCCATGATTGAACAATATTATTGTTGTCAGACTCTGTGTTACTTTGTGTAGCAGGTTAGCCAGCGCCATCTAGCGGGTAATAATGCAACTAGACTAAGTTTCTCTGTTAGCCAATATCTGTCGAAAATCAACAACTTTGAATTGATATTGTACAATTTAGGATGATCGTACAAAAATTATCTTGGGCTTAAACGTTTCTGAACTAATAAAATCGAATACACTGATAGTTATAAAGTAATATTCAGTCAGTAAATCAATAAACTATTGATGCGAAGTTTCAATAGCAAGCAGATGGTACCTACTCCAAATTCAGTAAAGGCGAAGATAGCATAATAAGGTTACTGGTCTAGCTGTTCTTGGAACTGATTAACTAATTTTTTATTTTGTTTTCCTCGCATTGATGTTGTGTGCCGAAAAATAAAGTTCGACACCACGGGTCTAAAATGTAATATTCCGTCTCTCAATCTTTTCTAGTCCTCGGCCTACGGCCTCGGACTTGAAAACCGATTTCGAGCCGGTAAACGCACATTTTCGGCCCTAGGTACGAAATATACTATTTCACGGGTTTTCAAAAACGGCTCTAACGTTTACCATTAAATTCATACCCTGAATAGCTCCTTATAAGTCATATGATTTGAGCTATCATAGAAGCAAATCCAATTGAAAACGGCTGATAACACATTGATTTCATTTGAAATGCACTCTTTCCGACCGCCAGCTGCCGGAGCGAATTTTTTTCATTAATCATATGTTTGACTGTCGAATTGAATTAATTCAAATTTGGCGCTAAAAGTTGACCACAGAATGGCGAACCGTGCGTCTGTCCCCTTTTTATAGAGCCCAGATCTAGCTAATTCTGCAATTGTTCAAAAAATGTGAATTTGTTCTCAAATTGTAGAGAAAAATGTACTCTCTGATACTAGTTATATGATTCACTATATTTCTTGAATTAAACCTTAATGAAAACATTGCTATAAATCAGCTATTCCAATTTTTACTCATTTTAATAATTTATTCAGCTATAACTTTGTAACTAATGAAGGTAGAGTGATGTTGGTCTAAAAATGTAAAGAATTTTGCCCTCCATAATGATTATAGGATAATAAGCCAATCCGAATATTTTTTTGTATGAGATCAATTTTGAAATACGGATACAAGTGTTTCCAATTCAAAGTTACAAACTTTTGAAGTAACGGAATAATTCCTGTGAAAAAATATGAAGTTTTCAAAAAATTGTAACTTGGAATCGGTTGATGATACAAAGTTGTAATTGGTCTCAATCCCTTCCAAATTTTGTTCTCTAGAAAAATCATGCATGACATTTTTTCGTCCGACACTTGGTTCGGCTACAATTCACGAAAAACTGAAATTTTGCACCTTTCACCCTTCCTCCCCCAAAAACCCGACGCTCATAAGGTTGTAACTTTTTACCAAACAATAAAGGGGTTGTATAGAACAAGTTGGCGTAGGAATCGTCCTTTCTCTTTGGATATTGAGGTTCGGTCTTTTTTTGAACTAGGCTAATTGCACTATACTAATTAATCCGCTCGTGTTTTTCCTTCTCTCATTGAAAAAATTATTATACGGTTTTTTTTTGTTGAAGTTGTAGGCTCACAGCTTATGCTCTTTGTTTCACTTGAATGCTTGAATCCTTTAAAAAAATCTTCTTGTGCATTTTAATGTAATACTACTGTACATTTATTATTGTATGTTTTGATATGTTGATGTGCGAATAAAGTAATCCAATTCTATGAATTTGTTTTTCCAATTAATTATGACCGAGTAATGAGATTTATATTTATTAGGTTGCAATTTACATTCATAGACATATATTTATTGGGTTGTAATTTATACTTATAGACTTATATTTTATTAGGTTGTAAGGAGAATGGAGCAGAATCATAGTATTTCTGTATCGCACATCGTTTAGACCATACCATACACTACTGTAGCTCGATAGTTTGGAAGCTGTTAGTTACGCTTCATCTTCTATGGTCGTAGAGGAAAAAAAATCAAAACCAAAAGTCCGTTACAGAATTTTCAAATCAAAATTACAGGTAGTGAGGTAGTGGTCAGATATCGGGTAGTCTTACACACCCCTCCACCGTGTTATCTATCATCTCTCGCAGCATCTCGTGTATGCAGGAAGCGCCATGCAACAAGATACAATCTGTTGCAACGCAACTTGTTTGCTTTCTAGCAACAGCAACGAAGTAACGTAGCTACTCTTTTTTCACAATCTGAGCAACAATCCTACAATGACACCAATTTTATTACAGAACCTTATTCAATGACAATTACAGAACGTAGCCTAATGTTGCAATGACACCATCAATCACCAATGATATCGAGCTTGAAGAGTACGAGAGAAAATATAACTATACCTCCCGCTCTTTCCATCTTCAATTGAAGAATGAACCTCCTCAAAGATTAAAGCTCTAATGCCTTGAATACAGCAATAGAAAATTTTTAAACAAAGTAATTGGAGACACACATGCCTTTATTGAATGCGGTAAAGAATTAGCTCGGACGTCTGAAGCATTATTTCGGTCTACTACGTATAGCCTGTTGATTAACTCACATACAGTCTATTTATTTATTTATATGAATGTTACGGAATCCTTATAAAATTGTAGCCCCATTCATCATTATTCATTCATTCATTTATTTGAGAAAATACAATACATTATGGATTATTATGAATTCAAGAAAACCAAAAATGTGTCTCCTGGTCGAAGCACTCATGAGCTAGTATACTTGTAGCATATCGTTCATAGTTTTCCTACAATTGACAAAAATTGCATCTCAATGGAGTAGTCGACATGCATAATATTATATCCATATTATGGAGACTCAGGATCAGTGGCGGATTACCCATCAGGCACGATAGGCAACTGCCTAGAGGCCGCAGGTCTAAAGGGGCCGCAAACCGCAAAAATAGAATAGAAAATCTCATTTTAAATTTTATGTAAATTTACGCTACACAAGAATATTGTAGTAATTTAAAAACGGCACTGATAATAATACCAGTAGCTTTGATCGATGGAAGACAAAAAATGACAATACATTTTATATTGTTATTGACAATATAACCCAGGAATTAGACAACATGTCAAAAATTTATTTTGATCAAAATGATATTTCTGTTTTGTATAACATGGACAAACTAAATGATGAAGAAATTTGTTAAAACGCGTATGATTCTGGCATGCTGTTGAATAGACTGTATTTTGATGCTATTGTAGACGAGTTTGCTGCATTAAAAGCTAGAAAAGTTGATTTGTAAGGAAATATAAAACATAAAACTATTCATGCATCAATTTATGATGTCATACTAATATGATGTGAATATTATAACGTCTACAATGCCACTAACTTAGTTTTAATTGTTATAAGTCCCGACCTCTTTTATTCTGTTTTTTTTTTTTGTAGGAGGCCGCAAGTTAGCCTGGGCCTAGGGGCCGCTAAGTTCATAATCCGCCACTGCTCAGTGCTCAGGATCATATCAGTAAGTTTACTGATAAACGTTTACTGTGTAACTTTTACAATCATGACCGATGACCGACGTAAAAGTTGAAGTAAAAAGGATGTTTTCTTTTTAAAAAATAGTAACCATAAGAAAAAGGAAATATTAAAAAGGATGTTCTATATACGAGATATATAGCCTAGAGCAGAAAATTATTCAAAAGAATGTAGCAGTAGCCACTCTCTATATATTGTGGTGGGAGAGGAGAGGTCAGGGCGCGGATGAGTCGTGCTTGTGTTTTCATCAGCATGAGGCTCTTTTACATTCTAGGTCTATAAAGAGTCAATTTTATTTTCATTTTCCCTCTACAAATAGAAATGAACGAAATGCTTATTTTTAAATTATTTTAGAAATTCTATACCAGTAATTTGGAGTTAGAGCTGATTAAAGTATTTTTTATACAGTTCATAAGGATAACTTTTTCCTCCTAGCTTCCTTCTTTAACGTATAGTGAGACAGTGAGTACCTACTAAAATGGCGAGTGAGCATAATGGTATTTGGCAAATGACATTTTAGCAATGGTGAGACAATGTATACCGGTACAAGAGCAGATAGATTGTCTTCGAGGCTGATAGGTGATGTCGAGGCTCTATAGATATCAATGCTAGACAACTGTAATTGAATTACCTAGGTACTAAAACAACAAAAAAATAAAAAAACAACCACTAAATCTCTGATAGAACCATAGAAATACTCAGTTTTTCTTATATAGCTGATCACTTTGATATACTGTAGGTGGTGCCAAAAATTTAAGGCGTTTTCGTCTTTTTTTTGTACGTTCTAGCTGTCGAGAGCATTTCCGTACCGTTAGACTACCGGTACGTACTATTCGTAGCTCTATTCTCTAATCTGCAGGTCCAGTACAGTTACACAGACTATTTGTAGACATCAGCTGTTGGAAAGCAAAAGGAACAGACGAAACTGCCACAAGATTAGAATTACACAAGAGAGAACTACCATCTCAATTTATTCTCAGTAGAAGGATGTTTCTTTGGAGCATCCTCTCTTCAGTAATCATCAACTCCTGCTCAGTAAGTGGCGCTTCACGTGGTCATATTATGAACTACAGCGCGCTGCTGCAGAGCAACCTTTGCGAGGTGGCCAGTCTATGTGAGGGATCGTTGGCTTGTCAGTCAAATGCGGTTATGGATACGAGCATGTAGTTTTGTTCGCGTCTGCGACAGGATTTGCAGACCAGCTGGAAGTCGGGGTTTGGTTGCTGGAGCAATTTCTGTTTTACATCCCCAGTTTTATGACACTGCCTTTCTAAAAATGTCGAGTTTGTAGTTTCATTAAGAGTGATTTAGTAGATTTATTTTTCTCGAGGCCTCCCTGTTTATTGGTCAAGAAGTGCCTTGGTTTAATTCAAATTTGAATAATCCATTACTGAAAACTTGACGTGATTATTATATCCATCAAAAAATTATGAACCAATAATTAGTTTAATTGAAATCCAATGTGTGCGAGGTGAATTTAGTAAACAAATCCCTTCCTATTGGTGCATAGTGTTCTTTGATATCGATGCTTAGGACATTTCAAATTTGGTAGGCTATTTGGTACTTTTTTTAGTGCTCTAATAAAAAGTGCCTAAATTTTTGAAACAAAACAGTGCAAGACAGTGCACAGGAAAGTTGTGCTGTAATATTTGTGTAACGCTTTGTAAGTGGGTCATGTCATACTGTCGGTGTTGACAAGTGATTCTCAGTGTTAACTGCCGTTCCCTGGAATTTTGAAGCTGATAAGGAATACTTTCATTCATTATTCTAAAGGTAATTCAACTTCCATATGAATTTGAAGTAGCCTAGTACTAGAGTAATCAAATATTAAGCTGATCAAATTTGTAGGTTAGGTTTTGTCTGCATTCTAATTTTTATTCATTTATTTTCATGATTTGAGCTGTGCAACAGCAGTACCCAAACCGAAATATCACTCAAGAAACTCAGTTAAATTGAATAAATTATATTCAGGTATCTATAACAAGTATTCATGATAATTGGACAGTATTATTAACACCGGTAATAATTGATGTTCTTTTTACAATTGAATAATTACTAATAATACTATTATTTTATTGATAAAATTGAGCATCGTTGGCTAGTAATATGTTTAGTAGCCTCTAATCTTATTTAGAATATACAAAATCATTCATTTGTTCATGTGAATTGTTGAACTAGGGTTCTTAGCTGCTATCCAAGAAGACAAGTTTCTGTAACCTTATATGTGTGTAGGAGTTCAATCAAAATGTTATTGCTGCATTGAATTAAATCAGCTGAATCAACAGGTTAACTAGTTTTCTAATGATAGCAGTACTGTAATTGAATGAATAGCTTGAAGTACAAGGCTTGATTTTATCTCTTGCAAGGCAAACTGTGCTAGAAGAATCTCATAGATGAGCTTGCCTGGCACAGGCACAGATTGCTATTTTCAATTTATAATGAGTTATTTGTACTGCTGACACCAAATGTTTGGCGGTTTAATTTGCTCCTTTTGCGCTCCAACAGCTGATGTTAACAATATTAGAGTTATTATTTAGTTATGCCTATAATGACATTTGTTATAAATGATGTTTGCGAAATCAAAAGGAACAATAATAATATGCATTACAACAGCTGTACGTACCAGAGACAGACAAAATCGCCTAACATTTTGCCGTTAGCTACATTAGAATGAGTAAGATATTTTCTTTTTCTATGAATCTCTTCTACGACATTCTTCTTCTCTTCGACTTCATGACCCTCTACTCCTCAATTGCATAGAAGTAATGATTAAGCATTACCCTGTGAGGTTCATCACATGAATCACCAAATGTACTTCCATGTCTCTCTTTGGATCAGAATCTTTCAATATGACAAATGACTGAATACAGAATACTCGAGAATATTTTTTTTCAGTTAATGCCAGTTTTAGGAAATTAGTAATTGTATGTCTCTTAATATCATTTTTATCGAGTACCGGTAAGTTAGTCTGTCCAAGCAGACTGACAAGATGGGAAAATTACTCCAGATTGCTCAATATTGATCCGAAAATCACAAATTTGGTCTCAAATAATTTATTATTGATCAGAATGTTTCCTACTTTTTGAGAACAAATTTATAATTTTTGAACCAATATTGACCGAGCTCGAGTCATTTTCCCATCTTGCCAGAATGTTTTCCTTTCCTTGGACAGAGTATGCATGTACAGTATTGGAATTTAACATCTTTTATTTATTTATATCCTATACCTATAGGGTATACCGATATAGATATTCTATTCTCTATATTATCTATAATTTACCAATATTTATTTATATAATTAAAGAGCACAATAGAGCATATAATTAAAGAGCATATTGTGATCTTTAATTATGTACAAGTATCACAACATCTCACCTGACACTGTGTCTTCAATTTATTTACATCATAATGTAGTTGGGACTTGGATGGAATAAAAAGCTCAAATTTGATTTTCAGTCCGTGGGTGCTTTTTGCTCGGGTGTTGAGTGAGGTGCAAGTGCACCGCTTCGGTTCGGAATGTCAAGTCAAGTTGCAGCAGTTGGGCTCGAAAGAATCCCGTTCAGTTTCGAACAACAGCTGGCCAGCCAGACGTTTTACCTGTTTTCATTTCTAAAAATAGAAGTTGGCAACCGAACAGTGGTGTGGGAATTGCAGTGTTGCCGCCCCTTGCCAGTCAGCCAGAGGGTGTATGGTTGAAACTATTTTTCTGTTGGCTCCCAACACAAGAGAACCTTGAAGGGTGGGTACAGTTCGTGCAAGCTGGAAGACACGCGGTCACAATACATTTCAAACTGTCACGGCGTGTCTTCTCTTGGTGTTTACACATCAGAGTCTGTAGCTTTGACAGGTTTTGTTGAGGGATATAGTGCTTTTGTGTGTTTGGGCTTTGGTCGTTGAGGGAACCTTTCCTCTATGGTCTTTATGATATTGAGTTTCCATCAGGTAGATGGTGTGTTGTGTCTACCCTCCCCTCCCCTGCAGACCTGTCTCATCCACAAGGTCCATTGACACTTTCAATGGACTGGAAACAATAATTCCGCCATTGCTTTTTGCACGTGTTGTTCCTCTAGAAATTCTGGTTTTTGGTGTTTCCTAAATTCTGTCAATTTTTCATTCAATACTGTGTTATAATGCTTTGAATCTCTCCCATGTCATCACAATCGGTTTTGTTATATTTTATCTGTAGGCTTAGCCATATTCTGTATTTCATTTGATTCATTAATGTGTATTATTCTGTATTTCTATCTACATCTGTATTATTTCTGATTCATTACGTATTTTCAATTTGGTTTTTATAATTTTATAAAGTCCCTGTTCAAATTATCATTTCAAGTTTACGATTATGAGGCACTTTCTATTGATCGTCTTTGTTTGTTTTCAATGAAATTAAACTTTTTTTGGTGATGATCTTTGCTATAAGTTATAGTTTCAACTGCTCAACTATTTTTCCTCGTCTGTATTTTATTCTCTCGGTTACAGAAGATTGTCCCGTTTTTATTTATTATTGATTGATTTTCTGATTGCGTCTGTCTATCCTTATTTTTATGTACACATCAGACTAATTTGTCCAAATGAGCATGATTGCTATAGTGGTGTGCAGTAGCCATAGAACATTATTACTTCATAACTATTCTATTCCCACTCTGGTGGTGGTCCAACTCCATTTCCATTACAACCATTGGTCTTTATTCCCAGAATTGATAATAATTGATAAAAAACAACAAAGAACTGAAAATATTTTATGGCCAATAAAATCTGAGATGACCTTAAAAATAGTTTTTGCTTTCCTAATGAAATGATGATCTCATACTCAATTTCTCTACATTGTCTTTGAAACCATTAAAAAGATATTGTAATCAATTTAATTCTACGTAATCAGGCTTAATGGTCCTATTCAAAAATACCATTTTTATAGCTCATTAGTAGTTCGATAAAATAGATTATGATTTTAATAAGCTATTGTTACTACCTAAAAGAGAAATAAGGACTAAATTCTTATTCATGAATTTATTTATACGCTTTGGATTCCACTTTCTCTTGTATGTATACCTCATTGAAATATAGTGGTTTTTACGAATTTCAATCTTTACCCCTACTTTCATTGTTAATTATGTTACATTATCTTTTGGTTTATTTGCAAATGTTTCACTTGAAGGTTGTAACCTACTTTCGATTTTACTCTATATGAAATACATATACATTATAAAATATACATATATATATATACATATATGAAATACATTTTGCCCTCAACCCTATACTTTTCGAGATATTACGAAAAAACTGAAATTTTGTGCCTTTCACCCCCTCCCCCCCAAACCTGACGCTCAAAAGGGTGTAACTTTCTACCAGACAATACAGGGGTTATATAGAACAGTTTGGCGTTGGAGGGAAACTTTCAGCTAGGATGTCCCGGTTTATGTCTAATTGCACTGTACTGATAGTGATATGCTGAAACGGCAGTTGGCTGATGAGGGGGCTAGACCGCGGCGTAACGCATCGGCTGTTTCCCCTTCCACTGCGTCATCTCGGATCGTAAATGCAATAATATATACATCAATGGATTCGCAATGAAAGTGGCTAAACTTTTTATTTGAGGTATTTTTCCGAAAAAGGGGGAGGCTGGGGGGAAAGCTCCAGCGGGATTCTCTGGGACTTTTGGGAAAATGGGACTTCTGGGATGGTTCTATCGATGGTGAGAAATCCAGCTTTCTCCTAATTTTGTGACAGAAAAAACCTTTATTGACTGGGCTAGGCTATAAGAATGACGTGAACCGTTGTATTGAAGGCATATTAAACGCCCGCATATCTCTGTTAATACAGGTGCAATTCACAATATAAAAACAATCACATCATGTGCTGGTGTGCTATGAACATCCGTTTTTGAATTCTTAACAGTAATTTTTTCAATCGAGTGTGCCTTGATTTACATGGTGTGCCATGTTATATAGTGCCGTCAAATCGATATTAATATCATCTTTCAAAACAAATCTATCAACAATTTTGAATGAATAATATTGTTAGAACTAGCCTATAATATTTTTTAAGTGATATACAAAAATTTATATACTTGAAGACTGCCATTGATTGATTATTATTAAGTTTCATGAGGCTATGATACATTTTACAACTTTTGTAATACTCCCCTATCTACTTATTTTCAAATCCGTTCTAGCAGTATACCGTTATTGTTCCATTAATGAGTGATGTGTGGAACTTTCTACTTGTCAAACTAATATTGATGATGATTGTTTGAATGCTGTGTGTGATATTTATTTAACCTTTAAAATAGAATACTGTAAGTGTAATGTTTTCTGTCATCATACAAAAGATGATGAAAAAATTGTGTCATTTATCCGTGCCACTGCATTTAATATGGCAGAATACATATGTAATGCAGTTTGGTCAATTCTTTCTGAAGAAATAAGTTCAGAAACTTCAGAATTCAATTTTTTCAAATTGACTTGAATTAAATGATTTGGAAAAACAAATAATGTAGAATCAAAATTTTTCGTATTCATTTGAATTGAGTGATCGCTGTTGGAATGCTAATTCAATTTCCCTATCACTTTTTTATACTTGGTGCTGGATTCGAATTTAGAATAGAATTTTTATTTGTTACAAGGCTTTAGTTTACTAAAACTGATAGATACAAGCAATCCAACATTGTTACAATAAATGTTTGTGATCTTAGTCTATCTACATCAATAATTGAAGATCAACTCTATACATAAATCAATGATGATAAATTAAGGAGCTTATTGTGGATGGAGAAGCCCACATACTCACATTGCTCCTTTTTCAAGTAGTACAAACTGAACAGAACCAAATTTTTATTCTACTCGCATACTCTCTGAGTTAATACTAAGAGATAATTTTAAGCTTTGAGCTCAAAAGTGAGTTTGAGACTTGAGCTCTAGTAGGTGTTATTAGTGCTGACGCCAGGGAAAATGCAGCATTAGAGGCGCCAAAGAGGCGAGGCCTGTGGTTTTCGGCCGGAAGTTAAACATCCACTGATGGAAAACAGTTTCACTTGGCTCTTGAAACAGTTTTCACTTTTTGTGGCAATGTGATACCAGGATCACTAACAGATAGTGTTGTTGTGGGCGAGGACGCTATTTGAAACTGCACTGTGGTTCACTTTAGATCCACTTCACAGCACAGTAGGTTTGATTGCGGTTATCGAAATTTACATTCAATAAATCATCAATTAGATTCATTGAATTAATAGTTTCATGAGTTGCCAGAAACTAAAAGAATTCTCAGTCAAATAGTGAATTGGTATTTAAATCAGTACAATATTTTCAAGTTAAGTAAGGTAAATATTATTTGTCCAAGCGAAGAAGACATTCTGGCAAGATGGGAAAATGAATCCAGCTCGATGAATGTTGGTTCAAAAATAATAATTCTACTTTCAAATCGTAGAAAACATTTTGATCTACTAGTTGTGACTAAAATTATAATTTTTGAATAATTATTGACTGAGCTGGAGACATTTTCCCATCTTGCCAGAATGTCTTCTTTGCTTGGACAGACTAACTTGGTGATGATTTTGTGGTTGAGCCATCATCGTTTCAACTTTTATGGTCTTACTTTCGTTATTACTTTATGATCTTATTTTGTTTTCTATGATATGCTACTCATCAGTTCACCGAGAATTTCTTGAAAACATATTGAAAGTATTGAATACCAAGTTTTATTTCCATGAACGTCTAAATAGGAAGTAATTCAACTGGCTTAATTTGGGTGACAGCGATAAGGTAATGCGACTTTTTTCAGCTGACTTGAGTTCTATGTCTAGTAGGGCAGTCATAAGTGCCTGAACAAAGATAAATATTATCGAACTTGGAACAATTCGACGAGTTATTTTTTTAAATTTTACCGACTATGAATTATCTTCCTGTCTCTGTGAAGTCGAGTGTTTTTGCAAAGCTTTTGGCGGTTATGATTCATTATTCCCTGACTGTATTAGCATTCTAAGGGTTTTGTTAGTCTCGTACTTTTTAAAGAGTCAAAATCATTTTTTGTAGATAAACAACATAGTAATTTAATGTCGTTGCTCCTTTTCAGCTTCCCCTCTCTTAAACTTATTCTCCGACAACCGCTTCCCATCACCCCTATACTTCTCTAATTATTCGTTCCTATTATTTTTCCCTTCACTGCTTCACAAGTCAGTCGAGTATTAACAAGAACGTCTTTCGATCTTGGCTTCTCTGCATATTATGTTGAACTAATCCTAGCCCACACTGAATGATCACAGTACAGAATCTGACTGATAAATAAAATTTTATAATCTTATATTTTTCGCTCCTAATGCCTCACACCTTAAACCCCAGCATAGACTCAGTTTTCACAATGTTCTTTAATTGTTATCGATTCACTTTGAAAGAAAAATTGAGTGAAACCATAATTATAATAATAGAGCTCTAATTCTAGGATTCTTCTGGAGAAAATTAATTTAGTGATTACCCTTGTCACATATTTGTCTCTATTCAACTCTACGAAATCCCAATAACTTACAATATTTCATTCATTATTAAAGATAATTTGACTTGCTTTCTAATATTTTCGTTATGAAGAAGCATTTCTATTGTCTCTCTATCTATTGTCATTTCTATGTCTCATGTCTATTGTTTCGCCTCTGAATAATATAGGCTAGTAATAACTCTAGACTAACTCTAATAATATTTGACTAGTTTTTCTTCATGCTATTTCCAAGTCACCTAGTTATGAAGGAGGATCATCTTCAAGCTTCTTCATATTTTCTTAATTTTATGTAGAAATCTTTCTTGAGAACTCCTTTTCGCAGCAAACTCGAATCCCGGTTGAGTTCTTCAACAGCGCCGGGAAGTCAGTTGATTTTTCTCGGTTAGCTGCACATAACAGCGAACACGAGCCAGCACGCTTCTTGTCGGCTTGTTGGAGCGGAGCATGAACCACTAGTTAGCAGCTCGACATTGTTCTGTCTCCGTCTAAAAATATCGAATAACTCACCGGCGAGCAAATTGAAGCCGCTGGCTGAACTTGGTAGATTTTGTGTGCTGCTCAGCTTTCCACCAATGCTTCAACACGTGTCAAGTATGCTGTGCAGCACATGGAAATCGACCAAATGTAGGCAGACTTTTAAGGAATGATAACTTTAAGCATACTTTGCGACTGCTTTCTCCTGTATTATCACACACCTTCCTCCATTGTATAATGTTATAGATTATTTTCGATAAATGTTAAGCCTGTTCTAGAAGTGAAAGTGCTCTACGACCTGAACGTGTCGGAAATCATGAACTCCAACTTTTGTAATATCATTACATCTCGATGTGTTCTTATTGCCCAAGCATTTTTATCAAAAGGCGTATTTCAAATACGTTTATGGTTGATATAGTTAGAGAATGTAATTTCCTGCTGAGTTTTTAAATCCAAATAATGTTTTCAACATGACATTTCCTTATTAATTTATAATTTATATTTCATATGCCTCTTTCAAAGATTTTTAAATATGTGGAATAATATTTTGAAGTATAAAATACATTCAGCTTGTAAATAGTTATATTAGCGTACGTGTGTAAACGTTTGTAGGCCTACCTTGTGATATCAGTCATTAAAAAATTTTTAGTTGAATATTTTGTAAATGACTTGGAATCAAGTACATGGTATGAGGATGAATCATGATTTCGAGACTGATCTCGTTTTAATTGTTTCTTTTACACAATTAAAAATGAGAATATTCATTATTAGGCGGAGTTATGACTAGAAAGTCCTTTCTACCACTCAACTTTAATTTTTTTTCTTTTCTTTCTCATTTATTTTTTATTCTCAAGGGACCGACCAATTAACTGATAGCACGCACTAATAAATGTCGTTGGTTCAACTGAGTTAAACTATCGGATTTTTTGTTCGTAGGAGAAAATCATTTCCAATTTGCGTTTTATCATTGAAATTTCCAATTCTCTATTTTCTAATTGGTCGCTTAATTTGGAAAAAATATGCAACGTGGTGTTGATAGGCTTATGCAAAACTATGAAAAATGTAAACATCATGTCATAATTACGAAAATATACCACGTGACCTGTTTTTCCTCACCGACAATGGAAATTTACACGTTCACATTTGAAGAATATTATGCCTGCATAAATCTTTGATGGCAGCATGTAAGTGCTCTGCATTCAGCCCACTTAATTCAGTGTCTCCATTGATTGCTCGAAAGCTCGAAATATTCCACATTCAAGTTTCTCGCCGACTTCCTCAAAGACTTTAGTGCCGCTAATAGCACTGTGTATGTCCATATGTAAATTTAACGACTTCTGAATAAATTTGCGGAACTCCGTTATAAACTGGCGAACTGGATTTCACGTTTTCCAACCAATCATTCATGTTTTATTGGTGCATATAGGTGTAGCTATAGATATATTCTGCGAGTTGTTGACAAAACGGAGTCAGCTTTGTGTCCATTTTTTCGGTTTCACTTCTGAAAAATGATTCTGAGACTTCTGCATAAATTTCATCAAGGTCAAAAATTGCATGGCAGAAAGTGCTGTACCTAATTAACTGATTAGCCGTCACGTTTTCCCAACAGATGCTGAAATTTATTGGGCTACTTCACTCTTACCTCTCCTCATTAGTGCAAATTCCAACTTGAAATTATTAAGCTGAACTTGAAAATATAAGTTCAACAAACCATTGATTTGGTAGGCCAAATAGGAATGGAATAGGATTATCCTCGTTTTTTATTTATTGTTTATTGTTACAATTGCGACTTATATCAAGTATTTTAAGCAAAGGTGATAAGTGGATGATGATGTTTAGGTTACATAGTGAATGATTGAATGATGATGGATGATGAATGTTTACATTACAATTTCAACTTTGAAAAACACTTTTCACTTTAAAAAATCCTGAATTTTGATATAAGTTCACTGTTAACAATGAAGATCTGATCAGAAACACTAAATAAATTCGTTGATGTATCAGTACTAATTGTTCCTATTAGAAAATAAAGACATTTTATCTATCTATCCATCCATCTACCTGATAAAAATGAAAATTTCTCTCAGGAAAATAAATTTATAAATTAATCCAATCTAAGAAATTCGATGAATATCGAGTATGTACTCTGTATTTTTCTACCTCACCATAAACCCAAGAATTTCTTCTACCTTTAATTTCAACCTGAATTTTCACTATAAAGTATTGCGTGTATTTTTTTCTCAGAAAGTGAAAGTATAGTACTCTAAACATTACATACTGTAATTCAACAAATAATTATCCTTAATTATTCTAAAAACTTTTCATTCGTAATCTCACTTCTTCCCGTTGCTTGATTAAATATTAAAATGACGTTGATTAAATTTTTTTAAAAGATTATTGGTGTTTAAAATTCTTTCCTTATTACGAGAAACTAACAAATAGTTCTTGAGCTGCTTGCATCAGATCCACTACACGTTATTGCAAATTAAATTTTATAGCAATAACTGAAAAAAGGTTGAACTGTTGTGGAATTGAAAAGGTCAGATATTATTTGCTTTGCTTTAACTGGAAACTATCATGAAGCATAGCCGGGTTAATGGAGACGGCTGATTGTATGACGAATTACTCTCAGTGTCTTGCTGCTCATCCGTACTCTCGACTTGAGGCTTGAAATGCCGTGGGAATCGTGAAGGACCGGCTTCAAATCTCTGCCCGGCTCTCATCTTTTCCGACCGAGTTAATCTGGGGTCACACAGTTCTCGATCACTCCCACCGTGACGTCTGTTCTCTTTCTCTCTCTCAAGATATTGAGATAATTCTCTCTTCTTTCACTCTTGTCTAACCGCAAACCATCTAGGAAATAGTCGACTAATTCATTTGCAGACATTTCATTTTTTTCCAATAGGTACTCTACTACTCAAGTTGTGCCATGGGAAAGTTGGTTGGGATATTTGTTACATAGTAACAAGAGTTGGATAAATACTATGAGAAAATATATTGGTGGATAAGTTATTTTCGTTCTTCCTCAATACTGCTTCCATTTCTTCTTCTTACACTTCTTCTTCTTCTTCTTCTTCTTCTTTTTCTTCGTCGATTGAACGTGTTGTGCTGCATTCCCGTTTCTCATCATGTATTTGCGTCATTCCTTAATTGCTTACTGTTTTTATTATTCAACTTTCAACATTCTTGAAAGCTTTCCGCGAGGAATTATTTTGCTAGCTTCTCGCTTCCCACAATACTTCACACTAAAGATATTGAGAATTCTTCAAGACTCAGGTAGTGAAGATTTTTTAATAGGTTAATAATAATTATGAATGACTTATAACATAGTTCTATTGTCTCTGTGAATACTCAACGAATATTTTTCCAAAGGTGAAACCACTGTATTGTAGGTGTAGAACGCATAAGCTGAGAAGACACCTCTTTACAATACTCTTTACATTGTAGCTGCGTGTCTTCTCAGCTTGCGCGAGCTATGTCTATTGTATGCGAGCCTGAATCTGAATAGAGGAAAAACAGTAAACATAGAACGGGTTTCACAGTCGATTGGAAATGGATGCATCTCCATTAATTTGATTAGACCTAAAAGCACGGCCAGTCGCTGTTGACCTTTTGGCCGTGACATTTGTCCCAAATTCAGCCTCTATCTTTTGAGTAGTCTCTTGTTTGTTGTGTAGTAAGGTCTTGCATATTTCTATAGAACCGTTGTCTGTGCTTATCATGTAACTAGTCATTAAAAAAATGAAAAGCGAGCTAGTAAAATGAATGAGTACTCATGTAACCTTGAATCAAGATACTAGAGATTTGTTAGAGGGTACCTTGACCAAAAAGCATTTTGAGCTCGGATGAAACAACGCATTTTGTTCAGTTACAAGTTACATTCATCATTCTCCCATGTATTTTAGGCAAATTTCAATATTGATGGCGTATTGTTCTGTAAGCTCTAGGTGAGATTAATGATGAATAAAAATTGATACTTCAGTGAATAAATTTTTTAAGTCGGTATAAATTTTTCTGCCTTTACAGCGTAGTGGTGGAGTTTGTTTTTTGTAAGTTTTAATATTGATGGCGTATGTCGCTTTGTAAGTTTTAACTAAGATTGATGATAAAAAGTGATACTTCACTCTCTCATTCTCTCTGTCTCTACTCCCTTTCTTTACTGTAGAAATAAAGGTGACAAGTACTGACCAGAAGTTACAAGCTAACAACTACTGAGTGTACCTCTATAACTGCAAAGAAAGTACCATTGGAACATACTATAGGCGTATGAGAGAAATTCTAACATACCAGATACAAATTCGGTTAATCACATTTTTTTATAAGTTACTCTTTTTTTATATTACAAGCATGGCTATAGCTAAAGACTGAGCATCCAACCACTTTCATTAAGATTCTCAAGCCATAAGAATTTCAGAGAATTCTGTGAAACGAAAAGTGTCAATCTTTATACCCAACCTTTTTCCCTCTCATGATGAATCAACTCTAGTATTTCAATTAACTGATTATAATTGGACCAGTGTATTTAATTTGTTTCACTGTATGCCTCTGTATTATTTTGTATTCATTGGAAACAACCGCATGCTACCCAACCCCTTCCAACCAATTTGCCATTTAAAATATACAGTTCTCCACAATTGAAACTGATTAATGATTCAAACATGGCGCCATGCCGGGCCTGAACATCTCGGCTCTCGCTCACATTTATCATGTTGATAATATCAACCACATTGTTTAATTGGTACGGGGAGAGTTGGGATTCAATTCAGTTTTGGTGGCTGGCGGATGTGAATTGCGTGTTGATAAAGCATCCTTGTTTGGGGCGCTGTTGATTTGCAACGTGATAGGGAGCTCAAATAGCATCACTGTATTCAATGTGTCTATTTATCATCGGTTTCAGAGTGTTGTAACCATTTATTTTCGTCTGCATAATCTCTGTTGGTTGGTCTACATTAAAAAAATTATATTTGTCTCTTCTTTGAGGTTATTGAAGCTGGTATACGAGTTAATATAAAATTTAATAAAAATAACCAAATACTCATTCAAATATGAGGATTGTCGTCGTCGTCGTGAAAGAAACGTAATTAAACATCAATAATTATTGCTTACAAGAGTTTTCAATTTATAAATTTGAAATCCCAATTATTTTTATAGAACATTAACTTATTAAAGAAAACAAGATCTTGTTTAGGCCTACTGTTTAATTGAATTATGATTAATCTCAATAATATCAATTGAAGTTATTGAAAATAATAATTTATTATAACCAATAAAATTTATTTTTAATTCTGTCTTTAGAGTCTTAATTTCATCAAATGTTTTTTATTGTATTCTAACTTTCATGTACATTTGAGTGTTCTTGATAATCCTCTGAACAGAGACAGGTTTTCTTACTCTTCAGGTTTAAAACTATAAAGTTTAGAAAAACACTCATTCCTTTAACGACTTCTCTGGAAAAATAGTCATTTTATTTCGTATTGAGATTTTATAGGTGCTGTAATTTTCAAAAACAAGCCTGACAATTGAGCAAATTGGCTTTCGACTTTGAATATGTTGTGCTCAAGAAAAGTCTCGATAGTTGTATTCAATTTAGGCGTTGGCCCTTGTGATAAGGAGGTTACATAAAGTTTTAATGATGGAAGACACATTGAGGCCCGCCCATGTTGGAGATTTCATCTCGGTTGATTGAGGCCTATCAAGTAGTAGTTACGAGGTAAAACTTCTCTTCCTTGTTTTCATATACGATTCTCCACTATTCTTAATACTCTCTCTTATTACCACTCACGTTTATTCTTATGCCTTCTCTCTCTCTCTAACTTCCTCTCACATAAGCCCACTCAGTAAGTAATGCTTTCTTCATTGAATGGAAATAGTACCCAGGTGGTGATGTGGGTAAGTGGGTTGTATCTGAATGGGCTGCCATGAGATAGTTTTACTAGTGGCTGACCCTCAGAACAACTTTTGCCAGACCTTTAAACGGTTCTAACAAGGATAAATATATAGTTATAATGTGATAAAAAGATAAAAATGTAGTTTGTCGGTGGGTTTTTGGATGCGTGATAACGTATTGCGTGCTATTAATCATAATTAATTTGTTGCATATTTTTTCTCAATCCCGTAAACTGGAAGTCATCGAAGTATTTTTCGTGTCATGTTTTTTAAATTATTTTTTTAATGCATTAAATAGTGTTCTTGTGCTGTGTCGCGACTTTACTCTTGCTTATTTGAATATTGGAAGTTTTCAAATTGAATCCACCACTAATCAATGATAATTGTGAGTGTATGATAATTCGTAAAAACTTCGTGTGAATTTTCTGCAACCAAGTTGGTTCTGATTGATAATCATTGAACTTTCAAATAGATTTTTCGAGAGAGAACTATTGAAGCCCTTTTTTCAATCCAATAATTATTTGATTGAACCATGTAATGTTTAATTAATTTTTCTAAAAATAACTACTTCGTGATAAATAACAACCAATATTATATTGCGTTGAGAATACTGCTGCTCTGAAATTATAACTTCGTAATATTAGTAGGCTTCGATTAAGAAAAAATAAATTACAAGTATAATTTAGAATGTGATCTAATATAGAATTCAGGCCCAAATGATGATTGAATTTGTCTCAATATTAGATTACAGTGTATATAATACCTCTACAATATTATTATAGTATAGAATTACTATGGAATGTAATATAATATTGTAATGTGAGACTTGTTTTCTAATTAAGAGATTCTTCAATACTCTATTTAATAGTTGGATGAGTCCATAATAGATATTCTCATCTTACTAGTCCTATTATCTATCTCGTACTGCTTGTGCTCAACTCGAACAGAATGTAAATTACTCAAATCATTTCGTCAAATCCCATTCCATCAATAATTTATTCTGAACTCAGTCAGATCATAATCCAATCCTAGTGAAATAGTGGTGGAATATTTATTACAACAATTTCAAGTTCCAATTCCAATAAAATAGGTATAATTATGACCTCATTTTCTGCTAATACGTATTGGATGAAGAATTTTACTATAAATATTTTTTATATTTTCTATATCATTTTTCATTTTTCAATAGGAATAAATCAAACTCTAATTTTAGTAAAGTGCAGGTAATGAAAATGGTGTAATACTGATTCTTACACTAGAATGCATCCAGGAGCTATGAACTACCGGTAGTGAAGCTCCGCGATTAGTCGCAGATGATCGTCGCGCTTGAATGACAGTTTGCTCTATTGCAGTTATCGCTGGGGTTGCGCGAGTCGAATTGTTCATTGACCGGCGTAGTGGCAATACTACTTGAGGCATCCATCGTTGTTGTGCTTTTCTGTCATTTGTAAGAAATATTATGAAATGTAAGTTCCAATAAGATAGTTGGAAATACTTCTATCATGTATTGAAGGGATGAGACAGAATTGCAGTTGATTGAATATGTCAAAAGAAGGGTTGAGATTGAATATTGGTGTATCCATTGAAGCCACACTAATGAACTCCACTTGTCTGGAATTGATGACATAGAAGCAATCTAAAGTTATGTGGTAAAGTGTCCACAATTCAATAATTGCCTTTCAATTTGATACATTCAAGAATAATACAAGATTCTATAAATCTTTATACAAGTTATTGAAATATGAATTGAAGTTATTGTATCTTGTTCACTGTAAGTCAAGAATTGTAGGATTGTTGCCTGTATGAAATTTCATGGCTTATTGTATATTCTTGGTTGTATTGGCCTTGTATCCTATTTGAACTTTGAACCTAGACACGCAGCCTATAGTTGAGAAATTATACTATAGAGTAACAGGGTTTTTTTGAAATAATGAAGATAATTTAAAAGCTTGAATACTTTCAGGCGTTCAGTATAGATTGTTTCCAATCATTATTTTTATGGAACAATCATAATTTTATTGCGGTTTTATTGATCGTCTGATCATGGTCCAAAGTGCGAAAAAATTTTTTGCTTTATAATAATTGCAGTTGTATGACTATCGGACAAAGTAGATAGTGTCAAATCAGCATGTTAACTGTTGAGTCTAACCTAAATTCTAATACAGTCAAACTCAAACTAGAAAAATAATTCAAACTCAAAATTAAATTATTCTTTATTTAAAGATAACCTAACAAACTTAGAAATGAATAAATGCTTAAATAAATGAATAATTCAAACTCAAAATTCATTTGTTCATCCTCTAAAGAAAACCTAACAAACTTAGAAATAAATAAATGCGTTCACAGTGCTACAATAAATAGATTAAGCATTTGTTGCGTTTATTTTCTTCATGGGACATCTCTTCGAACTCTCTCGTTTATTGGACAATTCATACTCACTAATTCGAGTTCAGATAATTAATTGGCTATGTTTCAAGCAAATCAGCTTGAATGTAAGATGAGGAATTCAGGGCTAAGTAGATCGGTGTAAACTCAAGCTCTTCCATGTACAGTTGCTCTCATTACACTAGATATTTATGCGATAAGTTCTCCCATTCATAGAAGTTCCGTTTAGAGAAAGGAGCCTTCATGTGTCTTATCACTGCACAACTATGTATATTACTATGCTGGTTATCGAATTGAGAACCATGTAGGTTACGGTAGAATGGGTCTATTGAGCTGATCCCATTCTCGACTTGACGGTAATAAGGAGCAGCCTCATTGAGGAAATGCTCAATGATGTGTGCCTGATTAGAACAACAGTATGCAGGGGGCGTGCATAGAGGTATAGTCTGTCCAAGCAGAGAAGACATTTGGGCAAGATGGGAGAATGACTCTAGCCTGCGTCAATATTGGTTCAAAATTATTAATTTCATCTCTAATTGTAGAAAAAATTCTGCTCTATAATTTGAGACGAAATGTGAAATTTTTGAATCAATATTTACGCGGGCTGGAGTCATCTTCCTATCTTGCCAAATGTCTTCTTTGCTTGGACAAACTTCTATATCTGCATGACCGCAGATGATTTGAGCGGCACGGGTCGGGATGATGATGCAGTGAATGAATGTTCTAATTGAGCTGCATTGACCCTCCAGCGATTGTCTCCCCCTCCCCTCCCCCAACTATTTGTGGGGGGAATATAGGTGGGAGCGGGTGTTCGAATGAACCTGGAACCGTGGTTCGGTCATTCAGGAAACAGGTTCGTGACTATCAACATCTCGAGGCATCCGGTTTTAACGGCGCGTGAAGCCACTATCTGCAGTGATTCGCTCTATTACTTCCTATTTCCACCCCTCTCGCTTCCACCAACTTCCTTTCCAGCTTTTCTTTCCTTGTCTCGTGCTTTGCTGCACTATTATCCAACCTATGAGTTTCGTTGCTAACTCTTTCGCACCGATTAATCGAGCATACCGTAAAATCCGACTTTCGAATGAATGGGGCTCACGATTGAATATAACAAGTGGTAGTTTTTTAGTACTTTTTTTGTATATTTTTGAGAATGATCGTGATCAATCATGTTATTAGCCGAAAATGTTGAATGAGAAGGTCTTTTCAATTTAATCTATCGAGATTTTTCTTGTGGGTTTAAAAACAAAAACTTCTATTGAGTAATAATCAGAGAGTGTAGATTAAGGAATATTCTTCTTGTTATCCTTTTCTTATAATACAATGCTATTGTCTCTGATGATAATAATCATCCTATGCCGATCTATGCAATAGTTGTCTATCAATTTTCTATGGCAATGAATAATTTGGCTTCATCCTCTTTTTCATCCATTTTAATCCGTGCTCATCGGTGTCTTTGCTGACTTTTTCTAACTAATTTCCCCGAATTGTACGCTCAATTTCTAATGAATGGATTCTCAATCGAAGCTTTGTAGCTTTGACATCAAAAGTTTCTGCCTTCTTCCCCAATTAATATCCTTCTTACCATTAATATCTTCAGGGATTCATAATGTATTCAATATTTAAAATTGAAACATTGTATTGTTTATGATATGAGTACTTAATCACGTACAGTGACTAGTTTGAAGTAGCCTATCACTCACAATATTGTATTCGCAAATACACTAAATTCTCCAAAGTACTGCTACCCTTTCTCTTTGAAATTTAACAACATTATTCATACGGATTAATCTTTTATCGAGGCTAATCTTAATTAGGTTATTGTAACAATA
The DNA here is from genome assembly GCA_017141385.1 of Sogatella furcifera. Classification (NCBI taxonomy): domain Eukaryota; kingdom Metazoa; phylum Arthropoda; class Insecta; order Hemiptera; family Delphacidae; genus Sogatella; species Sogatella furcifera. The sequence goes on along the minus strand of CM029549.1, from coordinate 31,929,109 downwards.
ATAAAATTTATTACTTATAATTAAACCAACATTTAATGTTGGTTTTATTCATCAGTTTTCAGCCTCACACTCTGAAAAAACTTCATACATCCTCAACAAATTAACAAACCATTAAATTAATTCCCGAAATATTCCGTTCAAAACAAATAGCCCACGATATTTTAAACGTTGCCGTCATTGTTCTATATATAGATAAAAATAGATATGTTGTCTGTTTATAGCCTGGTATTGCACAGTGCGTAGTAATGTTCTTGTTGTGATGGCTGGGTCTGGCCGTACGCCAGTATCTGTGACAGTCTGGTAGACACTCGGCTGCATCTTTGCGGTTGACTCCATTATCTTCATTGTTACGAGCAGGAGGTCACGTCTGACCCGGCCCTAGCCACCATTGGTAGACGTCGATGAGCAACAAAAAAAAGATTAAAAAGAGAAGAAAATACTGAAAAGAAGAGAAGGATTATAGGAAGGGAAATGGAAGAGTGAGCAGGAAAATTGAGAGCACAATATAGGAAGCTCTAAAGGCAAAAGAAGGAAAACATTGATAATGATAAGGAAAGAGTGATAAAATAAGAAGGAAAACTCCTTTAATAATAAGGAAAGAGCAAGAAAATGAGAGCACAAGGTATAGGAAGCGTTCTATAGAAGAAGCGACCAAACCAACTTTACGGAAGAAGGAGCTGCAAAACTCCTGAACAAAAGAAAACACTTCTACCTTGAAGAATGGAAGGAAAAAATGAACAAGAGCAAAAGAAAACCTTCAAGGATTACTGATTTAGACGCGAAGATCAGGGCTTTGGAAACTGAAGGAAGTAGTGGCTTCCATTATCAGATGTTCATGTTGCATCAGTCTACCTTGTGTTGATTATGTACTCAGAGATGGATTTGAAGGTGTTCCGGTAAGTCTTTCTGGTTTCTGTGAACAATGGATAATATTAATTAGGAGAATGGATTGTGTCAAACTGTGTTCTATTTTATTTTAAGGGAATGAGAATAATCGATGAGAGGATGAGACCAAGGGGTAGTTTGAAGTTCTGGCAACAAAATCGAGAACCAAATAGTAAATGCTATAATTTAGGCACCTATCTGTATGTGAAATCATAGAATAATCGAACTCTCCTAGAATCCTCTTTGGTGAAATGAACAGAATAAACTGTTAATAATAATAAGTGTTTTTAAAGATCTTATACAATTGCTGGATAAGGAAATCCAATGAATTGAAACTCAATGATTCTAAATTTTAGTCAAAAAACGTTGAATTTTGTAATCTTTATGGAAATGATCAATTTTTGGAATGAAAGCAATGAACCAAATTTATTTGTTTAATTTATCGCTATTTCTGAGATTTGGGTATGATTTATCTTCTCTTTTCGCAGAACTCTCTAATAATTATTATTCATTCATCTATGCTTGAAATAACTTGATTGTGATAGGAACACTCGAGAAAAAGACGAGGAAAACACAAATGTAACAAAAAATTTCTAATGGCAGTTCTCTTTCTAGCATTTTCCTATTTGTTGACACACTTGTTATCTACGGGTGACAACGTGAATGTTAGGATTTTTATACGAAAAAGAAACTTCTCGCACTAAATAAACGGAATTAATGAGGCTTCTAATCCCACTTCAGGTCGTTAAACAAGATGTTCACTACGTTTGCTATGGCCAGCCGGCGGCTTTTGAAAACAAGTTTTGTGTGTTTTTTCGGCAGTTTCCCAAACAGAACTTGCCCCATGTGCTCTTCTTTTTTACGAGCAATTAAAAAGAGGGAAACTTGAACAATTGATTCCGATGAAAGTTTTATGCGAAGGTGAAATTTGTCAACTGCTTGGCCCCGGTGATTTATTTACAATTCTGTACAAACTTTCATAGCTATCAGCGACCGAAGAACACAAGTATGATACATTACAATACTTAACACAATTATAATTCATATGTATTCAGCTATATGTGGTCACTGAAACAAAGTAAAATTTTGCTTTTATCAAAGTGCATTAGTTGTCTAAATACCAGTTATAAAAAATTATCAAAAGGCCTATTAGCAACATCAATCGAAATAAATTATGCAATATTGCTAAATATTTTTAAAAGTAATCAAATTTGTACAGTGAACATTGGTTTTATGGAACCTTTACATAAATTAGTAGAATCGACAACTTGGAAAAGTTTAATTAATTTTTAATAATTCTTGAAGGTTTTTAAGATTTTTCAAGGTCATTTATATTCAAAACATGATAATAAGAATCTATTCCAAATTCTATGAGTTCTAATGAACATCGAGTAAAAATGTGGACCATTATCTATTGTGAAATTCATTTCAGTTAAAAACAAAAATCATCCTTATTCACGTACGGTGAAGCAGGTGGACAGAATGCAAATGTCGGGTTTGTATTTGTTGAGATTTAATGATAGGGAAGCCCTGGCCGGGGGCTGGACCACTTCGAAAACAATTATAGCGTAGTCCGGTAACCCAGCCATTAGTACTTTTTCTAGATGAACCTTTTCTAGGAAGATGCCTTGGGCCAAACACATTACTTTCGTTCTAATTATCATAGATATACAGGTATACAAGAACAATGATAACTTAACATCTATAGTTGTTTTGAGAAATGAACAGTAGTAGCTGTGTTTCTCTGGCAGCCGACACGAATATATGTATTCAAAGACACGAGTCTAGATTCCATGGTCATAAAAACTTCATTGTTCATTTTCCTCAATTCATTGCTTTACGTGTCATCATACCAATAAATACTTTGATCGGTGAAGTTAAATATACAAGTGCTCTACTCCAGAAATAATTTCCTTAATCCGTACCTAGTACAATGTAATTTAGAATAATAATTTGTCTCAGTAACTAGTTGATGTTGATAATAAATTGATAGTTTCGTTCCAAGTCTACAATATTTGCCAAGTATCGTATAGATTTTAGTTGATTGCTTGTCATTTGCTGTGTTTAAATTTTTCCAATTTGTCCACTCATAAACTTGTGAAGAGAGCATTAAAATTGCTTTCTATTTCACTTGATTTTGAATAATTGCTTCCTATTTCTCTTGATTGTAACATTCTATTAACTTCATGAATGATCAATATTTAGGGATATGAAATATTGTAGTAGTTCGAGTAAGACGAAGAAATTCTTCATGACAAACGTCTAAGCGTTGAAAAATAATATTTTTGTAAAAGTTTGCTTTTCTTTTTCATTATATACTTTCACGAATTACATTGATTCAATTTAATGGTCATTACTTTTTCGTCATCCATTCTATGGAAGCTGTTACATTGCATTCCAGCTTTTCAATATTGCGTGTGAGGTAATCGGATCAGGCTTTAGGTTGTGTCTGGATATAAAATTGGGAATGAGCTTATTTGCCTTCTATTTTACAACTTCATGGTTGGCGATTGTGGAACACATTGCATTTAGCTCGTGCTACACGATTAATCTCTTATCAACAGCCATGTGTTACATTTTTAACTACTAGAACCAGAATAAATTTCGCTTGCATTACAATTCCATTTGGTAGCTTCCTGATGCGAAAAACTGAAAGTCTGTTTCGTATATTATATCTGTTTGATTGTATAATCTTTATACGCTCTCTATAATTTCATGTATTAGTCAGCTTTATTTATTTTATTAGTCAGCTTTATTTTGAAAAAGAGCATCAAAAATATTATAAGAATAGTTTATTATTTAACTTTCACATAATTGTCATCATAGTTAGGTCGAATTAGCTTGATAGTATTAGATTGGTTCGATTCTTCGATATCACCATCAGCTTCCAAAGTCGATCAATGAAATCTCTCTTCAGTGATTCCAAACCATTTACAGAATCCATTCACTTCAGTCTACAATTCTGCATCCTCCTCTCTCGTAGATCAGCTGTTGTCTTCGCTTCTTTTGTGAGTGCGGTTGTTATCGATTGAGCAAGAACCAGTAATTAGCCAGCAATTGCCAGCTGTCAAATGAAAGTACAATTACTGCAATTAAACTGTTCATTGAACTTTGGACATGAAGAGCCAACCCTATCAGTTTCAGTGGCCATTGTTGTTTCATTCTCTAGTTTCACTTTTGCTTGAACTCTGACGATGTCATATATTTGTATAATTATATGACATTGACAATATACAATGTCGTACAGTATGTTCGTATATTGAGACGATATTCCTTTCGTTACAATACGTAACATTTGAATACGGTTTAGTTGTTATCTATGACTGTAGGAAATATGAAACATTTCTAGAAATTGTCAGATGTCTCAGTTTCTGCTAATTTCCATAAGAAACATTCTTCGAATTTGTTGAACGTATTTCAACTACTATCTACTCTGGACTGAGCCATATTATTTCGTAACAGAACTAACGGTACCTCAAGCTATGGCGGTAGGAGAAATGGAGCTCCTAGCTGGAAAGTTGCGTTCTATCGTTGGAGAGAGTGTCTGGGAAATTCTCATCAGCTGACTGATGACTCTTGCCGCCATCTTTGAAGACAATGAGTCATTAAATCATAATTGGGCCCGACGCAGTGGGAACCTCTATTATAGGTGTGTGACGATTTGGAGATAATACGAGACGAAATAGAATTTTGAGCTTTCAGAGAATTGTTTCTTGCTTATTAAGTGCGTACTGCAGGTATTTAAAGGACATTGAACTAAACAATTGAGTTATCAATGTTATTAAGATGAAATACCATTTATTATGACCGTACAGTTATACAGTGAAAATTATTGATAATTGAGTACATTAAACTATTGAGCTCTTGAGGTTATTGGAATTATCCAAATAAATGTTCGTTCCTAAATTCTTCAATTTGCTGAATCAATTTGAAGTTGCGTTCACCTTTGCAGAATCTGTTGTGAATGCAGAATCTAATCAGCACTCATGTGAATTAATCCAAATTCTTCAATTTATCAAATTCACATTTCCTAGTGAATTTACAATACATAACAATCCTATTCAATTGTCTTTTTAAAAGTCCGAAATTCATCCTCCTCATTATTGATTCTTCATCGATCAATCAATCGATAATCATTCAAATTCATTAATATCTTTGTGTGATTAATATTATTCAATTGTACAGCTTTATATTATAATCACCTTGTTATAGAGAACACTGTATCATCATTTCATTCAAGGTTCAAAGCACCTTATATGCCTTTTTCACGGTTAGAAACTCATCTTTTAAAAGAATCCAATTCGTGAATTTCACGCTATCATAGTTCAATCACGAATCCACATTCCTGCATTCAGATGTTGCCACTGATGCGATCGCATTAACTGTTCCAAAATCATATGTTGCCGACATATGTTACCATTGGACACGCGCAAAGTGAGCCATGAAGGATATGATAACGGTATCTACAGGTTGAAAATTGGCATCAGCTATCTTCTATATCGTGCCGACATACACTGTATTCATATAATAATAGCGGGCTGAAGAGAGACGTGTGTTGGCCCATGGGCGTTTAAATTCCTGTGCGGAGATTCAGAATTCTCTCCGCATCCACTGTTTCTCATTCTGCGAGACAACTCTCCACTCCTGCTTCTCCTTCACATTCTTCTACTCCTCCTCCTTGTCCTTCTTCTTCTGCATCTTCTTCTTTATTGTTGTTGCACACACTCTCACTCTTGCTCTCACACACATGTTCGCTCTTGTAGCCAGCATCCCACTCTCAACATGTTTTGGCCGCTCCCTTAATTATCTATCAGTGGTGAGATGGTATTTCTTTCGCGACCGACTTGAACCTGTGTAGATAAGATGGCAAGTTGGTCCTGTGATGTAGCTCCACACAGACTCTTGGCACTCTCTTCCTTGTTATCTTTTCCTTGGCACTCTCTCCTTCATTCCTCCTTCTTCCACTTTTTCATTCTCTTTCTGCCTCATCATTCTTTTTTTTCTCTCCTTTTTTCTCCAGCACTTTCTCTTGCTCATTCTCTTTGACTCCTCTTTATTATTCATAATTGTGTTTTGCTTGCTCATTTCTCTTCATACTCTCCGCATAATTATGCTGTTGAATTTTGTCATCTTTCTCGTTATTGTCGATTTGTTTTCTTTATTTTTCCTTTGCCATACTGATCTTCTCACTACATTCTCCTTCTCTTCATATTATACTTCTCTCATTTATTACAAATTATCGTTTTTCGCCTCCTCCTCCTCCTCCTCCTCTCCTCCATCTTCTTCTTCTCTCCTACTTCTTCTCCATGTCAACCAGATTGCGAACACACTCTTAATCTTCCTCTTTCTCCTCCCTCTCCTCTCCCTATCCACTCTAACCTCATGTAAAACCGCGAAACATGTAACCTAAACTTCCCCCTTCCCCCCCTCCACCCCAACTAATATAAATTCCTGCATATCTGATGAGCTGCTTTGCTTATTAGGCCACCTTTCTAATTCTCATCTCAACGGAGCTCGCTCTGTCTAATCGTAGAGTAATAATCTCCCGCCTTCTTGACCTCTTATCTGGCGGGAAACTGCTGTTCTTATCCTTGTTGCATCTTGTCATGAATAAAGGATTAAGATAGTCCCGTCTTCCTCAGGTATTCACGCATGGCTCAGCTTAATCTGTATGTTGCAAATTCAATTAATTAAGGAAATGAGACCTACAATAGAATTTTTAAATCATTGCAGATATTACACAGAAAACGTTTATAGAACGACTTTTTTATTCTAACGACGTGGCGAAGTTTGGACAGTAATGACCATTCTACCACTTAACCACGATTTTTCGTCATTCAAGTTGTCTAAATTAATATTGTAATGTTATCACACAAGGTGAGATTATCTAAGGGGTGACGGGTGACTAATATAAATCAACTACCCATTTCTGGTAATGAACTATAACCTACAGGCGCCAGTGTCAAGTAGCCCTTATCTGTGCATTGAAGCTAGGTGGTCTCCAGATGCTTTCTATCCCCAAAATCGTCCCTTGGTGCCTGCTGAGACATCCATGGCGCCTCGAAAATACAAATCGAAACTAAGAATGTTTCGCAACTTTTGACATGTCTGTTCAGTGTCACTTCAAATTGAAAATAAATTTTCAGCTAAATCAAAAAACACTTCTATTATTTTTCATGAATCTCATTAAGATCCCTTAATGAGTCTAATGTAATATAAGACACATAATCTAATCCAAGACACCTTCCGTTGTCTCCTTTTCCTAACAATTTGTGGCCTAGCCATCTAAAGCTGGTTAAAAATATGAATAAAGTTTTTTAATAGTAACCCTGATGGTGCCAGTTTATTAATACTGTAGGCGAGGATTAAATTGAAGCGTGACATTTTGTAGCCTTTCGGGATTTCCTAGCTAATTAGCTGTGTCAAAATGAGGCGCCCCTAAAGACGTCTGCTCTATTTTCTCGAAAAATCGATCAACACTAAGCCTATCTAAGAGGAGAATCAGGACAGCACCTTGTGGATGGATTATACTTTTAACTCTAACATCAAAACACATTGTATTCCCTTATCTTATGTTTAATGCTTTGGTAGGAAAGTTATATCTATTACAGTAAAGTTCCACTGCCTGTTGCGTGTGGCAAGCCGACCCTTCCCATCAGCAAATCCCAGTCTATAAAATCGCGTGCGCTATATCCATTAGTCCGTCTTGGAACAACAGTGTGTAGTCTGAAAATAGTCTGAACGACACGTTCGAGGTGGATTTATATGGACATTTCACGATGTACCTGCTCGCCCTTCAAGCTCTGGAACAGACCTGACCACTTTACTTTGAGCTGTAGTGGACGGATAGCGAATTTTATTGATTGGAATGGTTTTGTGAGAATATTAGTCCAGAATGAAGGTCCTGGTTGATTGGTTTGTTTTCAATTACTTTTTCTAGGTCAATTCCAATCCTGTCTAATTTTCTGAATTAATTTTTTTATAGTATAAGAGTATAGTATAGTATAAGTATATATTTTTTATGCTATCCATTCATAGTGCTGGATAATACAGAAAATTTTGTTGATTGCGATTTGGTTTTCATTTTTTGTTGGACGAGACTACTGTGATCCACAGAAGAAATCAAAATAATATTTTGCAATAACATGGTTCAATGGAATTGGATACACTTGAAAAATTCTGAACAACTTAGTTTCCACAATCAATTATACATTTCAAAGGTGTGTAACATGCACTATGCAAGCTTGTAGCCAATGTTTATGGGTATTTTAGAATGGTTTTCACTTATAGTTTGTTTCAAAATAGATTTTAATAGATTTACTCCAACCTTTCTTTTAGTTATAATCTTCTTGACAAATAAATATCATTAACTGTGTGATGAACAAGAGAAATGTGAATAGTGTGAGAAAACGAGATAATGGTAAATCAGAAGATGATATCCTCGAGTCTGTGAAATAGAAAAAAGATTAAAGAAGGTGAAGAAGACGTGGTAGTCGATTTTTGTAATTTAGAACTTTTATGTCGAGCTGTAACTTGCAACAAACAGTCAGGAAAACTGTGGAAGCAATGCTTGCTACGTCGTTATTTGCAGGGTTTATAGGCTCTCATAAAGTTTGAAAAAGAGCTCATATATATGTGGAAAAAAGTTCAGTGTTTAAATATGAAGCATATGAATGCATTTGGGAGCTGACAGAGGAAAGCAGACGTACGTCGGTCGGCAACTTTCAGCAGCGAAGACAAACTTGATACTCGAGCTTCAGACAACTTTTCCGGGTGCGATACGAAACTTTTGTTCGGCCGCGGAAAATGGAGTTTCCAAATGGCTTTTCCAGAGGCAATCAGCAGTGGAACAGTGCTTTCCCATCGCCGTCAAGTCGAGTTTGAGGCCAGGCTAGCATGATCGTAAAGTAATTTGAAAGACCTTGGAGAGAGGAAAAATACAGAAGAGAGCCATTGTCTGCCGGCGTCACGTGGTTTGGGAGAGGTAGAAGACAAGAGTGTGGGGGAGGTCGGGGAAAAGGAGAAGAAGAAGAAAGAAGAACGAGGTGGTGGAGGAGTGAATGGCAAGGGTGAATTAAGGCGTTGGAAAAGTTCTGATTTTAATGATTCGAAAAGTGAAGACTACATCCTTGGTAATGTTCTCGACAAACCATTGGGGAAATCCTCTGCGAGCTTATTCCCTTTCATCTAAAAAAAGCTCTGGAAGTGAGTTATTGCCTCCAAGGAGCTGGATTCTGAATATTGGAATTCTGGGAATCGGGTAAGAGAATTGAATTAAGATGAATCCGTGGCGCGTGACAGTACTTTAGGAAGATAATTATGCAAAGATGGTAAAAGAGAAATTGAATTTATGTGATCTTGTCTATCGAATTGAAGTATAATCAATCATTCATTATACATCACCCATGTGTGCTATGAAATAAGAATTCACTGTAAAAAATAGAAATAATACAGTATACGAATAATGTACAGTACAAAACAATAGAAAATAGGTAACCTCATAAAAATGGATTTCAAATAATTTTCCAAAGATCCATTCCATTATTATAACGAAGTCTTTTTATTATTTAGTAGATAGAGCAGTGTTTATCATCCGGCTTATGGAATGGTATTAGATAGATAGCCTACGAAGAAAACAACATCCAGAGTAGACTATTATTTTCTATAGTTGTTGGAAGCTGGTACAATTCTTCCGATACAACTCTAGATGAACTTTCAGTGTAGCCTTGATCCTTCCCGCCTTTTAGCCTCGATTTTGGCGCGAAGCGTAAACATGGACCGGTTGAAGTGGCTGCTGACACTCGAGTCTCGATTCACTCTCGAGTCTCGAAGGAGCAAGGGCTAAGTCCTCGACACTAGGGCCTGAAGTTACTTGATATACGTGTGAGAGAAAGTCTGTCATCGATTGGTTTATTAAATTGGGACGCTATTTTGAGACTGTCGTCACTCTCACACGACTCAATCTCTCTCCTTCTAGGGTGCTTTCTGGAGGAAAGCCCTCTCAACCTGTACTTGAGTACACGTCACTCTTGTTCGTCACGTACTCTCCGTAGATGCATTCTACTAAGCTTTTTCTCGGAAGCTGTGTTACATTTCCTTCCTCATAATCATTCTTACCTTGTTAGTCATGGAGCACGATAATATATGTGGCAATAATATTACTGGAAGTGAATGAAAAATAATTTTGAACAGGAGGATGTTGAATGTAAATTTCCTGTACGTCAAAATTATCAATCTCTGATAATTATAACATTGACATTACTGTATATGAAACTTATTTTTTAAATAATATTAATCTAATAATAATGAATTCGAATCTCCATTTATTGCTATATAAATTGACAAAGGACTTATGCAACTGCAAATATTGACCGATGTGCTAAATAGCAGCCGAGATCCATTGAATTCTGCAGTTGCAGAAGTCCTTTGTCTATTTATATATATATATATATATATATATATATATATATATATATATATATATATATAGAGCAATAAATGGAGATTCGAATTAATTATAATAATCCAGCAGTTGGTATACTGCAATGTCTAATAATTCTTCCATCAAATATTAATCTACTTCAGAAATCCTCAGTGTATTGTACTGTATTATATGTTCAATTTATCTAATAAATATAAAGAGGAATTGTTGTAGTTTTTATTAAATCTCTATGGCGTTTTAGACTCCACACAAGCATCCACCATAAAACTTAATTTAACCATCAAAATCATTGAAATTAGTTCTATCCAAAATTATTGCCATAATAGTGTTTTTCTATGTGTTTTTAATAATGTTTTAAGGATATTAGCATTATTGTGTTCATTTGAGTGCATGAATTACTTACTATTCACATTTCATATAGCATATAACTGATTATTTTTTAGGTATTCATGTATTACGTTCAATAATAATAATTATTATTGTTTTTCAGGTGAGCTTTCTTCGCAATTTTGGGCTTGGCATGACAACAATTGAACGCAAAGTGAGTATTATGTCATCAATTTGGTGATAACTTCACACTAGTCCTAGTGAAGGCTTCTTGAAGGTACTGAATATTCTATCTAATAAAGGGATCTTTTTCTAGTATTTCATCTCTTTTGTATGAGTCAAATATTCTTCTCTCAATTCATTCATCTGAGATTGGTAAATAGAGTAGGTTATGTGGCGTTGATCTGATAATCTGAAGGTTTTGAGATCGATCCTAGATGAAAAGTGGGATAAATGAGGCAATCAAATACCCACTTGATACTGCTTTGCGTCAAGAATCTAACCAATTGCAGCCAAATCAAGTCTTTGATAGAGAAGTTATTTGTTCGGTTGTAAAGGTTACTGAATCCCACATTCATATTCCTCAGGTGACACAAAAAATGTTTGAACTTTTTAGTCGACATTGCTTTTGAATCTCAAACGACTCACTTCACTTCTATTGCACGTAGATTGTTCGTACATGAAGTTGAATGTTGTTTGGCCTGAGCTATCAAGCATGCGTTGCATTATAAATGAGCGTTTCTGCATTGGCATTCAAAATGTGCTAATATTTCCTAGTTGCTTGCCTGTGAAATATTCAGCTACTAACCTGTCGCAAAAGTAATTATTCTGTATTGTTGCCATTGTTTATATCAACCTTCTTGTGACTAGTAAGTAGTAATTGAAGAGTGTCTTTGTTTCTGTTTCTTTCCAATCGTATTTGTATTATTATGTTTTAATTTCATTTATTATCTGTACCAAAACAATGCAAAAAATGGGAAGTATTTAAAATCACATCTAAAATTATTCTATAATTCAGAGGTCTCAATAGGATTTTATCAACCAGGAATCAATCGACAAAGAAATGATGGGATATTGAATTCTACGTTCTTTATCAGTGAAATAATGTTGAGTATAATTAGCATATTCATTGAGATTTATCATAAAACTTATTATTAAAGATTTGACTCACTCTGAAATTTGGATAAACGTTTCTCCTGGACAAAAGAATTGAATATTATCAAATTTCATGGAGACTGATCTTGAACATAGTCTCTCCATTTCAATTTAATTTTTTTTACAACTGTTATGGAATAGTCACATTGAAGTATATTTTGAATATCATATTCACATTAGTTCAACATGGTATATTAATCAGTATTCAAATAGGATGCGCAATTTTTTAGTTTATCATCATTCTTGAAAGACATTGAAACTAAAATACACGACTTGTTTTTGTGTCTTCAGAATTAGAACAATGGTAATTGAACTTGTGGATATTTTAGAATTGGTTCTACTCGAAGATAGTTGCTTAAAATCAGTAAATGACGGTATTAGTTGAAGTTTCCGTTCCCAACAATGGAAAGTTTGGTGATTACTTGTAATTCTAGTATTATCAAGAGCACATTAATAACCTCAACTCGGCCAGAATCGACCCTGACTCGCTTTCAAGTCCGCGCCTTAATAATGAACAAACAATGGAATAGTTCCAATCCTCACTCTGCTGGCCTCACCTCACCTCTCTAGCACACAAACGAATAATAGATAATATTATATAATCAGGCATTCAAATTAAACACCTTTTAATGCTGTTTCCCTTGTAACAAAGATTGGAAACGCATTTGGGCGTGAAGGTCTTTTTTACCTTTCATTCTAGCTGTCATAGATGGATCGCTCATTGTATTAAATGAGTTGAAGGCTACAATCATATTAATTTTCTTCGTTATGTGGTGACAAGGTTTGTCTTCCATTTGAAAATTCATTCATTGTTGAAGAGATGTATGACATGTATTTCATTGATAGGAGTACGTCTTTCATGTCTGATAGTTACTGTTTAAAACTTGGGAAGTGCTAGTCATATTTTAGTTCATTCTATCCAAATTTTGTTGATTTTCCAAAGTTGAATATTTTTACCGCTTAAAAGATATTATTGGTTCTCGAATATATTAATTACTTGTAGAGTCAGCATGTCTTCTTACTGCTGATCTTCTGAAGTTCATATTTCAAGACGAAGGCTATGGAAAATTGATTCTGACTGATAATTTTACAAAATATACTAAATGATCATTTTCAATTCAGTTGGTCTTCAGGTTCCTCTTTTCTTCAAGTGAGGATTTGGTGTAATGGTATAATGTAGCCTCCGGGGCTATGATTTCATAGTCCAAGTAGAACACCAATCTACAGACTGAATACCTAGAAAAATCTTCGAATGTGAGACACTCAACGGAGCATACTGTACTTGAAATTGGCTGTATGTTTATCGATTATCACTTTTTTAAGAGAGTAGAATACTGAAGCTACAAACAACGTTACTCTAATTACAACGTTGTATAATATAAGTCACTCACAATAAGTCTTTATTATAGTGAATAGATCCGTGTACATTTCTCGACTAAAACTACCACAAAATAGACTTTATAGTTGGCTATCTACTGAAATTGTTCCACCCAATCCTCGAAGGGCAAAATCCATTAAACATTGATTAAAACCCAACGTAGATGATGCTTTGGCTATATGGGCACATCAAGTACTTTGGCTCTTGATTGATTGCTGCAAATGACCAAGGCCCTCAAAATTACTCCGATAATTTCGAACCAGAGCACACTTGTGAGCAATTTAAGATCTCCAGTGTATCGTTACACGGCTATCTATAACTGTAACGACCTCACCGTTACGTGTAAGCCTCACTGCCAGGAAACTCAAATTGATTTGGACGATAATTCTTGATACGATGCCAATTAAATAAGCCACTACCAATTATTCATTACTTATTACAGATGTGAAACCAATCCATTATTACGATTTATTTTTCGGGTGTGTTGCCAGGTGAAGCTCCGTTGTTACTTGGGGAGAAAGAACAGTGCACGTGTGAAAGAGTGATGGAGACAATTTTATCGCTTGCGTAATAACCCGAAATCATTGACCTCACCCTAATGCCCATTATTCAAGCTTCAGTAGCAATTACATGCCTTTCCTGAAGGTCCATAGCATACAACGATTATTGCTTGTTAAAATGCAATGTTTCAGAATTGCCTTGGTAACGAACTGAGTTGGCGATTCTTTATGAACCGAGTAATGTTCCAACCAATGTTCTAATCATGTTCATTATTGAAGAAAGTTGGAAGCTTTTGATAGGGGTGAGTTTCAGTTGAATGAATTAAAATCATCGATCACTCTAGTATTTAAGAGGATGATACCGTACCTATTTTGCCTGTAGGTATGAGTATGAGCTGCAGAATATACGCTTAATTTTATCTGAATTTTCACTTGGATTAATTGAAAATACATTGCCGATCCGATAAAATTGATCATTGATTTGTTCCATTTGGAATCTGTCAATATTTACAGTAAAGTCGAACGCCCTTCTTTCAAAGTCATACTTGTTGATTATATGACATTATGTAAATATTTTTCTCATGAAGCTCATGAGATATTTTTCTCATTAGTAGTAAGAGTCAAGTGTCAAGCTCGTGGCAGGCAAGTATTCTGACAGACAGAAATGTGGCTAAACATTTGGCTAGTCTAAAATGTAAAAATATGCTTTAGTATGATCTAGCCCTAGCCCAGTCTATGATGATGATGGATCCATATGAAATGATAACATCATCAACATTAAGTATTATTGTAAAAGTAAAAGTAGTAATATTATATTAATAGTAGTAGTAGTTATTAAAGTAAAGTTGGTAATATTACTAATGATTGATTATATGATTGAAATGAGTTTTTCGCTAGTGAAAAATTGATATCCATTGCGGATGAGATTTACGAAAATCATTAGAATGATGTATTAAATCCTATCTGCTATCCTATTTACGGTAAACTGCTTGAATAGACAGAATTAATAAAAATTCCAAATGTTTTATTGCCGTTGGTCGAAACCTTTCTTGTCGATTACGAATCGCTAATTGTTTGCAAATCGACAGAAACAAACCAACGAACGCAAAATGCTTCAATTGGAAATAATAATGTTTCTGTTTGGTAGGGAAATTCACTACTTGTGCATCAATTCAGTACTAATTCAAACAAGTGCATACGATTAGTGTACTGACGCAACGAGAAATTCTGCTGTGGCCTCAATATTTCACTCATCCTCTTTTGATTTTTTATCAGTTTTACTCCAATTATTTCCATTTACCCTACCGTAGTGTAATAGTGTTTAGTTTGCAGATCGTATAATTTCACTCAACTTTTTCAGATCTATCATTAGTTCCAAATATGCGCCAATTTCTCCCGTTCACAATCCAAATAAGTGTATGAAGACCGTTTAATCTATAATCAGTTTGTTTTGAAAAGTAAGTTGATTTCTCCCGTTTAGCATAAGAGTTGGTTGACCGTTTAGTGTAACATGTACTTATGACGAGGCTAAGTTACGGCTGTATCATATCAGGAGTCGCGTAAGTTATGCTGATTACCTGTTGTACCTGTTTAGAATTCGGTTGTGCCACTTGTTGGTAAATCGAGATGGCTGAATCACATCCGCGTGTCCTACTCTGCCGCCGATCTCCTACTAGTCGGGTTGCATTGGGTGGCCTCTTGCTTATTCAATTATGCACCTTGTATGTTCATGTCCTGCAATCAAGTTGCACTTGCAGCCGATTGTCTTCAAATAACTTACAAGTGGATCTCTCCTCCATCAACTGTTGAGTCCTAGTTATCTTCACAACTGCTTGTCTTCTGGTTGACTGTGTTGTCCTAGTTGACTATATTCTAATAATTTACTTGTACTATAATAATAATGATAATCTTTATTGCATGAAATTTGTACATTACAAATTAAGGCAATCGTCAAAGAATACAAGCATATGTTTACACATATAGGTCAGTTATAAATCACAGTCAAAGTTACATAAAAACAATTAGAATTCACTATTTGTCCATATCCTATTATATTAAGCGAGTAATTTCTGTATGTATGTATGTTACGTATGTAAATTTGTATGTTTGTATGTGGAACCACGGATCTGGAAAACGGCTCTAACGATTTTCTTGAAATTTGAAATGTAATATAACCGTGATGGAAAATAAGATTGCACCAGGTCTCATGTCTGGGAAAACTCTCTGGTAGGATTAATAAAAGAATAAAATATTCCTTATTCAGGCATAATCCCAAGTACTGCGTATTATGGCTGTTATCGTTAGCTGACAAACGCAATCCAGCTGGAGTGAATGGAGTTACATTCAAGTCTATAACACATGTTCATGACTGTCAAAAAATTGTGAGAGGTGATCATATCAATTTTGAATTTATTTTTTGCAAGGAGGTTCCTTAATTTTCCACAATAACATATTCATGTAATTCATCAGTTCGGCCACAGCTTCAGAGCGAAGCTTGGTACCAGATATTATTCCTTAATTGAATAGAAACCACCAGTTATCAAAAATTTTTAAGTTGAACTCTAAATTGATTCTTACTGGCTTTTAAAGTTTTTATTTGGTTTGGAAGCTTATTATAGAATGTTATGTCCTGATAAAACGGATTTTTCTTTGATGAATTCAAATTAACAAAGGGCAAATAATAGTCACTAGCCGCTCTTGTAGAATAGTTATGGATGTTATTGTTGGTTGGTAGAAGATTATTTTCAACGGTACAAAGGATAGTCTTATAGATAAACAAACAAGGAAACGTAAGGATACTATTGATTTTAAAATAGTCTCGGCAGGACTGATATCTTGTCAGTTTATTCATGCATCTAATAGCCTTTTTTTGTAATGTGAAAATTTTTCTTACATTTCTTTTAGAAGAGTTGCCCAAAATTGTTACTCCATACCTTGAATGGCATTCAAAGAAAGAAAAATATATACATCTAAGTACCTTAAAATTACAATATTGGGATAATATTCTTAAAATAAAGATTACTGAACTTAATTTAGAACAAGTGTGATCCACATGAGGTTGCCAGTTATGAATTAGAATCTAGATAAATACCTAAAAATCGACATTCTTCAACCTCTGAAATTAACCTATCATCAAGCAATAAACCTATCTTACATAGACTATTTGAGAAGGTCATTCTTACAGTTTTACTGGGATTTATATCCATTAACTATGCATATCCACCACCAACTGCTAAGTCTTGTAGTGCTGGTCAACTTCTAGTTGACTGTTTATCTTCGAATTATTGACAAGTGGTTGTCTCCTCAGTCGAATGCTGAGTTCTGTTTGACCTCTAAACAATGTTTTTTTTAGTGTCGATGTATTTTGTGAAGGTTGATTGAGAAGACACGTAACGATTCCTGCTTTATCATTTATAACTTAATCATTGAATTGTGCTCCAAAACATTGCATGGAATTTGGAAAGGAGGCAAGAGAAATACTTGTAGATTGGATTTCAACAAGTTTGTCGTAAGACCAGTTATAAGATAATTTAGTGAAATTCCAGCTGGTCATTTGCAAAAGGGGATAGAATGGAAATTCCTATTTCATACTCTCTAGTAATTTGAGCATTTCTTTTTGCTCCTCCTCAAATTGAGGTATCGTTGGAGTTACAAATTGCCTAATTGTCTGCTTCATCATCTCAAATGCTCTTATAATTGCTGCCAATGATGATTCAATCTATCATTAACAGAGTCCAAAGCTTTTATCTCATAGGTACTTGTCTAGAAGTCATTGCATGTGGCATTTTCACCAATTATCTCATTCATCATTCAAGCTTCTGGTCCATGATGTCATGCTTGAACATTCCTAAAATATCGTAAAGACAATTTCTGTTTGAGAAAACTTGAAAATAATTGAAAAACCATTCATTTTGTATCATGATGCTTGTAATATTCTGACCGAAATTAGTTGTCTACTGATTTAGTCTATCATGAATTCTGAACGACAATTATTATTGTTTTGGCCATGATGAATTTCATGAAGACAGTTCCCATCCTTCATGATAATGGAGAAATCATTAAATTTATTATGAATGAGAGATTCAATTATCGATATGTTATCGTATCTCAAACCACAATGATATTATTGTCCACATTGATAAATTATTTCATTAAAACTTATTTACTATCCTAGAAGGTTTTTGTGACGTTGAAAGAACATTCAATATTGACAATGATATATTGATATTCCATTCCATTGGTAATCGACTACCGTGTTTTAAACCACAATAATTATTGTTTTCACATTGAATAAATCGTAAACTGAATCTGGGATAACCTAGTGACCCAGTGTAGGCGATAAAATGTGTTTTTGAACGTCTATGACGTGAATGTGACGCTAATGAATAGGTCTCGCTGAAAACGACAGTTTAAACGCAGAAAGTTATTCTAATTGAAAATGCATGGGACGCACATAAATCCAGTCTATTCGAGAAACATTCCCGACGTCACGAACCCGACTCACTCCCACAATTAACATTTTATCAGAGGAGCGCGTGTTTCACGCCTGTCCTTATTAACGTGTAAACCACAGGTCTGGATCGCAATTGAATTTCTTGCAGCAGTCTGTTATTAGATTTTGATTACGCTTTCTATACCGGTGCGGATTTTCGTATTATCCTGTCGAGAAAGGGCTTTGAAATTATTGTATAAGAAAGTGTAAGGGCGGAGAAATTGCTAGAGAAAGCAGTCTGAAAAATAATAATGATCCTTGATGCATTGATAGATCAGTGCGCATTTCATCTGCAATTAAATTGCCAGGCGTGGGTAGGCTTTATTATTTATCGGGTCCTATAACGACTCAGATGATTTTATTATTTTTTTCTCTTTGTTTTCAACTGTTCCTCTCACTCGACATATCTCTGTTCTACATTCAGCACTTTTCCTCTCCAAATGAATAATTTCTCTTTCGTCTTTCTTCATCTCTTATTTATAGCGCACCGTAACAGAGTAGGAACAGTGATTTTTATGTAAAATCATTAATATTATTCAGAAAATAATGACCGCTATCAGATCCAGTCTCTTCACTACTTGAACCCATTCTAAACCGCAACAAAACCTCTTCACTTTCTACAAGATTCGACTTTTTGTTTCTCCCTCATTAGAATCGTGGTCTGAATCAATGACATTCTATTTCTCTCTGAAGAAAGACCCAGTGGCCAGTCCTGTCTGAAATTTACCCAGAACTCGTACTAATAAAAACTTCCAATAAATCCACTTTTTCGCTTTGCAGATGGTGGTGATCATTGGTATACTCCTGCATTCTGAACGTGTTTTGTTTGTTAATCATTATCTTTGTTCTGGTTTTACTGGTTTCTCATAAAATCAATACTTGAGAGAACAATCCACACACAACCAGTGCAATGAATAAACATAAGTTAGTTCAGAACTGGTCTGGGTGTACCATATAACTTACCACAAAATTAATAATGTACTTTATCATTTTCCTTTTTCACCTCACCTTCTTCTTCAATTCTTCACCTCAGTTCTTCAATTTACAATCAATCGTTTCTTTCATTCCCTGATACCCAATTTGAATCTTCCAGATACAGTGATTCTATCTATCTAATAGTTTGATGCCTGAAACCTTTGCCATGAATTCTAGGTTCTGAACATGAAACATTTTGAAATGTAAGTGGCATTGACAACATCACTTTCTTTTCCTCTTCATTATGGACATGGAGAATTGCTCCAACATCTAGTCACAATGAATGAAAAAAAAGTCTTTAATTTTTTTCTTTATGGTTTTAACAATACAATATTTAGTTGATCCAATTGAGAATTATTCAAATTATACTCATTCAAATTTCGTGATTTGTATATTAGCTGTTTCTTCGAATTCATTGGGGACAGTATTCAATAGTACGCACTACACATTATATAAAATTACTACTATTAAATCTGTTGCAACTGTGATCACTTGACTTGATTCCTGCTTCGCTAACCATACTTTTCCATTATTTAAATCGCTTCATGAGACATGGAACCAATCCAAATCTGTAGACTCATACATCTCTCGTCATCATCCTTCGTATTATTCTCTCAAGAGTCACGAATTTAAGTACTTTTAGTTCAGTAAAGCTTACTAGTTTTGTGTTCTTCCCCTTGAAAAACAACTGTGAATAAAATGCATTGGTGAATAGTGGATTAGTGTGATGAAAGCAGCGATAACATAATATAAATTTGTTTTGTCACATGTTTACTGTGTGGTCGTTGGATGAAAACTTGTTCTAAACATCATTTCTCATTCTAAAACTTTGTTCAACATTTTTTTGAAGTGTGTGCTGGCTGTAGTCAGTACTACTCCTGACAGTCAAGTAATGTTCGATTCAAGACGGGCTTCAATGATCGAATCGACAAAATATTGGTGGTGCCTTCCAGTCACGGAGTCACGTGACCCTATGACGTAAGGGCGAAAGTGTGCCCGGCCTCGGCTAAAGGACACCGTGGGAATTATGAGATGTTCATTCTTCGACTGAAAGAACAGACTCTGTGCAGAGTCGTTCCATTAATCAATCGTTCTGAAAATGATTCACGCGCCAATCATCAAAATCGTGATGAAACATTGAGTCATTATTAAATTTTGGCAGACACCTTGTGGTGCTAGCTGGCAGGTTGAGTATTTCCCAATGCTTCAGCTTGCTGACAGCAGTTTCGATCAGTACCTGTGCTGGGAGGTGATTGAAATGAATCTTTCACTTTTTCTATGCTTCTTACCTTGTACGATTCATTCATTCATTCATTTGTGTGGTTTTCCATACGATGCCACCTTTATGTTCTTGAAATAGCAAACGTGTTGATTATTTTAAGTTGTATTGTACTGATTGTACAATATATTGTATTGTATTAAGGTTAGTCTCTGTGTACAGTCTGTAGTGGAGTAAATCTTTCATTTTTTTAATTCACATATTCTCGGTCATAGAGAGTGTGGTTTAGTTTCTTTCATAATCTAGTGAATGGCAATTTTATGAAATTTATGTACATCTGCTATGTTTTACAAATTTTATAATTGGTGTACAGAATGTTTAATCAATTAACATGTATGTGAGAATCACCATGGTAGAACCAGTGAATATAAAGTTCTCCTTCTTCACTGGTAGAACCTGCCATGGAGGTCATTTGAAATATTGACTGAAACTTAATAAAGAATGTTTGTTGACTATTATTTCAAGTTTAATTGGCATGAAAATATTATTACTAGCTTCAAAAATCAACAGTTCAAACCGTATGTACGACATTTATTTGAGAAAAGGTTTCTAGATCCAATTTTTTATCTACTTTCTCTAGCTATTCCGCGGTCAGTAGAGTTTCCCTAAATAGATGCTACCAAAATAGATAGGAATTCCCAAGTTTCACACCTATAAAAATATATTTGTCCATCTATCTGAATACCTCTATAGTATTCTAGTATTTTCAAGGCAAGTCAGCTCAAGTGATTTGCCATTTAAATACTATAGTTTTATTACGAAATTCAATTTTTATCAATATACTGTTCAGTTCAAATGGTTTCAAGATATTATGGAACTGTATCGTCTAAAAAAAGATTGGATTCCGTATTCTTCATTTTTGCTTATACAGTACAGTAATTTGTTATGAGAATTATTTTTGCATTACTGTACTTTACACGCATCTCCAATTAGTGGTTGAATTCAACTTTATTTCAACCTCAGGCTAGTGAATGTCGTAGCTACTGTCGCACCATCACCATTTCTGTCAAGCTACCAAGCAGAGTTGATGACACAAGAGTGCACTCTAACTGAATGTACCAACACAAACATTGTGCCCAACTGACTTGCACCAACATTCTATGTCAGGATTGTCAGGAAGTACATTCCTAACCTAACTAACTACTGGGCCATAGGATCAATGTTGCATCGGGTGCTCCATTCAACACAAGTTGTGTAACTTGCATTCATTCTGCGGTATAACATTCCAAACTACTGTGTATATTGTATTTACTGTATAACTATGTTCTGAGACCGTTGTCACTATACTACCATACTACTTACTGTATACACTGTATCTGAGACCGCTGCCAGCTTATTTGGACAATATAAACTGGTATAGCACTCGCCTGACTAACTAAAAGGAGAAATTCCGTCCGTATGTTCGTTGCCCAATAAGCAGAGCACGGCTTTAATGCCGCCATCCAATTATAAAACTGGAACATTTTGACCTTTGACTGCCTTCAACTAATAAATGTTTACGTTGACCACCTTTTTCGCCCGTTCTTGAACTAGACTTCAAACTACGTACAAGCTAGTCTTTTACGTGACTTTTGGAGATAATTAATACAAGAGGTTTTGCGGTTTTTCTCTGCTCATTGTTTCAATTTAGGCGCAAATGCTGTTGGAGAAGTGGTGCTTTGTTTTGTTTACGTTTCGAGTTGTTTCCTTGTACCACAGAGTTATCAAAATGAATTAGTTTACTTATTAAAGGAAACTGTGGAAACAATTTTTCTCCAATGTGGCAACTTTATAGGGCTATAAGGATCTTCATATCAAGTACGAATTATATTCAGCAGTCTATATTGATATAAAATGTTTTATACATTGATTGCTTCACAATTATGGGATTTATTAAGATTCTGACTGTATTATTCATTCTATTTCGTAAATTCAACATCAGCCCTTCAGCCTTTCTGCATGTATTTATACCCGAATCACAGTTTTCAGCTTTTGTTTCAGATACTGTAGTAGTTGTCTATCATGGTCGTTCCTCATTTGAAAATTCAAATTAGCTGGTATTAGCTACCTTGAAACATTGAAGTTTAAAAACATTTCCATCACCAATATCTATTATCTATTAACAAGATTGAAATACAGTAGGATTGATACACAGACAAAGTCCAAAACCAATGTATTTCAAAAACATTATATCGTTTTCATAGGATATATGCTTTAATTTCACTCATACCCAGAGAGAATAGAATATAGAAACATATAGAGAATATGGAATATATATTCCATTCTCGCTGCTCATACCCAATGGTTTCCTTACTCAAACACAACGAAAAATTTAAAACCAAAATACATGTTGAAACAGAGGTTTGATTGCTGAAAAACTGAGCAGAAATTGGAATTATTGGTAGAATACTTCAGTTTGAAGGGTGCCGTGTTGGAGCTGAGATCACAATTTTTGGGGCACTCTGTATTATTTGGATCGATTGTGTTGTCAGTTGTGGAGGCTGTTCACGGAACAGAGCCGCAGAGAGCGTCTCTTCGGTTCACTGCACTGGTAACGCCACTTCCTTTTCCTCTCTCTCTCTTCTCTTCTCTTACTCTCTTTTCTCCTCCTTGTCCGGTCAATGTTATCGAAGTCTTTTGTCACACACGGTATTCGCTTGGGGGCAGTAGAGCACACAGGAAATGGTTTTCCTCGTCCCCTTCCTCCTCTTAACCCCTCCAGCATGGACGCATCGGTGGAAATTGAAAATCGCCGCCAGCTTGACAAATTTCGATTTCTCGTTTTGCTTTCATTGCGTTCATTCATTTTGTGTGGTGGGATTGTGGAAACTGCCACTTCTATCCAGGAAAACTTTGGAAGCATAATTTGTCCAGCTCTGTCCACCTGTTCCCCCAGAAGAAAATTTAAATTTGACAATTCCACATTATTGTACTACTTTTGTACCTTTTGTAACACTTTTGTACACTTTTGTACCCCAACCCTAACCGAGTTATGAGCAAAATAAAAGGGGAACAGGTGGACACTCTCCTCCCTACATCAGAGAGGAAATCTAACAATGCCACATTATTGTACTACTTTTGTACCCTTTTGTAACACTTTGAAAACTTTGTACCCAACCCTAACCGAGTTATAGGCGAAATAAAAGGGGGGAACAGGTGGACACATTTCCCTTTTCATGATAGGGAAATCTGACAATGCCACATTATTGTACTACTTTTGTACCCTTTTGTAACACTTTTTGTAAACTTTTGTACCCCAACCCTAATGAGTTATGAGCAAAATAAAAAGGGGTGAACAGGTGGACACTCTCCTCCCCCCTACATTAGAGAGGAAATCTAACAATGCCACATTATTGTACGACTCTTGTACCATCCAAAAGAAGCTGGGCACGGCGATCGGCGCGGCTGACATCGACCGGTGCCACCGTGTTGGACGCCGGACCCTCGCTCACCATGGGACTCCGCTGCAGCGACCCAGACAGGTAATCGTCAAACTTGTACGATACCAGGATCGTCATCACGTTATTACAAATAGGCGCAAGCTGTCAGGAACTCAAATATCAATCAACGAGGACCTGACTCAGAAAAGACGTTTATTCCTGAAAAACAAGTGGCTGAAAAAGTGGGGTTCAGAAACGTTTGGTAGCATGATGGTAGAGTGATATGGAAGGAGAATGGTAAGTTCGTGTCAGTCATGTTATAACCCAGTAATGAGCACGGTGATCAAGCACCTATTTCTCCACTACATTATACTGAGTAGAAAAATTTATGAACACTTACTTGGCTTACTCAATGTAGATAGTAGTCTATATTTTGTATTCAAAATTTTTTTACAATGAATAATGATTATCCATCTTTACAATTAATTAATCTTACAGAAGGTATAAGGAGACAATTAATTTACATAAGTTCCAAAGTAATAAATCAAATTCCAAATTATTTTCTCACAAACTCGAGATGCAGCAAACAGACTAAACTAGATATAAAAAACTGGATTAAGAGTAACTATTTTTTGACATGTAGGAACTAGAGTTTTGCTATTTGATTTTTGCAACTAAATTCCTTCAGCCTTGCCTTTTTTCTCTGTGTCTGCTTTAGTAATAGAGAAACTTTTGATTTTGTTATTAGTAAAAAGTATTATTTTTTATCAAGTGGACTCGCTTACCTTTTCCCCTATTCTTTATTTTTTCAGTTCTATTTTATTTCACCTTCTTTCCTTTTTTACATTCTTCTACCTGCCTATTACATGGGTAACCATAGTTGGCTAGGTATTTCCCCTCCATCTTTTTAAGCACACCCCACCACAGTAATTGTTGAATTTGTTAATAATGTATTATTTTGTTATTGTGTTTTACTATTTTTTGTATTATATTATTCATTGTGTCTTTATGTGTGTTCAAATTGAAATAAAATTGAATTGAATTGAATTGAATTGAATTATAAAGTATTGCTAAAAGACAAATTTTATTTCATATTATTCTAATTAATTCTATGCAAGTCGATTTATTTGGCTAGAGTGTATCATCGTGCATAAGGCTACGTCTTACAATCTATTTGACTTCAATAATTATTATAGTCATAATAGAAATACTATGTGTGTACCTACTGTTGATCATTCACGTAGAATGATAATAGTTGTTATAACCATAAAATCAGTATGCTTCAATCATAAATTAATCTACCCCTTTGAAACTTGCTCTCATTTTCTTTTCTCTTATTTCTATCAGTGAAAATTATCTACACTTAACTTCTGTATAACAGTATAAGGATTACGAATTGAATTAATTATTATGAATTGTTTTGACTCTATATTATATCTACTCAGTACGGCTTTCTTGATTGAGCTCGATCTATGATTTATTTCTATCATTTTTTTTCTGCAATTTTCTATTTTATTATTATTTTCATCAATTATGACTTATCTTTAACATCAAGATTACTATTAATTTTCAATATAGTAATGAATGATTTCCATGATTGTAGATTTAAATAAATGTTCATGTGAATCTGGACTTTGCTTTAAAGCACTTTGGATTGTTGAGTTATAAACATGTAGACTGATTAATTCAACTGACTTTGAGTTAAAACTCCATTCATGATACTGGCTTCACATGATTGTAAACCATGACTTTTCCAATAATGTAATAGCACAATATTATGATTACTTTTATGCTTATCAATGGAAAATTTCCCATGAATTTAAATGTAAATTTATAAATGTCATGTAAATTAATAATTTACTTGAGAGCACTATGAATAATGTAATGTAGTTATAAACATGTAAACGATAAACTTGACAGACTTTGAGTTGAAAATTTCTATGATATATGTTTCACATTATTGTAAACTGTAAATATTCTAATAATGTATTAACACAATATTATGGTTATTATTTATTTTTGATAATGGAGGATTTTCCAGGAATGTTAAAGTTGATTTCACTTGAGAGTAGCCTACTATGAATAATGTAATGTAGTTATGCAAATTAAGACTGATTAAATTGACTGATTTCGATTACTTTTCTCATGATAATAATATGTTTCACATTATTGTGAACTATGATTATTATAGTGATGTATTCACATAACTATAGTAATCATTATTAAATAATTTTAGAGTATGAAATAAATTCTATTTTTAATAATCAAGGACTTCTCTTTACGTAATCAAATGTTAATGAGAATGTAGTTTTTATTGAGATATTACCGAAAATATACTAGAATCACAATTCATCAACAATTTAATATAAGAATATAACACCGCAATAAAAAAATACATTTATTAGAATATAACTGGATATAGAATCTCATACCAGAATTTTAAATTGATAAATTTTTTATATTTATTGTGAAATGATAAACAATACATAATAATTTAATGATGTGGGAGTGGAAAACACTAGCCTTACTATTCACTCCCATGAATTTGGATTAGAATATGAAGAAAAATTATATCATCATGGAACGGTCTACAATACCAACAGTGACTCAGTTGAATTCTTGGAGAGCCTTATTGTTTAATATTGTTGAAGTAGGTCACAATTAAGTAACCATTTCTGCATTATCCCAACTCCTTTGACATCAAGATCCAAAACACAGGAATTAGTGAAGAAGATAATTATATAAAACTCCATTTTAACGTTATATTACGTTATTAAACATGTCAATAAGTTGTATAATTTCTTCTCTTATAGACAAGTTCAATAGGGGTTGTTAATAATGGAATTTTTAAAACTCAGATTCTAAAAATTCCGTGATGCCCCTAAAGCAGGGGCCACACCAACGTCTGCTAGAGGTAGGAGCTCGCTACCGCGGTGGTAGTTCAGGCCACACCAAAAAACGTCTCCTAGCGGTAGTTTGGTTTTGTTTTTGTTTTGATGAGTTATATTCATTACTAATATACATTGTAATACATTACAATACATTGTAATATTCATTACTACAAAGGAATTATTAAACGTCTATCATTATAGTTGTATGGCATAAATCAGTCATTAAATAATTTAAAAACTCAAAAGATTTGAAAAATTTGAAATTTAATATGGTATTCAGTCATTGAATATAATATCTTTAAAGTATGTGCTTGAAGTAATTTGTCAATAATAATTCATGTGATATAATTATGTCACCCAATAATATTTATATTATATATATATATATATATATATATATATATAAATATATTTATACACGGAAATATATCATTGGGTATCTGGACACACAAGATGAATAAATTTAGTGAACAGTACCATTTTTATTACAAAAATGATGACCTGCAATGTTGATAATAATAATTCACAATGAGTCAGGTATAATCCCGCATTCTTTATAAGCGTGAAATACAAAACAAAATAGTATACACATACAAAAGAATAGTATGACTGACTACAAAAGAAGAAGCATGTTATACTAAATTTTACTGTAGTAAGTGTAAGTGAAAAATATACTGAAGAACGTGTTAGTACTTTTCTGCGCATGCGCTACCGATGGCGAAGTTTTAAAACTCGCCTTCCATGTTATTCAATTGTGCAGGCCAGACCGAGCTCGCTACCTCGGCGGTAGTACCACCAGCAGACGTTTCAAAAGTTCGCCTGGCTCAGCGAAGTAAAACTACCGCCGAGGTACTACCTCCGCGGTAGCGAGCTCGGTGTGGCCTGCTCAATTGAATAACATGGAAAGCGAGTTTTTAGCCTCGCTACCGCCGCGACACACAGTTTGAAAACCTCTGGAGCCAAATAGCCTACTCATTTTATAAAGACTGAAATTCGATGAAAAAAATGTATTAGAATAAGCCTGTTCTTATTGTTGGTAATAATAGATAATTGCAACATCTATGTTTAAATTATGATAAACAAGTGCATTAAGAGTTCAATCTAGTAATCAATAATTATTTGTAATGATTGCAATTGTCTTTGTTAAACAAAAATAATACCTGATAAAAATGATATGAACCATTGTATTTTCCAATTCTTTATCTAATTTATCTGGTTAGTTTTTCACATGCCCCTATCTCATTTTATTATAACTACAGCTCCATGGACTGTAGAACTCGCATGCAAACTTCCAACTCTCGAAGTTAACTTCAACTTTAGCTTCAATAACTTATTTATTCAGTCAAGTTCACTTGGTCAAGTTTGTTGATGCGTCGGCTAGTTAGTGCGAATAATAAATTCAGTCAAGATAAGAACCACGAATCAGCATTATAAGGGTAAGAACATGTCAAATAAGGTGAGGCTGCTACATAGTATATAAGTTACACAGTTCTACATCTATATCATACATCATATCATATGATTTGTATATCAAGGGATAGAGTAGAAGGTAGAGTAAAAATCACAAGCCTCCTTATTGACATATTCTTAGTTCTTACCCTAATACTCTTATAAATACAGTAGCTACTATACCAAATATTCATAAATATACATATTGATAGATGAAAAACATACAGATTTTGTCGATTTTCACTCTTATTTATTGGTACACTACCATGGTTTCATGACCACACAGGTGACATTAGATTGAAACCATGGTAGTGTACCAATAGAGTAGAAAATCGACAAATTGTGTTTATTCCATTATGAAACGTTTCTACAATATCAACCACAACTCAGTTGAATTTCATATTGATAGATTACTTTTGTGAGGATAGTGTAGTTATTTATTATTCATTTTCTTGATATAATCTGTTACTATTCCTACAATTTGCAAGTTCGGAGCAGACAACAAACGCATCAATGAGAGCCTACATATTCAAGACGACTTGCCTGCTGAAGTTTACAGGGGAATAATAACGCAACTATTTAATTATTGCGTTAATCTAACAAAATTGCAATACATCGATATTATTTACAATTTTTAAAACTAAAACTCTGACTACTAAATCTAGCTTTGTATTTTTGTTTGTTAAATCTGAAGTTTAGTCTCTGCAATTTTGTTTAGAACGCAATACTGTACTTTCATAATTTATGGAGAAACACTCAAATAGAAAAAATCAAATAGAATGATTAATATGGATTACATCAAAAGTATTTCAAATCTCATACTGAAACATGGATGACAATGTGTCAACCCCATCTCCTGATTTAGCTCAAAATTCGATACAAAAATGTGGCATTATCAGATTTCCCTATCATGAAAGGGGAAATGTGTCCACCTGTTCCCCCTTTTATTTTGCTCATAACTCGTTAGGGTTGGGGTACAAAAGTTTACAAAAGTGTTACAAAAGGGTACAAAAGTCGTACAATAATGTGGCATTGTTAGATTTCCTCCTCTGATGTAGGGGGAGAAGAGTGTCCACCTGTTCCCCCTTTTTATTTTGCTCATAACTCGGTTAGGGTTGGGGTACAAAAGTTTACAAAAGCGTTACAAAAGGTACAAAAGTTGTCAATAATGTGGCATTGTTAGATTTCCTCTCTGATTTGGGGGAGGAGAGTGTCCACCTGTTCCCCCTTTTTATTTTGCTCATAACTCGGTTAGGATTGGGGTACAAAAAGTTTACAAAAGTGTTACAAAAGGGTACAAAAGTCGTACAATAATGTGGCATTGTCAGATTTCCCCTATCATGAAAGGGGGAAATGTGTCCACCTGTTCCCCCCTTTTTATTTCGCCTATAACTCGGTTAGGGTTGGGGTACAAAAGTTTTCAAAAGTGTTACAAAAGGGTACAAAAGTAGTACAATAATGTGGCATTGTTAGATTTCCTCTCTGATGTAGGGGAGGAGAGTGTCCACCTGTTCCCCCTTTTATTTTGCTCATAACTCGGTTAGGGTTGGGGTACAAAGTGTACAAAAGTGTTACAAAAGGGTACAAAAGTAGTACAATAATGTGGAATTGTCAAATTTAAATTTTCTTCTGGGGGAACAGGTGGACAGAGCTAATTTGTCCCATATAATAATGTTGTCACTTTTATTATTACGGTTCCATCCGCTGGCTTTCATGAATTATCAATTTCAAACATATAAAAGTCTACTATTAATTTACTACTATTAGTCTACTTATTTTATCGTTTCTTGAATTACATTTTATTCTTGATTTCAAACTCACCAACCTTTTGACGTTCTTCATGAAAATTGAGTTGCAACAATGAATTAGTAGCCTAGATTTAATTTAATTTTTTCATGGGAAATAGAAGTTAATCGATGTAGGCGATGAAAATGTTTTGAAAATTCAGTGAAAAATTTCCGCGTTCACAGTATAATAAATAAATGAATAATAAATAAATAATTTCATTCCCATCATAAGATTTCTAATTCAGTAGCCTACTTATAGTTAATGCTCAATGAATATCTTATCAACATGGAATAGATATCAAAATACAATAATTGTTTGAACAATACTGGAAGAGAGAGAGAATATTATGTGTACAGTATAAATAGTAGACAGTATGTACTGTATAGTGAGTTGTGGCAGACTCGAGACTCAATTATGTAGCCTGTTTCTCTTGTGAAAAACAAGATTTTGTTTCATGGGTTTTGTCAAGATTTTTTCCCAATTTCTAAGAGCTAGCCTGCAATAAGCTGTGAAATTTTTAACACATTTGTCCATCAAGTTTGTAGAGGTTATGGATCAGTTATTTTCGAGTACATTCAGTATAATCAAATCAGTATTGTCTCACCTCAAACTGTTTGAATCTAAATTGATCTAGAGCTCCCACTAATTACAGAATTCGAATAGCTCTAAATATTCCAGATCCAGATTCCAGCGTGCCGTTGTTCGGATTCGGCTCTGCTAATCGCAATCTATGTTCTCCATATGTAAATGCAACGGCTCTTGAATAAATTTGCGGAATCTGCAGCAAGATTAGACGGTTTCCTAAATTATGCAGGCAGCGGTTTGTTGGCATAACTGATTCGGTCTTGCTTTTCCTTCTTTTCCACCTGATAACGAGTTGGAACTCGCTTATCTTCTGTTTCTTTCCAAGGAATGTCTATCGAAATAGTACGTTTTAGATCCTCTAATGAACCACTTGAAAGCCTTCTTAAGCTAGAGATACTTCAATATTTATATTGTTAATGATTGCTCTGAAATTTTAGAATTTTCTCCAGTCTTCAGCTCTAGTATGGTATCTGATGTTTCAGTGAAACAGTTCTCCAGTCGTGATAGGCCACTGGTGGAAGGTACCACGAAACAGGTGAAGTGCCCGTATATTTTATTGTACAGCACTTCACTTTTTTTCGTGGGCAGTTCGAATTTTTTAAATCATTTTCATCCAATCCTTTCCCAAAAAGGGAAAGGAAATCGAATATTGGCATTTTTCTAATGAATCGTCTTCTTTTACCCACCAGTTCCTGTAAAATCAATTCATGGATCCTTTATTCCAATTGAGACAGAGTTCAACGCATACTTGAAGCTTGAATCTTCTCAGAAAAAAGGTTTCAATACATTCTAATCTATCTGAATGCAAGTTTCCGCTTTTAATTAACAAAATACTTTTTTGGGTTCTAGACAGAATATCGGGATTCCATTGAAATGAAGTGTAGACTCATTGATGTTTGTCATGGTAGCAGCTAAATTTCTTTTCATAGCATGTTTGGAAATTTGTATTCGCGTAGGTAGAAATAATAGATTGAACAAGCGTGAATTGTTATCTATGATTCACAGAGATTCAATTATCATTCTGCGTTCATTTCTCTTGTTAAGTAATGAAACAATCGAGAGCCAACTCGTTTCGGTAAAATCGATTTTCAATTAATTAATTCGAGTTTTAAAAGCTCGATTTTTGTTCTTCTCCAGTATTATCTTTATGGGCGAGCACAAGAGGAATGGGAGGATGAAGAATGGAATGGTCCATCATCTTGATTAAATTTAAAAATGCATTGTTTCGAAATTCATTTGGAGTCTCGTCTCTCGTGTATTGTTTTCGTGGTATGAATTTGACTGTTGTTTTTCATTACTAAATTTTTAAATTCAGTTTTATTTTATTCTTCAACAATAAAAATTATCATTGATCACATCCTAGAAAATTCGCTCAGTCAGTTCTTATTTAATACAAAACATTTTATCGATTTTTAAAGAAATACGATAGTACTTGTTCATTGTTCTTATACAATATAAAGCATTTCATCAACTGTAGAAATAAAATAAATAATGCCCGTCATAATTTCAAGAATATTATTCAACTAGAGTATTCATAAAACTTTTTTCCCTCTACAGTATTTGAAGAAGAGATCGTTGTTGAAAAATCAAATTTCGATTGAATGGAACCCTTTTGAACCTAAGATTCGTTTTCCATGATGCTCTGTTTAACGTCGGAGAAGCCTACGAATCATGTTCCTATCATACAGAAGAATTAAAATATACAGAAGAAAAATGAAGATTATATTCAACTAAATTAGATGAAGATCTTGAATTGTGCTATGGGGAATTTCAATGGACTAAATGTCTTTCTTCCAATTTGTCAGTGAGTATTTTTAAAGTTTGAGTTGAATTTTTTTCCAAAATAATGTCTTACTTCTTGAAATTAATATTTTTTCCTCGTTTGTTTGATTTGTGATTTTTTGATGGAGCGAACTGTTGTTGTGAAATAGTCACCATCAACGTTTTTAAGCATTAACCATGTACAATTTGAGTTAGCTAATAAACTCAAGAAGCCACTCTTACAAGACAAGTAATTTAATACCGACATCAAATCTCTTCCCACTGTCCTGAATACTCACTCATAACGGAAGAGCAAATAGAGTTGTCATGGAAATTAGGCCAAGATGACTAGGAAATTTTGTTGAATCATTCCACTTTTAGTTTCTCTTCTAATGACCTTGTTCAGAACATACAAGTATTTTTAATTTTAATCCCTCTCAGAATGTTACTAAAAATTCATATAATTTTGTGTTCGACTAAATGGAGCTTCATTAATCAATTAACAAAATAAATATTAACATACTCGTAAAAAACTTCATGCACAGTAATTCTGGTAGTGTTTTAGAATAAATTGAAGTTTCAATGCCTAATTCATAAAAAAATTATGTACTTTTGAAAAACTCTACATTAATTTAGTATGGGACGGAATTAATTGAGTAAGCTTATGATTCAATCCAGTAAGAAAATCTATATTCCCTTATATTTCTCTGTTTTTTTGTCAAGGGTTCATTTGCTGATACGAAGTACCGTTAAATTAATAAACAACTTATCAAGCGCATGTTATATAGAAAGCACGGTGCCATTATACTAAACAACTTGTTTGTTGCCTACCCTTATGTTCTTTGAACGAAGAGAAAAATCTGGTTAAACTAGATGGAGATTATTTACTATATAACCCTTATAAATGTAATATGTTTTATTCAGTTCTACAGTAAAAGTCTACTCTATTTGACTTTTGTATAAGTGTGGACTATATTTTGTAGTAGTTTTTTCAACGAAGGGAGTAATCTGGTCCCAACTAGAGATAATGACCCGCATGTTCGATATGTCCTATTAGCTTTCGTTTGTTTGCTTTATTAATTTTTTCTTTTGGGAAGAAACGAGCCTGGGCTTGGAATGGAAGTTTGCTACAATAATTTCATTGTGCGTGCATTTGATTTATATTCAGTTGACCCTCTCGCACCCTTTCAATAAAGCAGCCAAGACAGCGCGCAGATAAAGCAATAAAACTGATGAAATCGGATTTTTTCAGCTTTCAGAAGGGGTCATGGCGTTGCATCTTCAATTTCCCATTTCTCATACGCGTCTTTTGCTGAATCGTTGCTCCCAGTTTTGGGTATTTGAATAGCTTGCAGCTATGTTTGGAGTATTGAGTGTGTAAGCTTATTGGTAAGCACACATTTCTCATTCAAAAGGAGGGTCCGAAATGTAATTGTATGTAGATGGTGCCTTGGGGGAGGGGGTTAAGTTGGATCTTCAGTTTGGGGGAGCATTTATTCCGGGAAAGGCCTCAGGTTATGCTCTTTGATATCCCCAAAGCCTTTTTACCTCCCTGGACCTTACCTCGGATTACCATTACTTTACTCTGGTGCTTTTTCCACTTCAGGAGGTGTTTTCATCAGGCGGATGGTAATTTTGGCTGAGTAGCCTGTATCTTGCTACCTTGTATTGCACATTAATCTTCATTTCCCACTTGAAAGGAGTTTCAAATGGGAATGATGTTATTGTGTTATGATGATATGATGTTTGGAGGCTAATAGATAGTAATTTATATTATATGTATGTTCAAACAAGTTGTGAACAGGTACATATTCATTTGTACGTAATGATTTAAAATATAAATTAACTTCAATATCTTTTGACCGTATTTTATTGTTCCAGTTATGGTGAAAATGCTGAAAATTCAAGATTCTGTTTAAACAATAGATTTTGATGATTTTCAATTTAGGTCATGATGGTTTTTGGTTTACTTGATTTTACTGGTTTAATGTTTTTGTAAACGAATATTCTTTAAATTTACAATTTAAATTAATATTTCTTATCCGTATTCGTTTATTTTCTGTCCAGTACTTGGAAAGGACTATTATGCTCCTCAAAACGTTTGAATCTTCCCAGTGGTTCCATTTGTTAAAAGGTAGGCCTAAGCAATAAATGGCTAATGAAAATAACTAAATAGCTACTTAATTCTAGCCGATAGCAAAACCTCTTCATTACTGTATCCGACTTGATTCATCCACTGGAAAAAAATTAGGGGTATAGTACTGAACTCCTGCAATAGAGAATTCAACTATCAACTGGAATGTTTTTCACAACCAATAATTTCCCAGTTGTTGAAGGCTTACTTAAGTTTTTTTGCTGAAACTCTGAGATTTATTTCATAGTTTCGAAATGAATAGGGAGAAGATAAAAATGTTTGTAAAAAATAACCCGGAACCATTTCAACGGGCCCAATAAAAGCAACAGACGGTCCAGTATATTTTCTCAGGTTTAATTGGGGATGGATGCTTAAGATGATGGGTTGTGTTGATAAAAAAGAGTTGAGAAGAGAAAGAAAAAGTAGTGTTGAGATAAATTTTGAGAATAGCAGACAGCAGCAGGTGCGCGCCAATAATATCAAGAAAGAAGCAATTATTTGACCTTGCCTTGTAGAGAGCTACCTGATTGAAAATCCCTTTTTTGTAACGGTCTGATAAGGTGGCGTTGATACAAACTTACTTCATCGGGAAATGAGTTTACAATAATAATAATAATTATTATCATTACTTTTCTTAACATTAACATGTTGACTCATTGACTATTGCTTTTTGTTCTCGAGTCTTCAGAAGATAAATTCGGTTTGTCCACAGCATAAACTCATTCAATTCATTAGAAATTAAATCCATTTATTTATAAAATCTAAATAATACAATGAAACTAAAGTAACCAACCAAGGAATAAAATTTCGAAAAAATTATTTTGTATTTCCAGACAAAAATTTATTTTTAAATTTAAATTTTTCCAGATCCAAGTTCATTTATACAATTCTTCCAGGATATTAGGAGTAATAAATATTTAAATTATGCACATTTTTATCAAATATTCTTACTCAATAGCCTGAAGTTCTATTCTATTCTCAAACAATATCATGAATGTTGAGTTTATAAATGTTACAGACCCCCCCGGGAGAACTAACTTGACACTTTAAATGTATTCTTTCTATTAGATTACTATGGGAACTTACTGATTTCTGTTATTTCTTGATAGGCAGTGAATAACGTTTTTCAGAAGGTGTTAGGAAAAATAAATGGAAAATGTGTTATTATATGGTAGGTTTTCTTAGTATTAGTTGTTTACATCGCAGACCAACAGTGCATCAAATCTTGTTCTAAAGAGGGAAGCCACATATGTGGTCAACTCCCTATACTAAGCCGGTCTCCACTTTGGGGTATCGTATTCAAATTTTTTTGTTGGTTCTGTGCCTGCTTCTTCAGTATGCCAGAACTGGTTCATACCCCTGAAAGCATACTTCTCCATAAGAATAATTTTCCAATAACAAACGATCTCTTGTTTCAACCTTACCACTTAAATAACCTTACAAATAAATAATACATAGGCTACTCTGTAAATTTGTTCGTTGAAGTGATCATGTTTTTGTTTAAGGACTTTAGCGTATAATTTTGAAATATTTATAGGTTCACCCAGGTTTTGAAAATGTTTTTCAGTGTATGTTAACCTACATTATCAGACAAATAATATATGTATAATCTATACAATCTATCAAATAATTTAGTGAATAATACCCATACTTGGGGAATCTCCATAATTTGCTTATATATCCAGCAGGTTGTGGTACTGGTAATATCTAATAATTCTTCCATGATTTGAATAATCTTTATTGATTCTCCACTCATCCCAGCCAATCTGTCCAATATGTCCATGACTGTCCAGCCTGGTATACTAGCCCAGGTTTCTATTTCTTATTATGATTGTCAGGTGTTTATGAAGTCTCATTTTTCTCCCAGTTCTGTAACACACAACATTATCATACCATGATGACACTGAAAAAGAACTGAAGTCCCACTTTTCAGTATTTTCATGTCATTATTCCAGACTAAAACCCTTGCATATAGAAGCCTGCTTGGTAAGCTGTCAAGAATTTGATGGAATGAGTCGCTACTCTCAGTGTCTACCGTTTGTATTTAACCGACCCGATAATCCCTGACTAGTTACTGGAGGTTCAGAGCTTAAGTCCTCTTATCAGACTCCGCTAATAAACGAGCTGGAGCTTGCAGCTCATTAGCTTACTCCTTCCTCCTCTGCCGTGAATTCATCACAGTTTAACAGACGTGAAGAGCTTTTTGCTATTTATTTTTGTTGTGTGGTGAGTGCGTGTGTGAGCGTATCTTGTATCTTCAACGCATCCGACCAATAAAAAGTATACTTGGAACGTTTTCCCCAAAAAAGGGATCCAAACAATCATTTCCAGCTGTCTTCTGACTGTGAAATGGGTTTCGGTATGAATGGACGTCTTTGTATCACTTGGCAGGTTGATGTCTGGATGTATTGGTAATGAAGTTTTGTTCGAAAGATAGTTTCAATATTTTTAGTCGGCTTCAACCCTTTTTCATGTGACGTTGACCACAATTTCCATGCTTCTATGAAATCAGTCCAATCATTTCTATTGTTTCTGAACATGTCTCCAATAGGTAGGTGTGAAATGTCTGATCTATTCAATTCCTGATCAGTTTATTCTGAATTTTATTTAGTTGTATCAGAGGTTTTCTAATTATTGCGATTGGAGGGTTACTTATTGCCAATAATAGAAACGCTCTCATAGGCCATACTGTATTTCGAAATACAGATAGATCATTGATTTACCTGATAGCAAACTTAGCTTGTTAGAATGATGTTGAATTTTTGTGGTTGTTGATAATTTATCATTGTTATTACATTATCTGTTCAGTGAAAATGAAAATTTAAAATATTTTATTAGACGGAGTTAGATTAGGAAAGTCCTTTCTACTTCTACCAACCTTGTAGTTACTATTGTTAATTAAATAAATGTTTCTTACTCTTACTTCATTCCGCATATGTGGAAAATTTCACAAGTCACCTATTATAAATACGTCCACAATAATTTACACCAATATTACCAACATTCTGCATGTGGTTTTTCTGTTCATGGCTGTACTTCTGGCCTTCCTGGGGATGGCTTGTGAGAATGCAACTTTATTCCCATTCATCTTGGGAAATAAATGTTTAGTAGGGAAAAATGTAGGCTTCTGACATTCTCTTCTGCATTCTCTTCTAATAGCAAGCTGAGCTTAGCCTGTGCTGTTTGCCGAGCTGTGAGGGCCCCACAGACGTTTGTTGAGCAGTGTCATTCAATGACGTAATAGCAGTTTGGTTAAGATGGTAAAATCAAGGCTGTTGGTTGTTATGTCTAGCAGCAGTAATGCTGCTGTGGCTTGTCCTCTGGATCTATCTCTGAGCCCCTTGGTTTTTTTTAAACTTTGTCTCCCAGATGTGATTCCGAGATGACTCTCGTACATACAGCGCGTGCCAAAAAGATAAACAAATGCAGCTCATGAAAGATTGTAGATTCCCAACATAGGAGAGATTATTTCCAAATCATGTTCGTGCTGCTACAATGAGAATTGAACTTAATTTTTACTTCCCTTTATTATCTAGTGATGCAACCAGAGAGTAAAGAATAATATGATCTTACTCAATTTCTTCAATTCTCTATACTATTTCTATGTTTGCAGTTCGTGAATTTTTGTAGTTATCAGGCTGACAAAATGAATTGGTATTTGTTTTACAAATTATCTTCTACAATTATAGACGTTTCTTAATGTAATTAAAAAAGTTTTTAGACTATTTAATTTTGTAAATGTGCTTGAGTAAGTCTCAAAATAAACTCAGATATATTCATTATAATAATTCTACGGTAAAGGGCCTATTTTTTAAAAGGGTTCTGTAAACACCGCAAACTTATGTTCACTTTAATGCATCCCAAAATTTATTGTCATATGCAACAAAATCTTGTCTTACATTGGGGGTTTTCGAGAGGTAGGCTTCTTATAAGCGGATTTTGAAACTTGAAAGGAAGATGCAAGACTGATTCGGTGGAGATGGGGGGAACTCGTTGCCAAAAATATGAATAAGGCTCCATGTGATGTCAACCGAGGAACTGATTTGGATTCAGTCCCCAGAGGGGGAAACCTGAAATCTTCAATTTTTTCCAGCAGAACGAATCCATCTTATCTTGCTCTCTGTCTCTTTCTCTCACTATTAATCTATCTACCGGTATTCTTCACTTGGTTTTCCTCTTCGTCTCTTCAACCCTTTCCTACTTGATAGTAGCATTCGTTGATTCCTTGCTCCTTTTTCTCTCTCTCTTTCTTTTTTTTTGCTCTGTGAAGCAAACAACCCCACGTCGAGTAATTTCATCTTTCCTCACCCTGAAATGCGCGCCACCCTTCTGTTGCCATATATCGTCTTATCTGTGACGCTTTTCCCTGCAGGAATCATCTGATAGCAATGTTGACGTAAAGATATTACGTTAAGAGATATGCGAGATGAGATCATCATCATTAAAGTGTATAATTTCAATGACATCCATAGTGTCGTCTTCTTCCCAAATTTCACCACAATCTATTATTGTTAGCGGGATTTCGAAATTTATATTCAGTTGGTTGCTTTCTAGTCCAGAAATTGGATTGGAATTTGATAGTTGTTTTTTAGTAACGAGATATGGGGTCAAGCCAAACACCAAAACCTTGAACCAAACATAGAACTGATATTGAAACTGAAATATAGAACCTTATAAAAGATTTAGGATATTTTCATGCTTTATTAGTCATCAGAGAGCATTTTTTTCAGTATGCTGTGATGAACTCTGTATACGAGTAGAAATCCAGCTAGATAACTTATTAGTCCAAACTATGCTTTCATGATTAGTGGTCTGTGCATGGGAAAGCTAAAAGTTCAAACTAATATTATATTCACCGATCGTCTGCTACCAATGTTGATTGTTGATCGAGAACTTTTCTGAAATTTATTGTTGCATGCGAATCAAAACTAACTGCAATCTTTGAAATTAATGATTTAGGGTTGTTTTGTTTCGGGGAAGAGATAAAGGAGAAAAAATTAGATAGGAAAGTATTGACTGTTTACCAACTGATAAGAGAACAATTTTCAATTTTTGACCAATCCAGCCTATTATCTATGAATGTTTTTTGTCAAAATCCAAAAATTCAGCTTTTGAATCCCACCAGATTCTTTGCTAAGAAATCTCACCAAGACCTTTTCTTGCTTCAAGCTCGCCTATCGTTTGCCCACAGTTCTGTTGTTTCCCAACAATATTGTAGGTTATCGAAGATGGAAGAAAATATTATTAAATATTTATACACCACTATTGTATCGAATCTATTTATATTTCCAATATCGTCAAGCTTCTCCAGGGTTTCCTATCTTCTTAAATTCATATTTTTCTTTTCAGTCTCTCACGCCTTATTTATCCTAGCTGTTATTTATTATTCTTGACACATACTACATATTATACTAAACCGTATCAAAATAAAATCCATATTAATTTTGTTTTTGATTTAAAGTAGAATTTTTCAATTGGGGAATTAGGTATTTGTATTGAAGGATATTAATGTAGTCTAATGAAAATGTCTATAATGTTATTGCTACTGATTAGGAAAAATAGGAGTAATGTCCATTGGTGAATATTGTATAAAGGTGTCTGAAATGCTCATATAATTGAAACGCATTTGAGTGACAATGAAAATAATGGAAAAATTCGCAGCAACCAGTCCCCTTTTCAAGATGAATGACACACAGAGTAATTGCATGGTATGTGAACCAATCGACCGCTTCCCTAGGTATTAGCAGGATCAGATGAGGGGCCCAGATTGAGAGGGGATTAAACAAGTGCTTTAGGGGGAAAAAGCGTCGAAACGTGCCTCTGTGTGGCAGGTATGTTGTCAGTGCTACATGGCAGAAGCTGCAAATGAAAAATAATGAAAAAGGGCGATGCAAACAATGATGAAAATGATCATACGAATATCCTTTCTTCACACGCACATCCATTCATACTTATATTACTATACATATCATACATATATGACATGTGGAGTATCTTCTTACCAGACGCTTCTTATGCGGTGGCGTATGATTGTATTCTAGCTTTGAATGCTAAAGTATGCATGTACAGCATGTATACCTGTGTTAAATACTGTTTGGATAATATGGCGCGTATCACATGCCGTCTTCATGAAATTATAGTTCGGTTTAGCCGAACGCATAGGCGCCGACTTGTCAAAATTATTGGGGGCTCCCAACCGTGTCCGCCAAACCCCCCCCAACAAATTTTTTTTTAAAATTTATAAAGGGCCTAGAAAATGAAGCTTTATTTAACTACTGTATAAAATATCTTTTCAAAAAAGTCAAATTTATGGAAGAAAAAAGCTTACTTTTTTCTATTTATTAAAAATACAGAGAGTATAAATAATAACATTGTATTTTTAACCCAATATGTATATATACATATTGATTAAGAATAGTCGTCCCTAAATCATGGACCAATTTTGAATTTATAAGACCTAAAACGCTGTATTTAATTATGCAGCATAAGAATATAGGCAGAACAAAATCACATTTTACTTTTTCACACTAAAATAAAATAAAATGAGCAAAATTAATGAACTAAAAATATATGAAGAATATCTAATATTACTCGAAAAGCCAAATTTTCAGAAGATAAAAAGCCTAAGTCTACTGTTTTAAAATACAGAGAGTTGGGAATAAAATAATTACTGTATTTAATTCAGTTTAACACCTTACATAACATACCATTGATTGGCCAATGTCCTTATACCTTATACCATCCTAAGTTCTAGCAATTGCAAAAAAATTTGAGTTAATATCTTCATGTCCCTCTATGGCCAAACTCATGGCAAAGGTAATTTTAACTGTTGTAAAAATAATTTCAAGAGCCTAAACGGGCTTTCTTCATGTCACTGTTCAATTTTGGATCATTTAAATTGAGCGGCTACACTTGGTTTTGCAAAGATAAGTTTAAAACTCTTCTTCCTTATGCAATAAGACGTATTTTCATGAGTACGAATTTGTCCAATCCCTTTTTCCAGCGAAAACCAACAGTAGTAAACGTATCTTCTTTCTTTGGTAGTCAATTGAGAAGGCCCTGGCCTCTGCCTCTTTGCAGGTCTGACCCAAAAACTACCCATTGTTACGTCATATTGTAACCATTTATATTTAGTCACCCAAGACTTCTCTGGAAACTATCTTCCATATTATAGCTTCAATGCTTATTTGTACTTCACAGAAAGTCTACGCCTGATGTTGAAGCAGTTGTTTTGACATTTGCCGGGGTTATAAAGTCAATGCGAGGCTTTAGTGATGAATTTATCCATTATAGGCGCATAAAAAATCACTACTTTGGGAAGCCGACAAAATAAACACTTACTCTAAAAAACACTACATACTGTGCACAATTCTAACAATTGCGCCCTAACAACACGTCAACACATGAAATTAGGGGTTATACGCGAACGCGACCAAAGGTTTATAACTTCACTTGAAACAAGGCAAAGCACCAGCCAACTATCACAACCACACAACACAAGACAGATCGAATGAAAACTAGCCCGGGAAAAAATTAAGTACTAATTATCAAAATATCCCCGCAAAATGTAATTACGGCTGGACACACTGCTAGAGGAAAAGAGAGGTGGCGCAATTTTTGGCATGAGTGGCGGGGAGGGGGTGGGTTGTTTGAATTTACCGGGTCGTCGCCCTCTACGCCTCGTAGACAATAACAATAACAAGTAGACAATAACAATAACAGTGGTTCGCGTCGCAGCACAGTTCCCAAATTTTATAACTATCTATGACTCTTACCCCTCATGCTTCAACACTATCTCGGCTAAACTTACTCAGTTTTACATCGTATTAAGTTCGTAAAAGCACAACACAGTATGACATTGTGTTGAGAGTAATTGGTTTAGTACTGCTTTAAAGAGTTTATAGTAGCGTATCACGCGATGCTTTAAACTTACAAGCAAAAATGTACTATCCTTCTCAACAAATTAATATTGGGCTCCGCTTCAACTAAATTTTGGGGGGGCCCGAGCCCTTGGGCCCATGGAGTCGGCGCCTATGGCTGAACGATAGCCAGGTCATTGAATCCAATTGTATAATGTTCGGTTACGAACTCTGGACAGGTATAGAAGTTGTACTGTACATGGAAATTCTGGCGTCATGTGTAGGATGACTGTGTATTTTTTTATAGAAAGTGGATTTTTTTCTTCTTTAATATGATTGTATTTCGATGTAAGTCAAGTGTCAGTAGAAATTTTAGTGTTTTTATTGAGAATTGATCACCTTGCAATGGGATCAATGCTATTCCATAATCAGACAAAAAATACATTTGAACTATTCAACTGTCTTCATTGAAACATGAAACTGTAATAATACAATACTTATTGAGTGAAGTATTTTGTTGATGTATTTTTTGTGAAGATAGCTATTGTAAAGTATTGTAAGGTAGATTGCATTCCTGTCAGGCCGTATTATGTTGTAGGATGGAATGCCGAATGCATAATATATTTTCTCAAATATGTAGGCTACAATGCATATTTTTAAACAACCTCATATGAATGCATTTTTTCAG
Source organism: Sogatella furcifera (assembly GCA_017141385.1). Classification (NCBI taxonomy): domain Eukaryota; kingdom Metazoa; phylum Arthropoda; class Insecta; order Hemiptera; family Delphacidae; genus Sogatella; species Sogatella furcifera. Next base: position 31,886,162 of record CM029549.1, on the reverse strand, counting down.
CATTATGATTGCTTCTATCTTGATAATTGAATTGCATATCGCATTACAGAGTACTGATAGAATACTATACAAGTGAAAAGTAGGGTTTCTAACTGAACTTGGCATTCAGCAAATCACATTTCAATGCCAGATCAAGGCGTAAACGGTCAGTGACGATTTGACAAGGTAAATTAGCAACTAATAATGAAGAAAACACGACCTTTAGGTTGAACAACAGTTTCAAATTAGGTTTAGCACCGTAAACAAGATAGACTACTGTGTCTTGCAATAATACTGTCCCATTGTTGTTCACCATTTAATAGACGTGTCCGTTTAACCTTCAACGATAAATTGACTTGGAAGGTCTTTTCTCATCTCTTGAACGCCAATTGCAATAATTTTATAGTCTATCCAAGCAGAGGAGACATTCTAGCAAGATGAGGAATTAATTAAAAATTATCAATTCAGTCTCAAATTGTATTAAACATTATGAGCTACGATTTAATACTAAATTAATGATTTTTCAATCAAAATTGACCGAGCTGGAGTCTTTTTTCCATCTTGCCAGAATGTCTTCTCTGCTTGGACAGAATATATCTGTAAAGTTACTAATAGAAGAGTCGATCCGGGACTCAATTCGACTTCCTCTTGGGTAATTGATGCTAGGCCTTTTGGCCTTTGCTGTAGGAAAATGGGCCAATAGAAGAGGGAGGAATCAATAGGCCCATTGTCAGTGCACAGTAATTGTAATAATTGTCTTCAATGTATGACGTCACGATGCTTTCCACTTTGGCAGTGATTGTTGTCACAATCACAATATGATTATGATCTACAATTCTAAATGATTCTGCAATTCTAAATAGTTGAGATGTATTCCATATATGTACTACTTTATTGAGCTGTAATTTTCAGAAAACTGGAAATCTCCTGTTCCACCGCTAAAAATCTCCAGGAAAAACTAGGAAATGATAAATTAGGAAATAAGGGCTGAAATCATGCTGCTCATCCATTAATGATCTAATCAAATTTGGTTCATTTTCTTGTTGTATGCAAACTTTCTTATTTTGTTTTGGTAATGAGAAGTATTCATGAGAGATGTTTTGAAAGTTATTCTTTCTTCCAATGATCTTTGTAAATGACATAGATTTGAATATATTCTTTTATTTGAATATGGAAATAGTTTTTATTTTTCTAGATATTAAGTTAGAACTTTTAAGACGACCAACACAAATGGGTGGTAGGAGATTTTGTAGATGAAATAGTAATGGTGAAAACAATCTAAATATAATTCTTTTGTATGTATCGTACTCGTGATTATTCAGATTAATGATATTGTTTTATTTATGGATTCTGATAAATCTAGTAAACAGTTGAACTAAAAAAATCCTAATAAAAAAATCGGGCATTGATGAATGCGATGATAGTATTTTGCACATTCTATGAATTCACATTATTTAACAGATTCCCTAATTTTTTGTATATTATGGAGAACATTCGAAGCAGCATCAACATTCATCCACCAAATGCGTAATTCAGAGCATGCCTGAGTATTTTGCATGAAAGAAAGAAGACAGCCGAGTCCATCGGCCTCACTTCATAGCCAACAATAGGATCTCATTGTTGGCGGGATAAATGATGACCGGCCACAATAAACAATTGTGCGCCTATAATACACAGGGCCTGTCTGCCTATCAAATTATAATGAACAGTTGTGAATAAAGCCTGCCACGGCTGCCTTGATGATGACAGTCTCCTCATTCTCCTCCTATTCCTCATCTTCTTCCTCCCCTACTTCTCCTCCCCCCCCTCCCCTCCTCCTCCTCCTCCTCCTCCTCCTCCTCCTCCTCTTCCTCTTCTTCTTCTTCTTCTTCTTCTGCTTCTTTTTCTCCTCTCTCATCATCTCTTTTATCATATTGTTCTTCTCGTCCTCCTTCATTTGATCGCTTCTTTCTATTGTAATAATTCTATGTCTTTCCTTCTCTCTTTTTTCTCTTCTCTTTTCATTCTTATTTTTCCTCATATTCTCTTTTTTGGATTCTTTCTCTTTTTATTTATTTCATTCTTCAATATTTTTCATTTTCTTTTCCTCATTTATATTTCCTTCCTCCTTTTATTCTCTTCTTGCTTAATCCTCCTCCTTCTTCTCCTATTGCTCATAACACAATTTTCCTCAAATTCTTCCACATTGCTGTCAGTTTTCTTATTCATCCTTTTCTTCCTCCTCGTCTTCCCTTCTTCTTCTTTTTCTCTTTCCCCTCCTCTACTTCTTCTCTTCCATCTTTTCTGTTTCTTCTTCATTTCATTCTTCTCTTTTTTTCACCCTATTTTCACCTTCTTCTTTTCAGTCGTCTTCTTTTCCTCCTGCTGTTTTAATTCCTTCCCGTTTTTCCTTCTTCTTCTTCCAATTTGAATTTCTCTTTTCCCTTTATCTTCAACTCTTGACCTCCTATTTCTTTTCATCTTCTCCTCCATCTCCTGCACTATACTATGCGGCTTCCAGTATCAAAGGCCTTTATTGTTTGTGGCCGCTCTGAATATTTCTTTTCACAACTGGCAGCGGATTCACTCAATTGACATACAATTGCCAACTCACTGTGTCATACAATTAGAATAGTGTAGCCGCCTCTGTTCTCATCGTATTCACTTCTATTCAGAAACATCCAAATAATTGTAGAATATAATGGGATAATTTTAGTGGGAAGAATTTTACTGTCAGATTTTTAACAAAAATATTGTATACAATTGCGATACTGTACTAACTTGAGAAATTTTACTGTTAAATTAATAATGGTGGACGTAATTGTTGTTTGCAAAACACGCTACTGTCGTGACGTATGATCCATTGCTATACGATTACATCAAAATTCAATAAAATTGTTCAATTCATTTCAATTGTAAATTCATCTCTTATTCCTTATTTCTTCACTCTACTCCCAACAAATTTCTCAACTTTTGCTAACTGTTATGTTATTCCCTGCAATAATTTGCAACTTTTGGTTGATTCCTTTCTCTCAGAGTTTTTCAACTTGTGTTCACTTTTCGCAAACGTCTCTAACAATTTCCCTCCTTGTTTGTGTGTGTTGCAGCGAGCGGAGCGAAACGACATGATGTGATGGAGGCGACGTGATAGTCGCAGGGGCGCAGTGGGCGCGGAATGGGCGCCAGTATGGGCAAGAACGCGTCGCTGCTGGACGCGCTGCCCACGGGAGGGGTGGGCACACTGCACGTGGTCATGCTGGGCCTCGACTCGGCCGGCAAGACGACGGCGCTCTATCGACTGAAGTTCGACCAGTACCTAAACACAGTGCCCACCATCGGATTCAACTGCGAGAAGGTGAAGGGCACCACCGGCAAGGCCAAGGGCATCAGCTTCCTCGTCTGGGACGTCGGCGGACAGGAAAAGCTGCGTCCGCTTTGGAAAAGCTATACAAGGTTGGTGATCAAAACTAATTTTTTAATTGGTTTTCCTAGTAAGAAGCAAAAGTTTCTTTGAATTCTATGAGAAAGATCTAAATTTTCGATTTTATTGCATTACATTATATTACTTTATTTTATTCTTTTTTTAACATTTGTGAGAACAGTATATTTCTACTTGTAATAAGTGTTGAAAACCTTCCCAGGTCCATTTCATGCTCCATTTCGACTCATCCTCTGTCTGATCATCAGATATTTGTGATGTGATTGAATTATTTTGCACTCTCGAAATCTAAACTGCATTGATATGAATGAATCACTAGTACATCTATCTGTATCTGTAATTTGAAACAGATAGAAGACTGGTATTTCCCATCAAGAGTTTCAATCATTTTGAAGGAAATCTCCATTCTTCACACTCTTGAATTAAAAATATTCTGTATCTTAAGGAAGCTCATATAATTTTTGATGAATTTTGGATTGTTGAGTTCCAGTCTCACATATATTTCTTGACACTGAAATTAGTACTAAACTCGACTATCATTTCGGAAACACTCAGTTTTTTGTTGATAATGATTAACTTTATTTTAAAATTGTATTGAGTGAACCATTCCACAATTAAATAGAAACTCACAGATTTTGTCAATTCTACACAACAGTAGAATTATGCTAAAATATTTTAAAATGTGTTATAAGGTAAATTTGTGATGAGTTTCATCACAAATTTCTGTGTTTTGCGATCAAGTAAAATTATTTTTGACATTTTCGTTTTTTCTGTTTGTTGCTTAGGTGCACCGATGGCATAGTGTTCGTAATCGACAGTGTGGACATTGAGCGCATGGAAGAGGCCAAGATGGAGTTGCAGCGCACGGTGCGATCCCCGGAGAACGCCGGCGTGCCCATCCTCATCCTGGCCAACAAACAGGACCTGCCCGGCGCCAGGGAGCCGCGCGAACTCGAGAAGCTGCTCGGCTTGCACGAGCTCGGGGGTGGATCGCAGGGCACGGGACACACGTGGCACGTGCAACCGGCGTGCGCCATCACGGGAGATGGGTTGCATGAGGGCATGGAGGCTCTATACGAAATGATACTCAAGAGACGCAAGCTGGCCAAACAGTGCAAGAAGAAGGGTAGATAATCGACGAGTGATAGAATTACACTTGAATAATGCAATGGTAAATGACTTACTATTCTGCATGATACGCCGTCGAAGTGGTATTTTGTTTTACACTATAATGTACCATACCGATTTGTACCTATTGCAGCTATTGGTGACACCCTAACATCAGACTGGTATACTATTCTACACTATGGCATGTTGTAGTGCTGTTGTACACTGATTATATGCTATGTGGTACACCTTTGTATTGTTGTAAACTGATGGGGGATTAAAGATGACATTGTAACATCCAAATAACATAATATTGTACTCTATGGTATACTGTTGTACACTGATTGGGGCTGAAATGATGACACCCTAACATAAAAAACTGTATACTTTTTTGCAGTATGGTCATGGTGTAATATTTTACACCGATTGATACCCTATTATAAAAATTGTATGCCATTACAATATTATTATTACATCACTGATGGGGACTGGAATGATGACACCTTGGCATGGATAATGATGCTTTTGTAGCCTAAGAGTGGAGAATAACAAGTTCTATAAAATTTAGTTCTATTATTTTTTATTGTACCCAAAGGTTTAATAATTGGGACTGGGATGAAATCCCCTGGTAAAAAATTATACGTGTTGTACACTCTGCAATAGGTATATACAATGCTTCTACTATGGTATTCTAAATTGTATCAAATTAAAATCTTATTATCCCTGGAAGGAATTTTCTTCGTTATCAGAAAATGGTGCTGTGAGCATATATTTATTCTTGTTCGACACTAATTAAAAATTTGACGAGAATTTACTTGCCAAGGTCTCCCACTAATGTAAAGCTATACGAATTATTATTATTATTATTGTAATATTTCTTGTGAATAATAATTGCTAATATGGATACTGACTGCGTTATTCTTGATGTCAGGGTTCATCAATTCAGATTCAAGCAGTACTTTGGTACACTGTTATAAATAATGTAATAATATAATATGGGACATTGGTAAAATGGTACCAAACATAATTATTGATGACGTGTCCTGCCTGCCATGTTGAGGTAGAAAAAATAGTATAGATGGGTACTCGACCACTCATTCAGAAAACTGATGTAATTAATCAATAAATCTATCAAAGTATCCATTAAAATAACTTTATTTTTCCTCACAAAAAATATTAAAACTGATGAAATATATGTTGAGTTTTGGGCCATCCCTACTACTTTTTTCTTTCTGATTGTTTTTCGCTGTCAATTGAACTGCTCTCATTGTAAAAAGTATACAATCGAATTTATAGTTCTTCGCTAATTGAAGAGAAAATATTTCTTTGAAAACTAGTTTTATATAATTTAATTTGTGACATCAGTTTACTGCATGTTTGGCTGTACCTGGTTTACTGGCATTACAGTACAATGTTTGTTCAAAAATAGCTTATTTTAATGTTAAACTATAACAGCCGATGGTCGTGGAGTTCACTATGCAATGAGGTAATGAAAAATAGAAATTTATTTCAATTAAATGTTTTGATACATAATTAATCCATTTATCTGTTGAAATAACTCTTCGTTAATCTCTTTTATTGCTTCTTTGGCTGCTTTTTTGAATCTCAACAGTTTGACAGATACTGCAACATCTTATTTTCTAAATATTTTTATGTCAATTTTTATCTAGGCTAATCATTTGGCTAACTATTGATATTTTAAAATCGTATTAAGAATATTGTTTTGATAAAGAAGCCAAATTCATGAACTCAAAATTCAAGGTCAAATGTGTAAGATCATTTGTCTCTGCTTAACAAGATGATTCTAATGAATCAAATTTCAAAAGCGCGTTCAGATCAATGACATTAATCATAGTCCCAAACCAAGCATCTCAAAATCAAGACCTACATAACATCTTATTACTGATGTTAGTTTTTTGTCTCGTGTTTCCGTGCATGAAGAATCGTGACAACATGTCTATGAATACTGATTGGTCCATTGTCCCCAATCATTTTTTACCGGCCTTGATATTTTTTGTATCGTGATATCACCACTTTTAGTTTGGTTCGATTTGAACCTTCCTCTACAGTTATGTCGTGGAGAACATCTCTTACCATGGTACATTATGGGTATATAACACAATGAGTTTTTCACAATAATGAGTAAGCACAGTAAGCTATTGTTTGACTCCAATATTACTTTTCTTCAAATTTGAATATTTTGTTTGAAGTAAGAATATTTTTGTTGCATTCAGTCCTTGAAAACAATCTATCAATTCCTTGTGATGTTAGAAAATTATTATATTAAATTGGATTTTAGCTTTTTTCAAACAAACAAACTTAAATCACACTTTCTCAATATTGTTTTCACTTACTCCACAGTAAATTTTGTGATACCCATGTCCGTTATCAAAATAATATTAGAAAGATTACTCTTCCTTTGGAAAAATTCCAAGTTTTCAAAAAATTGTTTACTCAATTCTATTTCTCTGTTATTCCAAACTCTTTCTTGAGGCAACTATCATTTCGTTATTCATTGTTTTTATTGCTAGTGAGCAAGCTCTAACTCGAAAAAAGATTTAATATGTTTTAGATCCGTATGATGGGAAATGATACGATAATAATCCATCAGACTAGCAGACTAGATTTGAATACAGATTGTCTTGAGATGTGGGACCGTGTTTACACTGGAGCTCTACCAGACTCCCGTTTAGATTATCCTGTAGTTAAGTGAACGGTAACTAATAAAGCTGGGATTATTGTTGTGTTGGTTCAGGGCAGGTATGTTCAGCTTCAGCTAGCTGAGATCATAACCTCTTGTTTTCTTGTGCGAAGCTGAGATCAAGATACCGTAGTTTGCGATCTGTTTTTACTCGTATCCTCATGGAAAACATTATTAAAAATTTCCAACAAAATCAGATTATCGATTATCACTATCGATAAATTATTTTGACTAAGCTCAGATACATTATGCTAAAAAGTTTTGCAAATTGTATTTATTTTCATAGACTTTTGAACAAACATTGTAAAAACCAATAGATGATTGTTGGCAGCTAATCTATTATTCTATAATTATCTAACGGCCTACCTCAATGTGAACATCTTATTCTAGGCCAAAATCAGCTCTCGTAAAATCAAAGAGTAACTAGATTAAAACTTTGTATATTTTGTAGTAAGACTAATTATTGTTTGCTTGTATATTTTGTAAATTTCACTATTTTCATAAACGTGTTTGATAATAACGAATAAGTGGCATAGATCACTTGAAATTGTGTTCCATCTTATATTTTCAAAATATTGAATAACATTATATATTTTGGTGTTGCACTCAGAAATACATTGATAATCGATTGTGCTTGTTGAAAATTATTGTATTTTAGGACTGAATGGTGTGAATTGAACTGTTATTGGTCCTTCTTGGTTGCTAAACTGGGAAATTTTGAAAACTTGTCGGTAGATTTCTTTTCATAGTCTTTCATAAATTATTAATTAAGGTGTACAAATAATTTCATATAATTGGGAATCGTTTTATTGAACGGATACTGCCATAACTCATGGTTAAAGCGATTCTGCACGTAGAGTAGCTCATAAAAACAGTTTATTGAATTTCATAATCTTCCCAGTAGACTTTAGATCAATTACCTACGTAGACTGTAATTCCTAAAGTATAATGTGAAAGTTATTTGGCTCAAGGTGCTATCAGAATTTTATCAATTCTTTGAGTTTGATTTTCATTTTGTAACGAAGAATTTATTCTGTTGAAAAATTTCCAATCATTCTCTGTATTCGAACATTATTACTGATTTTTCTTGCGAAGGAGAGAAGTAAAAGTTTTCCTGATAAATAGAATATTTGAAGTTGCTTTGGATCAAATCTCTATTCAATATCCTCTGTGTATGTTGGTGAACTAAGTACTGTAATTTGAAAATTGATTGGAATGACTCGAGAATTTGCAATCTACTGAAATTGCATTACCTTATATGTGCAATTCAATATTATTATCTATTGATTCCTTATCAAGTTAGTTCGAGTTGCATTGGCTGATAGATGAAATTACAATATCACAATTTATATTGCAAACTACTATGAATTATCATTCATTCTGTATGATTGATAATCATGGAATGAGAACATGCAACAGAGAATAGACGAATATATTTTGTAATCATATAGAATATGTTACGTGTTCTATCTACCATAAATTTATTTTGGTTGAGTAAAAAATCATTATATATCGGACTATCACAATTGGTGAATTCTGTCTAAAACTTGCAAGAGATATTTTGATCATCTAGTTAAATTACAGCATTCCTTATTAATAGAATTTATAAATTCAATCGTTGTAAATGATGATGTATTCAAAACATTGTACATGTCTGTTGAAAGATCTTCATAGCTCCTGCTCTCTTTGCTAGTGTTTACACTTTCATTGATAATGATAATTCTAGTAATTATTTGCTCTTATACTGTTGTCTAAAGTTTTCAATATAATTTATCGGGTTCTATGTAATATCAGTGAGTATGAATCAGGTTTACTATTATTTTATACAGATCATTGTGAAAAATTGTAATTATTATATTGTTATTATAAATTCCTTCTCTTCCTTATCTTTCTATTACTCCCAATTATTATACAAAGATGAGAGTTTCACCATCATAATGTATTCCTGAATTTCAATTACAGAATTTAATTCTCTTCACTAAGTATATTGCATACTCTTATTGATTTCGAATTAAGGTGATCTGCTGCTCTGGAAAAACTTTACTAAGCACATTTAGCTTATAGTCAAAAGTGTGTGTGTTCATCACACTTCTAATGACTCAATAATATATAGCCTAATCACTCTGTCAATATGTATCTTATTCCCAGCAGGAAAAATTAAAATTATTCTTCCACTCTGATTTTAATCCTTCCAAGTTTGTAAATAAAATTTCTGTATATAGAATAACTATGAAATATGATGTTGAGAGTAACCGCCTTCTCTTGTGTGTTAAAATTATGTTGTTAACTTATTGATTATTGGTGTAAATTTCTTAATAGAAGTTACCGCATTCTAACTTCTTCCGGAGTTTAGTGTATACCTTCTTGTTTTGTGTATCTGTCTGTTTTATTATTATTGTAATTGTAAGTGTTTTACTTCTATTGTTCGTCTATTTGTACGAATATGATGTGTGTTGGAAGCGGTTCTTATACTTTCCTTTTTTGTCGTAATTATATATTACCTAGTCCATTGTTTTATGAATATTTTAATGTCTTTTTATCAATGTTTTTCTATCCCTGAATCATATGTGAAAATTATTGAACTCTTTGTAATTGGAATACATAATTATTATCCTTCCAATGCATAATCATTATAGTCATGTATGTGTAATCTTGGAACAAGTGTCTTATCGTTTCTACCAAAAAGATTAATACTTCCCTAATATTGGAACTATTTCTTCTCCAAAACGCTGTACTATGATTAGCTTATCTAATGCAGCATCTCGTGATATATATTCTTGTTTCCCCTAATTGTTAAGGACTCGTTGTTGCCATGATATTTTTATGATTGTCATTAATAATATACTACTACTACTGAATTTATTGTCATTAATGTAATAATAATAGTTGTTGTTTTATGGGATGAATCGTATATGAGATAGTAAAAAGACAAGATATTATTTATATTTGAAAAGAATAATTCGTGTTAGTGCATACCGACTGACAAATTCGCACTTATATCATTGATAATAAATTGATAGAACATATTAATGAATGATTATTGTATGTAAATAGGTTTTTATATAAAAGATTATACATAATAAAATGTAGAAAATACAACGCCCTTTTACTGAACAAACTTTGTTTTCAATTAAATTTTCCCATCATCCAGATCCTTACTAATATTTTTAAAATAATATTTAATTCAATTTTCCGCAGAAACTTTGAAGGGGTTGTGGAATAACTTGACGGAAATTGTTATTAGAGGCAATGAATTTTTCCTTCTAAAGTTGTATGGATTTCAACACTAGTTGGAATACATAACTCAGGTATCATTATCTACAGATATAATGTTAAAGACTAGAATTTTGCAAATAAATCACATTACAGTCGAACTTCAATAATTCGTACCTCTTTAATTCGTAGTGAAATCTTAGTCTCTTTTAAAATAATTTTCCATAATTAATAGCTTCGATAATTCGTAATTTTCCCTAATTCGTACTAAATCTTTGGTCCCATGAACTACAAATTATTGAGGTTCCACTGTATATTATATTAATATCTATATTTTCATCTCTAGATTGATCAGATTCTTAATAATGCTTCAAAAGTTCTAGGATTCTCAAACAATCTTCAACTCTTTGGAGAGCATAGCGGAAGTTTCTTCTGAATTTGCTCCTGTTTTACTGATGCCTTTGACGTAAGGGGTTCTTTCAATACACATGGCGATGGCAAGCAAACACATCTGTTCTGAGAGCTTTGTTTTTATGCTGACTGCAAACGAACGATATCCTTCTAGTTTCCTCAAGCCAAGACGTATGCCAGATTTTTTATTTCCCATTGTTTAAGTCTTCCCTTCTAGAGTGATTCTTTCACAAAAAGAAGAAAAATCACCCTTTTTCAACAACTGAACTGATTATATTGAATTTCCTTTGTAAGAACGCTTGAAGACGTCTAGCAAAAATTGCATAAGCTTCATTCAATACAATAATTTTAGTGTCTTCAATAAATTATTATCGGACAGTTGCACAAAAATCAAAACCAATGCAAAAATGTCAAGAAACAATTCTAGATCTTGAAATTACGTCATTTAACGGTGGCTGAATTCAATTATTGGATTTTTGTGTAACTGAACTTGGAATATTAGATTAAATATAATTATTATTTGTTTTAGGGCATAATAGTGTTTTTATTTATTTTATTCATTCGTTGATATAATTATAGAAACCATAATACAATAATTCTTTACTAGGAAAGATCATGTCTGAATCTGTTGTACCGTATTTATTTCCTAAATTTTGATCAGGAACACCGGAATTAGTTTTAGATTTAGCTACTCTACCACTAGATTTAGCCCTTAATCTTTTAAGATTAAACTTTTAAGTGAACTTTCGCAGCACTTCACACAAAAATTTATGGTCCAGGAAAAATTCTAAAAAAAATTAATTTCTGAGTAAAAGGACGAGAAACCAAATCAGTATACAAAAGTACCATAACCACATTTACTTTTGTTCAGGGCTACTTATCAATGTATTCTATTTTATTTATTAAATAGAATATATAACCATAGCATACAGTACAAATACCTTAACAAACCATCTCCCGAAGAATATTCAATTACATTGCTAGGCCTGGAAAATTCAATTTAATTATATGATATTTCTTATTTTTTTATTTTGTGTCTCTATGATTTAAAAACATTGATAAATGATGTTGGAGCAAGTGATCACCCTCCTGTTCTTGATACACATTTCATTTTACTTTCATTTCTAAAGAAATAATTACAGTATTAAGTTCTGCTCTACAAAGAGAATCTTATCCGACCCATTTTTCACAGTTTAAAACACTTTCCTATCCTTTCACTGGCTATTTCAGACTTGTTCTTTCGTCACTACTGACGCTCACTTCATACTCTTCGATCATCACATTCACTATCAGACTCCATTCACTATTCTCAGACTTTTCTTTCGCTTTTTTCTCGGCATTCTCTCTTTCCTGTGATTTGTTTGTTTGCTCCCTTTCAACGAACTGTCGTGGCCCCTAACAGTACAAAAATATCCCGTGAAGAACTCGGATCTCTCGACATTAACAGATCTTTGACGTGATTGAAAAACAGAGGGTTGCCCCCTCGGTGCTGAGAAAACACAAAGCAGGATAAGTGCTGGGCAATCCAGTTAAATGCGTTGTAAACTTGGATTTCATGTTCTTCTAGTAATTGATCGACTCATATTAAACTATAGAAATTCAATTCCAACTAGAGAATGTATTAAAATGTGATCCACTAACACATACTGTGAACTTAAATTTTCACAAAGATACTAAGTGATGGATGTTGAAATATCATCAGTTTTTACAGATAGATATCACATACCGGTACCAAATAATCTACCTACGGTATTCATTTATTCATAAAACATTACAAAAACTAAAACCGAAAAGGAAGCAATTTGTGACGACGGGATGGTCCAAAACCAAGGTTTTAATTTGCTGAAAACGGCTTACTCAAGAAACATGGGTTTTCTTTAGGAAATCTTGTATTGCAGTCGAAAATACTATGAGCTCTGATACAGTATTATGCTCTAGTCTTTTGGAATTCATGTATTCTTTGTGAAGAAGTCCATGAACATCAGTTTTAACTGGAATTGAGCACAAGAAAACCAGGCATTTGTCTTTCTAATACAATAATTTTTTGCCCTATTTGGGAGTTGACAGTATAAAAATAATCCAAATCAAATTTTATTGTTCACATCATCAGTAAATACATTATAAATTATAGTGTACACCGCAACAATAATCAACTCATGAAGTCAAAAACATTCTACAAAAATTTATATCTCATTAAAATATTCATACTAATAAGCTATTTGTAATTATTTATCTGTAATATGACTCGAATTAAGTAATAATAATCACCTTTATAATATTATAAATTTATTTTGAGAGGTCACTCTTATAGATGATTGAAGGACTGCCTTATGTAAGATGTAATGTATTATAGAATGATGTAAACTATGTAGGTACCAAGGAGGTTGGAACCTCCTTGGTAGGTACTGTTCACAAGGTACTTCGTGAAGCCCTTGTCCGTGAATTCTATTTTAAAATAATATGTTCCTCTTTCAGTATGGAATAATTTATTAAAGTATACAAAGATTAAGATTTGAAAGAAAATGATTGAAATTTGAGAATGATTATTGCCAGTCCCTCAAAGTTCAAACATACTGTAAATCAGTTTTTTGATCTCTTATTAAAACATTGAAACTATTATTCTAATTTCAAAGTGAGAGTAGGTAGATGCTTTCAAGAATCGGTTCTCAGACCACTCATGGTATAGGCATTCAACCCCTATGGTTGAGAAGGGGTCTGGACCCATTATTAAGGCCTTTGAGGCCGCGACTTGCACAGTAAATATTCATAAGCAATTCGCCCAGCTCGCATTGTTCGAAAAGGGTTTGTTGATGGCAAGTCGAGTATGAATGACAAAGTCACTCAAGTGCGTCAAGCCTTGTATTATACTTGCACTACAAGGCTATAAAGCAGCTCCTAATTGCTGTTTAATATTGATTCTGCCATTTCTAATGGATTTCAAGGAGTTGATGTAGCTAAACGTCTTGCTACTGCAATAATTTGTCTTTCACAATTTTTCCCAAATCAAATATTTTTAACAGGCTAACTGAAAATAAATATTTTCAAAAATTAAAAGGTAGCCTACTAATCTCACACAAGACATTAGGTCTACCCTAAACTCAATTCAATTACTACCCTAAACTCAATTCAATTACAAGATGTTTTTAATCTTTCATCATCTGTATATACATAGCCATTTTACTAAGATAACTAACACTCAAATCCATTTTGCAGAAACTGAAATGAATATTTGTATAAATTATGCATTCATCTCACCACAATTTTTCTCATATTTATGAGATGTAAATTTTTATAAGAAATAGTCTTACTCATTTATGAATTATTCACTCAATTTAGAATCTAAGCTAATTTTGTTATCCATTTGAATAAATTAATGTAATTTAATCATCATCCTTAATCACAATTTAGCCTAGAGCTGACCAAAGGCAATCTACTATGTACTTACAGATAGACTTTGAACTGAATTAGGAATCTCCTCGAAAAAATACAACACTAGAAATAAAGAGTTTTAGAATATTCTGTCAATGTTTTCGAAGAAAGCATAAATTATACTGCAATCAAAGTACAGTAGTGTCAAACAGCCTTCGGAGTTTTTCATTAGAAAACCTATTTTTGAGACAACCTGTTGAACAATCGTGAGTTTTTAAAAGTTTTCGGGTCAGACTACACTTTGATCAAACAGCGGAAGGATTTAAGAGCTGTTTATTGGACACGTATTCATGAAATTTGTGTCGTCTCTTTGATGTGGTCGAGCGCTGAGGTGCGTGTGAGATTGTCGGCGTGCACTCTACTCGGGGGACACCGACTGAAAACTGAGGCTAATTATTGTTGAAATGGGTCGAGTAATGTCTCGGACCAGTCCGGATGCTGCGGTGGGTAAAGAGGACCAACCAAGGGGGCGGCACGCTAAGATTGGTCTACAAAATTACAAGCCACCTAACAGAAGAAACGTGCTGATGGTAATTCTTTCGACAGAAGCTGCTCTCTTACACACACACATACACACACTCTCTCTCTCTCTCTCTATCTGTATTTTTTCTCTTTCTCTGTCTCTCTCTCTGTCTTTTTCTTTCTCTAAAAGTATAAGGTACAGTATTTGTCGCGCACGATACACACTTTTCAATAATCTCCAATTTCGGTGTGAAATTACAGACCAGAACATAGTCATCTTGAATGATAATCTCAGCAATTTTGTCAATACTAGGCTACTAAAAATGGGTTAGTGAAAATTCAGATGGAAATAGGTCGACTTACATGGAAATGTGGGTTGTTTTTTAGTTTGGTCTTTACGAGTAAGAAATTTAGTTGAGTCTTCTAACCCTTGTAAGTTCTCTAAGTCTTTTTAATAATAGGAGAAGGTATTCGATCTTCAATACCTTTTTCAATATCAGTAGTTGGTTACAAATTATGGAAAGCGCTTTTGAAACTTCTAGTATAAATTTTAGTTTGAATTAACTATTAAGATATTATTAAGTTATATATTCATACGTTCGAAGTAGCAGTATTCATTGTCCAAGCTGTAATAAACTCAATTTAGGATTTTATGAAAGATAAATATCAATAATCCAGTCTTGAAGATTCCACAAAAGTGATATTAGATGAATTGAAAACAACAAAAAATCAATAGGATGAGATGATTCATATTTAATGTATTCATATTCTCCTATAAATTTTCTTAATTATAATTTATTTGACACGTTGAAAAGTAATCGTATAAAAATAAGAGTAAAAGTACAGCAAACAATTGCAAAAAAAAGTTACAAAATATCACTTAGAATGAATATTAAGTAATTAAATACTACAAATTACACTAGTAAGAAATATGATTATTGTAATATTATTATTCTAGATGCTTGGTTGTATGTTTGAAGTGTATTATGATCAGTGAAAAGCAGAGCAGTTGTCAGAAACCTGTGTAGTACAGACAGTCATAAGAAACCTTATCAAATCTTATCAATTTTCGTTAATTCTCCATAGTTTCCATCTATAAAGATCCACCATTGAATTTAATAGTCATAAGAATCAAGAATGTTAGTAAGAGTGCCTAAGAAGGATTAGCCTACAAGTTACAACTCATGTCTTGTTAATGAAGTGGGTCTATGTATTATAGTGATACACTCAAACATTCTATAATATACATCTATGTATGAAGTAATAGTATAAATTAATGGTAAACTAGTAAATAATACCGGTAAGTAAGTTAGTAATAGTAAATAATATAGTAAATCAATAGTAGACTGGAAAAAGTATATCTGTATATTATTGGTCCCAAGACAAGATAAGAAAAAAATTTAGTTGCAAAAAAATTATTCTATGTGTATGTTGAAAGAAATTTTGGAATGTATTAATCTCTTTAGAAATTCGAACACGATAACTTATAAAAGATCCAGATTCCTGATTCTACGTTCATGAGAAACTATGCAACTTCTGTTTCAATGAGTTGAGTATAATGTAAAATTGTAAAACATGTATGTAATGAATTTGGTTAACCTAGTTCTTGAAATAGTTCCTATGAGTACCAAGTAAAAAGGAAAAACATTAATAAATTTAATATGTATAGAACTATAAAGAAGTAACAAACATGAGTGACCTTATTTTTGAAGTGGTAAGTCGAAAGAAGAATACAATAATTCATCCACCAAGTTTGAGATATCTTCATCACTGACCTACATCACAGGTTTGGAATTAGTCCAATCCCTAACTCACTCGTTTATTACATCTCACTTTACAAAAATTTTGTTTGTCTTTCTCTCTTGTTTTCTTGAGCTATCCTATTCCCCATCTTTCTTCTATGAACAGAACATTGGTGTGCGTGCAATAGTGCGTTTTTGTGCAAAGACTGTATAAAGTGAGCGAGTTCTATACCTGGTTTCAAAAATTAAGGCGGTCGGAGAATGACTGTTTTTAATTCTCAGCTCTTTCAAGACAGTCGGCGAGCTGTCTACCAGAGTACATCGAAACGATAGCGACCCCAGCTTTACTAATTCCCTCTCAAATACAGCTTCAGACTGTCCTGACAGAGCTGAGCATTAATATCAGTCATTCGCCATCCGCCTCGATTTTCGGCACCAGCTTTACCGGAGGTATTGATCTGGCCAAGTGGGACACCAGACCCCCCTTTTTGCCACCCCTCTTCATCATTCCAGGGGGCAGCCAGACAAACAAGATCCATCTAAACATAAACCACCCCCTAAACCCCCCCCTCCGATACCCACATATCTGAACCCCTATTTGAACCACCATACAAGTGTCCTGCATCCCTTTAATAAATGCACACTGTATTTCAGGAGCGCATTTCAAGAACATTCATTCTCCACAAACAGCTAGTTGACCCCATTAATGTATCACAAATAAGGAATTATTTAACTTGATCAATTCATTCAGCTATTTCTCTCTAATCCGAACCATATCTCTCCAATATTAATTACATGAGAAAACATTTAAAATATATTTTTAAAAAACCTGATAAGGATTGTGAGTAAAAATATCAAATTTAAACACGGTGATACAAGGATGAAAATTAAAAAGGGTTGGAAAACTGAATCCGTTAATCACTGTGATTCACTTAATAAAATAAATCAATTGACTCATTATTATGAATTATTGTGAAAAAACATAAAAATTTGCACGTTACCTCTATACAATAAATAAATAAATAGTAAATATTGTTGGGTGAGACAGTGATAATTTGTTTTGGTGATTATCTCTGGATACATTGATTATCTACAATCAATATGAATAAAAAGTTGAAAATAACGTGATCAACCTCTGATAATTTAAAAAAATGAAAAATTAATGATGGAAGTTTGTGATAACTGATGAGTATCCTGACAAATGGAAAAATTGGAGGGAAGAAAGTTCGCATTGATTAATAAATAAATATTGAATAATGATATTCATTATTCAATAATTATGTATTTATTCAATAATGAATTTTCATTTTCACCAGAAAAAACATAATAGGCCTAACATTATTTTGATTTAAAAAAAACTAGGTAATTAACTGGCCACTATATCCAGTAAATGTGGTCAGTGTTCAGTAAAAATGATTAAAATAAAGAAACAAATAATTGTTTCTTTGAAATCAATATAAATTCTATAAGCATACTTTTTGCTCTTAATTTGTTACATTACTGTACTTCTTTTGATCTTCTATCAATCAATCTTCCATTTTAGTCCAGACAAATTAAGCAAAAAAAGTAAAAGTCAGAGGACCCAGCTGAAAATTTGCAGATATGATTAGAAAAGGGCGCTGAATAACATACTAAAAGTCCCTAAGAGTCCCCTGTGAGCTTCGGCCGCCATCTTGAAAAACCCGTAAAATTTACCTACTAGGAATTGGTTCTTCGTGAATTGTGGCCGAACCAAGCGTCGGACGAGAAAATTTTATAGGACCTTTTTTGTAGACAATAAAATTTGAAAAAGAATAAGACCAATTGCAACTCTGTATCATTAACCGTTTTTGAGATACAATTTTTTCATAGGATCGAGAATTTCAAATTTTTCTTACTTAAGAAGTTTGTTACTATAAATTGAGCACTCGTACATCCGTATTTCAAAATCCCGCTCGGCGAAATTCATTTCTCTTTCATTTGAGACCAATTCCACACCTCTATGTTCAATATTTTTTGTGCTACAGCGATTTTAGAAAATCCTTACACCCCCAAAAACCCCAAAAATTGCTTATTTTAACACAAAAATCTTACTAAAAAAGTTGGGATTTGCTTATACTTCTTGAATACTAATCCTGGGACCCTAGGCTGTCATTAGCAATGTTCATCCGACCAAAAGTACCGTAGGATTCTTGGGGGGGGTCGAAAGCATCCCCTATATTTCAAATTTTTTTTATTCATAACTTTTGAACGGTACGTCGGATTTCATCGTGTAATAGCTCATCGTTTCAGCTCATTGTGGCGGTATAAATTCATATATTATATGTCAAATTTGATGAAAATTTTCAAATTTTATGTTATAATGGTACTGTGTGTAATAATACCTTCTCGTTGAAAACACACCATTTTTACATTTAAGTGACTCCCAATCGGGAACCTGTGGGCGCAAAAATTTGAAACTTATGATGAAATGTAGAGTGACTATTTGTGTGATTCAGCAAATCATCAAAATATTATTAATTTATTGTAGTGTTATCACTCGGCTTATCATAGATACCGTTTTTGGAAATCATCTCTAATAAGTATTAAAGTTTCTACTCAAGTACAACTTGCAAATTTCTCCCAGCATTAATTCCTCGGTAGTATAGTGGTCAGTATCCCCGCCTGTCACGCGGGAGACCGGGGTTCGATTCCCCGCCGGGGAGGAATTTTTTGCTGCTTTTAAAAAGCGGAATATATTACCAGAGACAATGTATTATTACTAATAATAATAATACATTGTCTTTGATATTACTTAATACATTGCTAAATTGTATTTTCACCTCATTCCTCAATGTTACAATAACTTTTCCGAGGCTTACTCAAAATTTTTCATTTACAAGTAATAGTTCACGAACAATAATTGTTAATTTTTTTAAATGTTTGATTTGATTAAATTCGACATTTGCATTAATTTTTTTTAAATTATCAAATCAAACACAATTTGATTAATTTCACTCTTTCATGTGCCGGTGATTTAGCATTTAAAATTAAAGTTGCTGCCTCCTGGCTTATTGGCACAGGCACGCAAGTATCAAACAAGAAAACTGGTTGGTTCATAATAGTAGCTCGTCTGTCGGTTGATAAATTATCTTCCACTTGTTTCTCCTAGTTTATCACGGAAGATGAATTCAGAGGCCGATTTCAGAAGGAGAGGGCTAACGTCTTACTCACTTCTAATCGCCGTAAAAAAGTGTTGGGCGCCTTCACACTATTCCATTTCAAGGTGGGTGGCCCTCAGTTGACCTACCGCCGTGATTCTAAATTCTCAAACTTTTTTCAATAGTTGTTGATAGTTTTGGAACGGACACGTGTTCTATTCGGCGAACTTGGGCAATTATTTAGATGATTATTTGATACTGTTTCAGTTTCAGGTCCTGTTTCAAGGTCTTTTCAAAAATGTAGAATTCTTGATTCATGGATCATGATCGTAATAAAAAATCTGAAATCTGTTGTCATGATATTGTTATGGAATTCAATAGTGTCTGACAACCTTGAGATAGTAGGACGACAAGGATGGACAAGGTGGAGATGGGGAGGCTTTGTGTCAACAAACAAGCGCATTGTTGTGTAAACAAAAGACTCATCCAGAACGTTCTCGAAGTAATAATGCCAGAACCTTCTAGCATTCTCTTGTTTATTCTCAGAAGCCTATATATTCGGAATGTTTGGGTTTACCCGTTTACCAGTTCAGTTGTACTTTAACAATCAAATGAGTGTGTGTCAGTTCTGTGTCAGTTGTGATAGACTAGCCGGACGTTGTATATAGACACTCTATAGTTATATTCATTCGGTCAGTTCTTATTTCTTCTAGTGTAACGTGATAAAGACTGTTAATCATTTCTTATTCAGTGCAGTGTTAATTTTAGTGAAATTTGTATAGTGAAACGTTATAAACTCTTGTGCTATCTTCTGATCTGTTATAGTTTATCTTTTTCTAGTGTGTTATAGTAGTGTCATTAATAAAGTTAATCAGTATAAATTGCCTCAAGTCTTTTATTATAGTGGAAACCCGTAACAATATTTAACAATTGGAAGCTGGATTATACTTAATAATTGGACTATTTTGGAACATTTAAATTGGAAACGGGTCATCCATATACTAGTACGATAGATAGATTGTAAATTTTTTTGAAAATATAGAAAAAAGGAATAATTTTTTACTTATTTTAAAAACAATAGATTGTCTGATCTTCGGCTGTCAATTTATACTTCCAAAATTGCGTTGAACTTTTTAGGGTAAGAACATGACACTGTAAGAGTTATCGAATAGTGTGGCCCTACTAGGATAGGAGTGATGAATAGCAGAATAGGAAGAAAAATATTCTTGTGAAATCAATATCTACTATTTGAATTCCAAAATAAGTAGCGTGTATTGACACATGGAGATCAATGCATTACCTATTCATTGAACTTAAAAAAAATCTCCCGTTCTTCTGCAAAATAATTTGTAAATAAGTTCTACTGAACGTATAATAATTCAATAATTTCACTCCTAATCAGTTATTTTTCTCATAATTGATGAAAAATATGAATTCTTTCATGATATCTCCATCCCCACTATGATATCTCTCATGATTCTTCGCCACTATTTCTGAATCGTGATGATTGAGTTACTATTGATCTAAGAGTATTATTCCATCAAAAATAAATACTTTCCCTCTCCTCAGTGGATTAGTCACATCATCCATCTTTCTCACTACTGGACCAGACACATTCGTTCCTCGACGTTATCAGTTTCTCCAATGCGTCTACTTCAGATTGTCATCTATATATATGATATGGGAGAAAAATACATTTGAAAAGAGGAGATGATGACCATTATTTGCTTCGACTATATGTTTACAGTATATATTTATATGGTTGAAGCTTATTTGTAATGGCCGTGGGTCGACAGTTCTTCGTTTCCAGCAGAGATAAGACAGCAACGGATAAGAAAAATTCTGGGAGTGTCTCTTACCGCCTATCTGCTTGGTTCATGGTCGTCCACCAACGTAAACCTGTGACCGGAGAGAGAACTTCCATCTTTGAAAAAGATGTAACTTCCTTAACGGAGTTGGTTGAATTTCCCATCATATAATATATACGTCCTATCATTCCAATATATACGTGTCGGGCCGATGCGGGAGTTATAGCCATTGGAGTAAGACATGTGACAACCAGCATGTGTGCTTCACTATTAATTTCCACTACATTGATCCGTGAGATTCCATTCTTCTGATCAAAATGAAAGTGCCGGTCTATTGCTACAGGGTTTTCTCCTCAAGCCATAATTGGAATTATTAAGATGTTGAGATCCTAAAAAATTACGGAAGTTTGACGTTCTATATTATTTTTTTCGGCTGTATTCGATATAAACTGTGTTAATTTTCCATGGAACATGATTCAGAACAGAAAATATTGAATTACATATTCTTCGATTGATGAAAACAGGTAGACTAGTTTATTGATTTTATTGAAAAATAGATAGATGGTTTAAAATTATTATGATATTAAAACTGGCTCATAAATGGTTGAATCAACACATGTGGAATTTCATACTGTATTGAGAGTTCCCTTCCAAATGATTAATATATTTATTGATTTTATGATTATAAGTTCCGCCTACAACTCCGCTTAGCTTGTTTAAGACTTGCTCGGCTAGATAATTATGGTTAATTCTATCAAATAACATTTTCGGAACCCTCCTAACTCATCTTTCCAATCATAAGTGAAAAACTACTGACGGTAATACCCCTTGAAAACAACTTTCTAGAACCAATAATTCTATTTGATTGTAAAGATTACTGTATATGAAGCCTTGAAAAATATTACTCTTGAATTTTATACGAGCGTTGGTAATACAAATGTGATTGAATAAAAAATCTCTCTTGAATTGCATTCGAAATTTGCTTCACAAATGTCCTTGAATTAGGCCTGTATATAACCGACTCCAAAAAGTTAGGCTGTTTCGTCTGCTTCTTGTACAAACACATGATGTTGCCATCTAGAGTTGTCATTTAGCTATGCCTGGATGAAGTTTTTGAAATCAGAAAAGACAATATACATTAATTCTCATTATATGTTACTTCCCGTACAATAAACAGACAAAAACGCCTTACTTTTTGGTGTCACCTATATAGTTCAGTATTACAGTAGGCTACATGGAAAAGAAGAAGAGATGAACGTTTTTCTCCTCATTCCGTTGATTACGAATAGTGAAGGGGGAATGCTCTATTGGACAAAGAAGACAAGAAGAGCGAGAGAATTATATTGTCAAGGGGATGAAAAGACACAGTTTTCTGGATCTGAGATCTGCGATGCTCGTGGCAGATAAAGCAGTAACATGCCGAGTAGAATACTGTGGAGATGTTTTGAGGGAAAGGGCTGAGCGATCTGAGCAATTTCACGACACATCTTCCCTGAATTCTAATTCCAAGGTAATAAACAAGCACGAGCACAATTGAGACGTCGTTTATAGGGCCAAGGTTGTAAAGCGATAAACGAGATAAGTAGATTTATGGAGGGGAAAACGTCGCAGACGTTTCAACAAATGTTGATAGAATTCGAGTTTTATGATTCTGCTAAGCTTCAAACGCTTTTTATGGAAATGGAAAAAGGATTTTTTTTTCATTGTTGGGGACCTAAAATGAGTAAAGTTTAAACTGTGTCTGTGTGTCGTGAATAATACTACTGAGCTACTGTATAGTGTTAATATCACCAGCACATCTCATAGCATCTCGGAGATTTCAAGGAAGTATTGCACATTGATTTCTCATCAAGTATGAAGATTTGAATGAAACTTAAGTATTATAAAAAAAATAGCGTTCCTATATGCTTATACTATAAAATTGCATGGAGATTGTTTGAAAATGGCGGTTGGAAGCTCAATACAAAATGGCGCTCGACTGTCCTCGGATTGGTCATGATTGCGTTCTGTACTGTGATTGGTTGGTGGGCGGTGACTTGCCAAACAAGTTTTTCACAACAGGATGAGCTAATGAACTAAATAATGTTGAACGATAAAGAATGTAGCCAAAAAGCAAATTGTCGAGAAAAATTTGAAAACATTGCTCCTCACGTACCGAAATTTCGATTTTTTGAATGGAGTGTACATTCAAAATTGTAGAGAATCAGTCAAAAAATTGAATCTAATAGAAATTCTATTTCTCCACTGGCGGCTCGTACCCACGAAACAGGTGAAGTGCCCGTATCTTTTCCAGTACAGCACTTCACCTGTTTCGTGGGCATTAGCCGCCAGTATATTTCTCAAGTCATACTATTGTCATAGGAATGAATGAATACAGTATAATCGTGGCGAAATTATGGTAAAGTAACTTATATCATCCAAAGTAACTTTAATGAAAAAAGTGAAAGATGTTGGAAATTTCTAGATCTAATTGGAAAAGTATGAATTTTGAATAACATTTGCAAAGCTACTTTTCAAAATAGCTAGTAAAATCAATCTTCTCGGTAAGAAGAAGATTCTCGCCGATGAAATTCTAGTGATGGCAATTGAAAGGCAAATTATTACGGGAAAGTCGTGTATTACAGCAGAATAACCAAGAGCTGCCGAATTATTCGTTAGATCACCAAGTGAGGATGAGTAGAAAGCTGAAAGTTATACGCATTATGGCAATGAATCAGAGAGAAAAAAACGACCGGATGACGAGAAAAGAATCGCAGTCTGAGCATTAAGTTGATGGTAGAGATCAGGCATCCAGATTTGGAGTCTGGGTGTTTGTGATGCAAGAGCGACGCTGTTGGAAAATCGACGTTTCATTCAGATGAAACTTCCCGATGCATTTACCAGAAATGAGAGCTGAATTGCCAGCAATCTCATCCCATCACCGCTTTCTATCTGTCACATCCCCAAAAGAATGAAAGATCTATTTAAATTATACTACTCCAACCCAGAACTGCAGAACTGGGATTCTTTTTCATCTCTCTGGCACACGCGTATTGTGTATAGTATTAAAAAAAGTTCATTTATTTACAAGGAGAATTTTTTGTGAAGACACTGAAAGAAAATCATCTCAATAAATATCAAAAATCAAATTTATTTCCCATGCACAAAATAATTCATACATCTCTTCATCAACTTAACTTACATTCCATTATCTCATTATTTGCTACGAGATATTTAATGGATGTGTAAAACCCACAAAAAATTTAGGTCTTTTTTAATTTCCCGGTCCGGGAGGAGTTTTTTCAAACAGTTTCATTCAATGGATCTCGCTTGCTGTTTTTATCCCGACGCTGCGAGGCATACCGGGGCAGAGATGAAGAAGAAGAAAAGAAGGATCTCGCTTACTAGTACATTGGTCAATATTTGTAGTTGCAGAAGTCCTTTGTCTATTTATGTAACAATATAAAGAGATACTAATTAATTATTTTTATATTTTAATTTAATTAATATCGAGAATGAATTATTCACTAGGAATGACTTTGTACAGTATGCTGCATAGGGCACTTACATTGAGATTGAATGATTTCCATTATGGAGCTTCCATGAACCTTTAAGTTCACTTTGATGTTTAGGGCTATTAATGTACATGAATAATAGAAAATAATAAAGCGCAGTTCCTTCTAAAATGTGTGTAACTTTAGTTGTGTTATAGTACATTACACTACAAGCACAGAAAGTAGGTGTTTACGGTATGAGGATAGTTTCCCGGGAATATGTTATCCAAATACCGTAAACACCTTTCTGTGCGAGTTGAGTACGATACTTTTCGCCACACTGCGAGAATAAGAATAATAAATATTATATAAGAATGTTTGCCGCGATCGCTGATTCGAACTGAAGTAGGCTACGGCGGAAAGCAGTGCAGAAACCAGTGCATTGTCGCCCGATCTAACCAGTCTCTTTCTGTGCAATAGCTCCGAAAGAGCCCTCTTTCGGAGCTAGTAGCAAAACCGCCTGTAAAAGGCGTCTTTCGAATCTCTTAAGTGCACAGAAAACAGCTGCTTTCTGTGCAGTGTGGCGAAAAAATTGAAACATTTCAAAAGGTACTGAAAATTATTATTTTACATATTAAACCTTTACATTTAATAAGTCTGTACTATAAACAGTGATAAATGTGTTGTACGCCGGCCTGGTTGGCGCAGTGGGCTAGTATAGGGCGTCACAACCTTATCACTGCCAGGTCTGGGTTCGAATCCGACCAAATCAATAATTTTGAATCAATATTGACCGAGCTGGAGTCATTTTCTCATCTTGACAGAGGGGCTTCTTCGCTTGGATAGACTATATCACAGTACATATTTTAGGTGACTCAAGTAGGTTTTCAGTATAGGCAAAGTACAATTTGTCGTATTGGGAGACTAAACAAGTTCACTCAGCCTCTGGCTGCATCCCATATGGAGGTTCTGCACTTCTTTACAAAAATGGAATGTGGCATTCCCACACACTAGACTCATTGAATCAGATGGATGCACCCCACAAGTCTTCTGAGAAAAGAGAGAGGGAAATTCCAAGCATATACGAGAAAGAAAGAAAAGATGATAAGTGAAAGGAGAAGAGGATTTTAATTCTCATTTCATGGAGAAAGAAAGAGAGAGAAACTATAAACATGAAAGAGGAGAAGAGAAGAGAGGAGAAAAACTTGAAACCATTTTCTGAGTCAGAATCATCTCCTATGCGTGGGATCATCACCATATTGGTGGAGTAACACAACTGCTGATTCTCTTATAAGGTGACTAGGTATGAGTGGTATGACTGGTATGACTGGGTTCGGTGAAATTAATATAGGATGTTAGTTAACGATCTTGGTTGATTAATTATGAAGACAGTTGAAGGACCTATGCGATCTCGCGACGAGATTTACATTCACTTTGATCCTCTCTTCTCTCGTAGTTTCTAGTGAAGTGATGAAGTTAATATCTATAATCGTAAAGTGGGAAAGCAGGAAGAAATGCTAATACAATATCGGAAATGGAGCATTGTCTAATTTTTTTTTATCATTGAATAGAATTAAATGCTTGAAATTAAGAGCAATCTATTTGCAAATAAATGTTGAATATTAAATTTAATAACTTTAAACAATAGTTGGAAATCTAGTGGGACCCCTGCTCTTCTAATTTCTAGTTCTGATGGTTAAAATACTATTTTATCAATAATTTGAGATTACTCTAGATTTCTTTTAACTAGCTCACACCACATTTCTTCATAAGTGGCTTGTTTTCAGTAAAACTTTATAACTGCTTTGTTTGATAAATGTCGTTCAGATATTTTTCTTCCTCTCAATAATAATTATTGTTTCTCTTACAGCTTTCATAGAGCTTATTTCAAAGAAAGTAAGAATTTTATTGGTACAAATTTTAACTGATGGATTTTTAAATAATGTAGAAACAGTTTTAATCACAGCCATAGAATCAGTTTTATCATTTCAATCTAATGAGAATTCATTTATTCAGTCGATTAATTACAATAAAGGGTTAAAACACAGACAACAAAGTCCAAAACGTCTTCTCCCAAATTTCGATACATAGTTATAAAAAGAAGTGTTATAAAACTTTCTAACTTATCACATAACATAGCATCTTATCATTCTTATCTCTCATATTATCTAACTTATCACACTGTGAGTAGCCAGCCTATCGATCGCCTCACTATAACTTATGCACTAGCACTAGTTAAATAAGGTGCTTGTCACACCTATCAATAGAAAGTTTCTGGAGTTGAAATTGATAAGCTCATGGAAGTCGAACATGGCAAGATAACAAGGATCCCAACAATCCACCTTATTAATCCTAGTTGACTAATTGAAGGAATGTAGAATGTATAGGAAATAGTATACTTGTACATGTGGAGAACATACTGCAGTATTCTCAACACCGAGTATTAAATTCATATCAGGAAATAAATAATGATCTATACGCTGCTGCGTAACTGGGTTTTCATTACTGTATATTGTAGATTGTATGGAACCATGGAAATGTATATAATAATGAATAAGGGAGTATATATCATATGTTATCTTCTTACCCTTTTCAATCCTGGATCCGCAACTGTAGTTTAATAATTATAAGTGAGAATGTTGATTAATTATTGATTTAAAGATAATTTAAACTCAAGTTATGCCATTTTTGCATGTGTGATAATCAGAAATTCCTATTTATTAACATTTAATAAAAAATCATATGTAATAATGTACTTGCTACACAATATACTAATACGATACATAAATGTACTAATACTTAAATATGAAATATTTATTGCGTCTGTTACACATTTGCACCACACATTTCATAATATTCATGACCAGCAAAGAACTCACTCTCATCTCTCCGACGTAGCGTGGAAAATTGGACTTAAAAAGCCCCTCTTCCAGACAAAATTAATTACCACTCTGCTACTCAGCAGAGTCATTCCAGCTTCCATATACTCGACTATATGTTCCCTGATACGGAAGTCTAATGAAGCCACTTCCGGCAAATGCAGCTAGCAATAGTAAAAAGCGCATAGACTAGACATAGGTAGTGAGCATAATGCGTCCTTACTTTCATCTCGTCTCGCTGAAACTCCATAGAAAGAAAAATAATCCAGGAAACTACTTTCTTGTTTCCTCCTCCATGCAGTGTGAACTGTGGTTGTTGTTTCTCACTCGCATTGATTGCTAGTTTTGTACAGCATTGTACCATAGACTAAGTATACATGATTATGTCTACTATATCTACGATTGTACTAACCAGATCTGTAGTTCACTAAAGTATGATGTTGTTCAGTGCAGTTCGTCACTTCTGGTCTTATTGCTGGAGAAGAATTCAGAATTACGAGAACAATCTGCTCCACTATGCACATTGTTCTCTAATTCTAAACTCCTCTCCAAAGTAATAAGACCGGAATTGTTGAACAGCTCTGAACATCATACATTAGTGAACTACACATCTGGTTAGAAATAACACACGATTATGTTCATATGAAATATGAAAATGGTGGAATTTTGAAATACAATCTGTATTTGGAAAAAATTCCATCAGCTCAATTAGCTGAACAGCTAAAATTTATCATCAAGCTATGGAAATTTTGTATGATAATTTGTGATTTTCATGGACTGTAGATGAAGATCATGACAACACCAGAATTAGTAGCCTACTCCACAGATAAAATATTCTTTTCCTTCAGTGTGGCTGCTCAAATTCACTGGATGTAAGCCTTTCATTCCAAGACTAAGTGTCTACTAATTGACTAGGATGTTCTTAATAGTATCATTTATATCAGAGGTCACCAAATGGCGGACCGCGGTCCGGATCCGGACCGCCCATTAGTTTTTTGCGGACCGTGATGTCATACCGATCTCAACGAAATAAAAAACTTGAAATAAATCCTAAGACAGAAAATCCATGAGAACCCCTCTAAAGTCTGAATGGAATTGAATTATCAAAAAACAACCAGAATAATAAATAAACACCAGCAGTGCAAACAAATTAGAAAGAGATAGTTTCAATTTAATATAACTTGGTATTCCAATAGCTAAAGAGCAATATAGTCAAGGACTTAGGCCTAATTCGAAATAGTTTTGCCAATTTTATATGTAAATATTCTCCATATAAATAGAATAAGCAATAGAGAAATTTTTATTGCCAACTCCGATCTGAAATAATGGCCTTTATTTTAATTTTTATATAATTATATCAATGGCATAAATATCAAACTCCAATATATTATTTGAAGAATATTAATATCAATAAACATAGACATACAGTTTTGATATTAATATCAAAACTATACCTATTATTTAGATAGGCTAATGATTAAAATTAATGCAATTGGTTAAACTATTAATTTTTCAAAAAAAGAGTATTCCCCCCCAAAGTGGTTTTCCCTGAATGGACCGCGGAAGCTCGCCAAGACTTTGAAATGAACCTTCATAAAACTTAATTGGTGACCACTGATTTATATTATCATGTACAACGTACCCTATATTTACAATATATTCGCTAAATTGATAAACCAAAAGAGACTTTTTAACTAATTTGTTGTCTTGAGGCAAAAATTTTATTCAAAAGTCGAAACACTTGGTGCAAAAACATGACTTTTCCTTGTGTATCCTCTGTTGAAAATCAATCTTCTAATGTGTATCAAATCACGAGATGGAGAGATTTTTTAGTTGACATTGAATCTGTACAAAGTGGTGGCGCCAAGGTAGGTATGTGGTCCAGCAAATAGAGGGCAATGCGCATCCAGGTGTGAATGCACCATTGAAAAGACAACAAACATGGAGAGTCTTATCTCAGTTGGAGATAAGAAATGCGACTCAAGTAGACGGAACAAAGCCATGCAGTGAAGAGCAGCTGAGATGGGGCTAATAAAAAAAGGAGTAAAGGCAAACTCAAGATAACAATCCTATTGTCTACACTTGCAGAGATGCCAACCAAGTTCAAAAGAACAGAGACTTCGTTGTTGTCGTTATGAATAGAATTACAGGCTTTTTCAAACGGTCTCTCTCATTAGGGGAAGGGTCGGACTATTCATTGTGGGCTAATAAACATTCAAATCATCAATTGTCTTGACTTTCTTCATCATCTAGACTACTTTCTGGTTACAGAAGCAGAGAAGATTTCTTCGAAAGTCGATCATTTCATTGCTGGAACCTGGAATAATAAAATGTCATACTAGTCAAGGTTTTTATTACAGCTATTCCTACAATATTTTCAAATAAGTATATATAAAGCAAATTGCGTATTTGATAATCTACTGTTCTTCATAGATTTCTAATTCCCTTTATTGCATGAAGATGAAGCATGTTTGTATATTTCCAAGATATGATAGTTCAATTCGCTTGTAAAATGACATTAATATGAATTTTATAGGTTGATTAATCTTGAAAAATCACCAAGTTTTAAATACGCAAGTTATGGTAAAGTGTAGTTTGTAATGAAAGTGATATTGTGGATTGTTATCATATTTTGTTGAAAGACACTTGGCCAGCTGAATCCAATTGAATTTAGATCTAGATGGGCTCTACATCCAATTGGTACCAGCCACCTGGAAAAAACGTTATTGTTTTGATTTCAGATTCGCACACAAAATTTTTGCAGCTTTTGTTTCGTTGGACATCATTTCACGGCATAAAAATCTGCTTCGATTATTTGTGCAAAAGCAGATTTGCAGATATGCAGTAAACTTACGAGTAACTTAGTTCCACCTTAGATATACTGTATAGCGTAAAAGTTTTCCATGAATGAAAAATAAATCATCATGAATCTCAATAAGTTTTTATTGACATAGGAATAGTCTCAATAATCAATACTAGGTTTGTCACTTTGTTCCTTTGTGGCTATCTCACCAATACAGAGAAACTTGAAAAGTAGCATTGACAATGACCAACAGTGAATTACTGTACTACTACAGTATAAACTCTACAACTGTAAGCAATAAACATCTTTAGCTCTATAGGTCCTTGGAGAGAATATATTATTTATTATATACAAATGATAATAAAGCATATCAAAAGAGTAATAATACATTCACATTACCATAACAAATTATCATACAGTCATTTTTGGCTAGAATAATAATATTATTATGCCAAATATTATGATTCAGGCCCATGTCTAATGCCAATTACTTTTGAAAGTAATTCTTCTTGATTATGATCGTCATTTATCTACTACTACTTATCTATCGTGATTCATCTTGATTATGATCATCGTCATTTATCTACGAGTATATTACAGGAGCGAAGCTGAAATTGAATCACAATCACAAAGAAAAAGGGTCTTTGATTTGCATTGAAATATACGGAAATATATATTCATAATGAGCAAGTATAGTCTGACCAAGCAAAGAAGAGCCTCTGGCAAGATGGGAAAATGACTCCAGCTTGGTCAATATTGTTTAAAAAATTATTAATATGATCTCAAATTGTAGGAAACAATTTGATCTACTATTAAGACCATATTTATAATTCTTGAACAAATATTGACCAAGCTGGAGTCATTTTCCCATCTTGCCAGAGGCTCTTCTTTGCTTGGCCAGACTATAACATGCGAATAATTTGATTCGAGTATACCTGCTGCAATAACTAGTATGTTATGCTGGCTTGTGAACATTTCATACGAGAGACTGCTAGATGGCTGACTTGAGTTTAAAGTTTTATTAAGCATGACAGACACACGTTATGACTTATGAGCTTGCACATGACAAGTACTTGATTTGACGTTTTCTTTGGTAGCCTGGTTTTCATGAGTTTCCAACACAAAGACAACTTCAACCTGCTTTCCATGTCATAACGTTATTGCGATCTCGAGTTCAGCGCTACGTGTCGAGCCAATGTAAGTCAGTCATAGAAATATAGTATGATATGTCTGACAAGAATTAATAGCAATTTCTGTATTAAATGTCAAGATTCTTGACTCTTCGGTCTCAATTTCAAATCCAATTCTAGCTAGCAGAATATATTCATGTTTTTGAAACACCAATGGCTTTTGTTGATTGATTATTATTTATTTATCAATGAATGTTTTGGGAATAGAAAAACGTGCTTAGCCCTCACTATTCCACCCCCAAGTTCAGATTAGAATAAATATGTATTTGTATCAGTTCAAATTGAGGTTAATTCTCAAACACTTAGCACAAAAACGTTAGTCCCAAAATAATTTTACAAAAATTTTGAAAGCTTAAAGGGGATAAATCGTTGAACCAATGTACTGATATAATCAACATCAAAACTTCAAAAAATGTGAAAAATGGAAAAAATTTCACTTTATAAGGTCAATTAAAACTAAAAATACAGTATATAAGTCATGGAAGACATCATGGCGTAGGAATCTCGTAGATTTTGGAATTATATGGGCTACATCTATATAATTTATTTTCTATTTTGGTATAGGCTAGGGGATATAGAATAATCTATATCTATAAAAGCGAAATGGCACTGACTGACTGACTGACTGATTCATCACCAGAACTAAAAATTCACCGAACCGAATGAGTTCAAATTTGGCAGGCATGTTCAGTTGGACGATTAGACGCGCGCTAAGAACGGATTTCAAAAACCTTTCAAGGATACTGCAAATATTTTAGTTTTTCTAGAGTTTTTCGGCCTTTTCCTAATTTTTTCGAGAACCAATCGGTAGAAAATGTTGATGTTTGGTGGGCAGGTTCAGATAAGGTCTAGAAATGTTGTGTTAAAATATTTTTGCAATCCGTTCAAGATTACGCCAGTAATCAGGTTTTCAAAATTGTAGATGTGTTGCGGGTTGAATATCTTCCGCCTTGATACGACCAATCCTTACTGTAAACTCAATGGTTCAGCGAGCCATTATTATAGATGAACTAATTTGGAAGATATTGAATCAAGTTTCAAACTATGTCCGATATACTTCCCAAGTTACGCTTAATATTAGCGTTTTACTATTTTTGGAATTTTCGGAGTTTTTCTTAGATTTTTCTAGAACAAATTGATATAGAATGTTGAAATTAGGTAAACAGGTCCATATAAGGTGTAGAAATGCTGTGCTCAATAAATTTCAGTTCAGTTGGACGTTTAGACGCGCGCTAAGAACGGATTTTAGAAACTTTCCAAGGATACGCAAAATATTTTAGTTTTTCTAGAGTTTTTCAGCGTTTTCTCAATTGTTTCGAGAACCAATCGGTAGAAAATGTTGATATTTGGTAGGCAGGTTCAGATAAGGTCTAGAAATGTTGTGTTAAAATATTTTTGAATTCCGTTTAAGATTACGCCACTTATCAGTATTTTTTAAATTGTAGATGTATTGCGGGTTGCATATCTTCCGCCTTCATACAACCAATTCTTACTGTAAATTCAATGGTTCAGCGAGATTATAGATGAACTAATTTGTAAGATATTGAATCAAGTTTCAAACTATGTCCGATATACTTCCCAAGGTTACGCTCAATATTAGCGTTCTACTATTTTTCGGAATTCTCGGAGCTTTTCTTGGATTTTTCGAGAATAAATTCGTAGAAAATGTTGAAATTTGATAAAAAGGTCCAGATTCGGTATAGAAATGCTGTGTTCAATGAATTTTGAATACCTTCTGAGCCGAATTTGCAGGCGAGCGAAACGAGCCTGTTTGACTCCCTGACACTGCTGATACTGTCGGGGGTCCAGGGGGCGGAGCCCCCTGGCTAGGCGGGGAAGGCGAGCGAAGCGAGCCTGCCGGCTAGTCATATATCAATGGTCATAAATGGTTAGTCCATGGATTATATGGATATAATGGTTAGTATAAGTAGAACTGTAGATACTCATTATTTGAGAGAGTATTGATGTAGGATAATGAATTGATGTGGATAATCATAATACAGTAAAATTATTATGTTTAGAGTTATTTAATTCACCAAATCCCATAAATTGAACATGAAAATTGTATATACTCTATTGAACATGTTGAAGCCTTCAGGCTTGAGCTTGACATTGAGCTAAGACATTGTATCAGCTAGAGAAACAATGTCTGCTGAATTGTTGAGAACAGTGTAGAGACTAGTGACTGGCTCCACCAATTTGTGCCATTGACCTGAGAGGCCATGATCCGATAGAGTTAGAGCTAGGTCCAGCCAATCTATGAAACTATCATTCCTCATCATTCATCCGCAATAATTTCATATTGTTTTCCTTATTTGATTTCATAGAAGATGGAAAATTATAAAAGTGGTTGTTATTCTTGAGTACCTAGCTACTACTCAGAAATAAATTTTTCAGATGAAAAATTCAGAAATGAATTTTTAATAAAATCTCATACACAAAAATGTTATTATTGTCCGTTATTATTGAAAGTTTCCATCATGTTTATGATTCATGATCATTATAAGCGAATCAGTACTTTCTTGTTTGAAGAGTAATAAAGAATACTATTTGTTCTCAACTGCATATTATACTTTAGTCTCTAATTTTCTACTTGTCTAATCAATCACTCCTATTGTCTTGAATATAAATGTGTATTTGTGTAGAATGTGTATTGTGAAGAATGAATCGTAATGACCACTATGTACTGCTCTTGGATGGGTGACCAGTATTTGTCCAAGTACACATTGGCGAGGTGGAACCTACCCGTAAGGGTCTCCCTAACATTGAGGCTGTTCTCTTCCCAAAATGACTCCACTTACTAACGGAGTCATGACTGGAACAATAGAAGAGACACGTGCCCCGATTTTTCATTTACTTTGCCGTACTCCGTACAAATATTAATTTTTTTTTACTGGAGGTCTGGAGGAGCCATAAGTTTTCTAAGAAAATCGGAAGTGGTGTTACTAGTAATCCTACTTGGTATCCATTTTATCATATACATTTTATCCAGTTTCGTTGCGTGATGTTCCATATTCCATGCTTTCTTTCTACAATATCAATTCAAAATAGCAAAAGTACCGTACAAAGGATAAAGATATAAATTCTCCACATTCTATCAATCATGATACGATATTTTTCCGTAAAACACAAATGCTGCTTGTGATCTTGATTTTCTCTAGATGGCATTTCGCCACAAGCTGATCGACTGACAATGATTTTCTGAAAGCGATTCTCCAATCTTGATAGACTTGACCTAGACTTAGAAAATGTTAGAAATCATTGCCTTGTTTTTTATATTGAGCCTGCAGCTAATGCCTGAAGCTAGAAAATTCTAAAAGCTGAATTCCAGTTCTTCACTAGTAGTTACTTATCATGTCGAAATGCACAATTTTCCTCATCGTATCATACTATCCTCTTCGTAGATATAATACTAGAATTTTTTGTCAAATTGTTCGCCTATTAGAATTTTTTGTCAAAAAATAATGTCTCACTATTGCATTAGTCTGGCGTGCCGTATTCATACTACTTATAGCCCATCGTATCAAAAAAACAAAGATTTTACTTCAGAAAGCTCTGAGAACCCTCTTTCCATTTCAGATAATTTTTCAATATTTGAAATATAATTTTTCAATTTCAAAACCTACTTTTTTATTAATCACGTGAATAGTATCATGAGGTTAGTGGAGAAGCGATCAAGTGATTAAACAGAGCAAGTAAGCCAGTATTATCTTTGAACTCCCATTGGTCAGCTCACCCAGGTGTTGCGGGTAGTGTGAGTAACATCTCGTCCAATCACAGAGCTTAATCGTACTTATTTGGAAATAAGCCATTTTCTTAGTCTTGGCAAGCTTATCTAATAGTTTTTCAGCGTACACTGTAGAGTATCACAAATGGTGGAATAAATTATTTATATTCAATTACAAGATGAAATAAGGTTTTTCATTAAGCTTTTCATGTATTCCTAAGCATATCTACCTAAAGTTAATTAAAAAAATAATGTTCAATCGAATTGAACCACCAGGACATCTCTTTACAGAAAATATGTGGTGGGAAGAAACCGAAATAGCAGAAGAATGTGCAGGACCAAATTTCAGAGTGAGAAAATGGCAAAGAATGGATTATGAGTCTGCAACCGATTCTAGTTCTCATAAATATTTAATGGCCGAAGTTTGCGCCTTCGGCTTCCAGCTCCGGATAACCTGTACTATGTCTATATACATACACATTATTGCTATATTCATAGCTATTTTAGCTTACACGCAGAAACGATTCACGCAACATACGGGAAACGTATTGTTTCTGAAATTATGACAGGTTATTCTCCGTTATTACGAAAATAAAACGGAATGGATGCGAGACCTCCGTGGCAAATTGTTGTAAGAATTAATTCAATGGTTGGCAATTGAAATAAAATTAATTGGGAAATATTCAAATTTTTACAGACATTTGGTTTCAACATTGCATTCATTATAAAAGTGTGGAGCAGTACACAGATTCTATAAAGAGTGGCTCGTTGGAGGAGTGATAATGCAGAGGTCTGATAACCAAGTGGACCTGGGTTCGAGTTCGACCAGGGCATAATTCTTTGAACACAGTACAATCACATCATAAGGCCTCCCCGTCTTTCGGATAAGCCGCAGGTCCAGACTGCCTAAAAAAGTAGACGTCATCTCTCATTATCCATCTCATTACACTCGCCCGAACCTATGATCTCATGTGGGCTTCACCCTAAGTAAAACAAACAAACAGATTCTAAATAGCTAGATTCTACAGATTTGAACTAAAAAATAGATGTACACGTTCTTATTATAGTAATCAAATAATGAAAACTAAGATCAAATTTCCAATTTGAGCCTCTATTATTCGACCATCAATATAAGATTTTGTAGATACCAATCCAATAACAATTATTGCACAAGAAAAATATGCTAATAAGAGTGATATAGGACCAATTCTTAAAAAATTTTGTCATACCAATAATTGGTTCCTTAAAGAAAAGAAAAGTGTAGATACTTTGCTGATGGCCTCAATACCAAATGAAATTGCTAAAAATCCAAAAGACTGCTCTATAATGACTCAACTGGACGATTTCATGGTTGAATGGTAAAATATAACAAGCAATTACAACATTGAAAACTGTGCTGCGATAATAATTTGATGAACTCAATACCGTTACCAATTTGATGGTATCGAAAGGTCCATAGCTAATTGCGTTCTTCGGATTCTTTCACAGTTTTCAAATTGCTCTTCCGAATAATTCAATTTCAGGTCATCTAAATAATGTAATCGTATGATACTGTATTTATTTGATTACTAGATATCCAAACTATCCCACAAAACTTAATTTACAATCTTGTGAAGTAATTTTAATCCATTTCAATAAAATCAATTCAATAATAAGTAATTAGAATCTCCATACACAATATTATAGCTATATAAATAGACAAAGGACTTCTGCAATTGCAAATATTGACCAATATACCAAATAGCAAGCGAGATCCATTGAATAAAACTGTGCCCGGACTGGGAATCGAATCCAGAGAGCTGCCTGGTAGACAAGTGGTCAAGCCGCTCGACCGGCAACCGGGAGGTACTGGGTTCGATTCCCAGTCCGTGCACAGCACTGGGGGCTCGTGCCCACGAAACAGGTGAAGTGCTGTACAGTAAAATATACGGGCACTTCACCTGTTTCGTGGGTACGTGCCGCCAGTAGTGCACAGTTTTTTGAACAGTTTCATTCAATGGATCTCGCTTGCTATTTAGTACATTGGTCAATATTTGCAGTTGCATCTCTATATTTTATAACAATTCCCAAAATTTTTATCGTCCATTCTTTGTATGTGAAGTTTACCCTGCTGAACCATTCAACTAAAGCTTGACGCTTTGATTTTCACACGGTTCAAACGAAACCCCTTTAAATCGAGAGTTGAAGTGTCCAAAACATTTATTTATTCTGATAACGTGCATGTGGCTATTTGAAACACCATAGGACGGTATGATGTAGAGGAGGTATTCGCTTGCCTGTCACCCTATATGACACGCGTGCAGGGTTGCTGTAGTCTAGCTATCACAGAATATACGGTATACTTCATTATAAAAGCCATTGTCAAAACATGTAATCTCGCTTTACTTCGTTTAGCCACTGAGCTAGTGTCACTCCGGACTCTGGATATGGTAGAGGTATAGTTTGCGTATGCTGAGAAGACACGCCGTTGCTATGTTATGTGTATTGTGATGATGTGTCTTCTCAGCTCACAGGAACAATATCACAATTCATTAATGTTTTCATCCCAGGTCAATGCTGTCACCTCCATATTGTTGCTTTTGCTCGTGCAGTCAAAGAGATCTTGGAACAAATATAGACTAGAAAATTTATTTTCAGATTTAATCCACAGTGCTGTAGCTGTAGCTAATATTGTTTAAAGATGAGAAATTGTGACTTAAAGGTAATGGAAATGGAAACTAAAATAAATGTGGATGGAAAAAAGTATGGAATCGGAAGGATACAAATTATTGTGTAGACAAATTTGAATTCTATAAAATAAACTTATCTATCATTACGAGAGAAATACTGTTGAATATTCTAGAATGTTCATGAATTTCGTTTCCTCAAGGACCTCATTCCAACCAAGAAATATTGAAATTGTTCAGCGAAACTGAAGTTTGAGAATATTACAAAACTATGAATAATCATTTAGCGTGTTCTATGAACATCAATTATCAACCACTTACAGGAAGCCTGCAAGGTAGTGAGTGGGCTTCCCATTTTGCAAGTAAAGGAAAGAGTTAAATTAGATTGGTGCTTTCCAGGTTTCAGCCAAGATCCAAATCCTGTCGTAAAATAGGAATTAAGACAGACTTCCTATGTTGGATTTGAAAGAACTTCTAGCCAATTGAATTGTAAATTTAGTTGTGAAAGTAAACTAAACAGTAAGGTTGAGTGCCTTTGCTGAAGTACTTCGAGCGTGAAATTTCTGTGCCAGAAAGTTCATCCTATCTATCACACGTTACCTTTTCATTACCTACCATTCTATTTTATGTGATTAGTCAGTGGTTCATATTCTTTAGTCGTTACTTTTCGCTTCTCACACATCTTTTTATGGGGTTTTACCCTTCAAAATTATCATCCTCCTACTTATTCAATGTCATGTTGAGGAATAAAATTCAAAGTTCTCTTTCGAGTAATAGACCAAATTCTAATTCATTTCTTGGGTAGGCTATTTCCTTTTTCTTCAATACATTGCTTCTCTCTCATACTTATCAGTTTGCACCCCAACCTCGACATTTCTTCCCTCCTACTGTGGCTTAGTATCAAATTATTGGTTGATTGCTCTAACACGTTATTTCAGTTATAAAATTATCATGTAATCCGTCGTAAATTGACGTCAAATGACTAAACCATTGCAAAAAATGACCCTTTTAGACCTACAAATATCACGAAACGCAAATTATTCAAGGTTTTAAGCCTGTTTTTACTTCCCTGGATCATTATGAAATAATAGCCATATGCATATTATAAAATGATTATGTGAACATGACAATTGTAATGAATAAATAAATAAACAACATGATTTTTTTCAAAGAGCAATGACCACCCCATGATAGAAGGAAGATAATGCCTTGTATACAATCACCGATAAAATTTACAATTAACCATAATTATTCAGAACAATACTTGTCATCATGAGTCCCGCTTAACAATAGTCTTGGAAAAGTATATTATGGAATCTACAGTACCTATTACTGGAATTTTTTCCAGGACTCATGACGCTGCAGCTCAAATTTCGAGTCTGACATACCTGAATTATTTATTAGGTTACCTAAATTGCCGACGTCTGGTACTAATGCCATTGCTCCAGCTTCTGCTACTGCTGCTATTTTCCCGCTACTACTTCAGTACTATGACTGCTGCTTCTAATGCTACTGCTGCTGCAGCTGCTGATAATGCTAAGCTATGAGATGCACCGGATTAAGCTTGCAAACGCGTTGCCAACTGTTGAATAATAAATTTGCTCCATTTTGTCTGCGCCAAGTTTCACGAAACGCAAATTATTTAAGCTGGATGCCTAATTGTGACAAGGGGGGGGGGAACGTTTGATAGAACTGGACTGAAGTCTGAAGTCTAGACTGGAAGTTCAAGCCCACACATCATTTTTCTAGACATTGGCTTCATTTAATTACAAATTGCTAGTCAAGTTCATCAGAGAATACTATTTTAGGAAAGTAGTACCTCTAGCCGGTACTTGAACAAGTTCATCAGAATCAAACTAATTTCATTGATAGCTGAACAGGTGTATCATAGCTCCAAGTTCCAACTTCAAGATATCTATAGATGAAGATGAGCATTCTGACACTTAACAGGGTTCTTTCCAGTAATCGATCTGAATTAGTTGTTCTATTACCTCAGCACAACCTGGGTAAATGATTTGAATGTATTAAGTTCAGTAGTTTCCGTGAAATAAACAAAAGTGCAGATTCCAAACATTGGAAAACTATTACAGGCGTAACATCCGAAGGGTTTCGAAATTTATTGAACACAGCATTTCTAGGCGTAATCTGGACCTATTTACCAAATTTAAACATTTTCTGCCAATTTGTTTTCGAAAAATCTAAGAAGAACTCCGACAATTCCGAAAAGTAGTAAAACACTAATGTTGAGCGTAACCTTGGGAAGTAAATTAATGAATAAATAAATAGATAAATAATGAAATCAGAGGAACTTCTCTTCAATTGGAATTTCAAAAGTATTGTATGGAATAATTTTATAGTTTTTTACTTAGTGAATACAATTTAGTATTAAAATATAAGATTACAATGCTCAATTTCAATCAAAATTGATTACAGTATTTTACTTGGAGTTGTGTTTCAATTGGAAAGCATTTGTAATATGTGGCGTTTATATGAGTAACACCTTTTCAACAGAAAATAAATTCAATAGAATTTGGGAATATTTTAGTTTTTGTTGTTAATGAGGTTGTGAAATCAGAAATTTTTGTTGTAAAATGACTATTTTAAAAGAACTATAACCCGCATGGTTGTCCATGTTTTCATTAGTGAAAAATGAGGTTATAATATTGCAAAGTGGAACAACCCTTTGGGTCTCCCCACTGTTAAAAGCATACGCTAAATAAATAATAAATAACAGGGATTTTCAAGTATTTCTATCACCACTTTTTCATACAGCTGCTCAGAGTTACCGGTTTTCATTACCTGGATAAATTTTTAACCGCTACTTCATGAATTTTCACGGATGCCCAGTTTTATGGGGAAAGCCATTGACCAACATGGACCGTGTTCTCTTCAGAGCCCCCGATAAATTCTGTTTATCGATTTTTAGAACCTGCATCATTTCATATCTTTCCTGGCTCAGCAAGCGGCACCGTACCACATATTGCCCGATATAAATTCCAATAATGTGCCTGCAACTAAGGATTTCCCATGGGTTTCATCTTTCCCTCCATTTAAAGGAATAACATCTCACAGAAGTATCGAACAGGCACTTGTGAATCGATACCATACTTAACCATACCTGATTGAAATGCTATAAAAATCATCCATGTTTTCATTTTCTAGAAAAATATCAACCAATCATGCCTCTTATACCATTTGAACAATAGTAAGATTTTTATGTTTTTGTTTTAAAAAATCAATTCCCATATTATTTTCCAGGTTTTTCCAGATTCCAGTACGGTAGCCTATATCTTATACAGCTCTCAACTGTGAGTCATGACTATTCTGATATAATATTATA
The DNA here is from genome assembly GCA_017141385.1 of Sogatella furcifera. Classification (NCBI taxonomy): domain Eukaryota; kingdom Metazoa; phylum Arthropoda; class Insecta; order Hemiptera; family Delphacidae; genus Sogatella; species Sogatella furcifera. The sequence continues at coordinate 31,844,695 of CM029549.1, read as the reverse complement.
CTTCTTTCCCATTCTGCAATGAAAGCGAAAAAAGGCCTTAAAATAATGCAATTTTATGAGTAGACAATACATTGGTACATATTTTATAAAATGAAAAATTATTCTTACTTTGTATGACTGTTAGCCAATATTTGCTAAAACTCAGGAAGAAAACTTTCATAGTTTGGGTGTGTTGTTTCTCTAACCCAATAATATTTTTATTGTTCATGGATTTTTTTTAATTTGTGGATTACAGATGGCTTAATAATATGGATTCATTTGGTCCTCTCGAAATGTATCGAGCAAGAATCAATATACAATAGATTCTGGTAGTTGGAAGAAGAATGGAGGAACTCAAATCACCATTAAATCCATTATGTGACGATTTTTGAGTGTTTATATAGCTTTGTTTTTCTGTTCACAATTAAATAATTGGTTGAGAATGGGGCAATAAGGCAATCGCTGACTATGTAAAATAATGAGAAAATTCTTGAAAACTGGCGTAGGGGCGTAGCCCAAAGGCGTACGGTACTTGGGTGCTGGGATGGCAATTATTTATTAAAACGCAGCCGGGAATAAAACATCCTTCTCTACTTTGTTCGGTTGATTAATTCCCTTTTAATTAGGGAACTAGGGGCGTTCTATTAAATCACTTCCCCAATGATTTTCAATTACTGTTTATTACGTCCATTGAGACAATGGGGTCCCAGCTAACAAATTACGCGCATCTCTTACACAGTATATCAGTTATCTGTATATCAGTCGAGTTTAGTAGTGCATTGTTCATTCAGAATTTAAAAAAATATTTTTAAAGAATGAAATTTAATTGTAATCATTCATGTTTTATGGTTCTGGTATTTGTTGAGATTTAAGTAATAATTGATTTCTCAGACTACAGGAGTCTGCTGCTGGTTGAACATTGTAATATTATCTTAATAAAAATATATGCTCTCTATGTTTGATTGAATTGAGTTATTACTGTATCATGAAATATTAATCTACTTATAGTGAAATGGTCTGGTATTTTTTATTACATACAATAATATTATAATATATTGTTCAAGAAAATTAAATCAATTTTAAATGAAATTCTCTTCAAATCTATTTTTACAACGTTTTTTAGTCTTTAATAAGTTTCTAGAGCATTGTCTGTGAGGAGTAAGCAGTATAGGCCTACCCAATATTTTCACTGGGAGTGAAGAGGTTTTGAACAATTGTTCCAAGTGAATAGAATAATTGTTGCGAGCAAATAATAATAATGATTGATTCAACAAAAAGAAATTGCCGAAACCCGGGATCGAACCAGGGACCTTTAGATCTTCAGTCTAACGCTCTCCCAACTGAGCTATTTCGGCTTCCTGAGTGACAAATTTTAATTATTTATTCTTATATTTCTCAGTTGAAATTTAGCAGATGTGTATAAGGCGGTAATGGTATTGATAAAAATGAACGGCGAAAAAATTTGCACCCTTATCAAATTAACAGATAATAATTATCTGTTAATTATAAAGTATTAGTCAATAGTTAATGTTATCAGTGATTAACATTCACTATTGAAAATATGCACTGTGTGGAACTGAGGTTTTCACTCTTATCAAATCAACTAGGCCTATTGAAAATGAGTGGTGACTCAGGACAGGACTAGTATGTGAATATGAATTTAGTACTATATTAGACGTGAATATAATGGAGAAATGGTTCAAAATTCAGGATTTTAACATTTTGTCGAATGCACCGACCAGTTAGTTACTATGAAAGAGTATTTTATTATTTTCATATTTATTCTTCTTTATAAAAAATAATCAAATGATGTTTTATTGCTATAAATACAAATTATATTCCCTCTTATGTTGCTTAAAAAGTTAAGTATTGTAAAAACTCTAAGAATAGGGTTCAAAGGTAAAAAAATACGTTATATATAGCCCACTGTATCAAATTCCAGAAATTTTCTGACTTATAAAATATATTTATATGCTATTTTAAGGATCTTCCAATCTATGCTCTTCTATTGAATTGGAGAAAACTGTTGAAGAATTTTTCCGTTCCTATCTTAAGGATGATAATGGATCCTATCCTAATCAATTTAGTCAACTTCAAAGTTGAACGAAGAGGGTTTCTTCACAACCTACAGTATAAAATCACTAAATGTTTTCAAATAAAAGTAGGAATGTGCAAAACTGTGGTACGCTGCATACAATGTCAGCTTCCATGTTCAGCTCACCGTGAACGTTAATTGGATCTGGCCAGATTTTGGTCTGTCAATGAGACTATTCTACCTTGAATTTTTTTAATGCCATAAAAGTTATCTCAATCGAAATTTGAGAATGCATACTCCTCTACCAAGTCTTGCAATAACGCAGAGCTGAATTCATTTACTGCTCTGAAGAAACATTCAGAGCGAGATCCTCATTCATTAAATTTAATGAGAGATTTTTTATTTAGGAACGAACGTTTGTGCATTTATTACAGTGGAATACGTTTTCAGTTTCAGTGATACCTTTCATCCCTCTGCTGCACTGGAATACTGTAAATGTGATTTCAGCTTAGAGAGCTCATAGAAATCCATGATAAAATGTGAATCCCTAATTAATTTTATCATTTTTCAAGGTAGATTCAACGATTTATCCTTTTTAGATTCAATCAACTGACTTTGATATCTATACTATTCCTAAGAAGAGGATACATATATAAAATTTATATAAAACTATTAAAATACTTCAATATTTCATTTTTGACTAGGGCTACTCATTAGTGTAAATTACTAAATAAAAATCTCAGTTACAGTACCCACACTTCAGATATTTTTTATTTTAACACAACATATGTCTGTTCTTCTGCTCTTTGGAGTCATTTTCAAGTGTGAATCTTATTGAAATATGAATTTGGAATACAAATTAAATAATTGTTAATGTTTTTGTAAGGATTTATATGAATTAGGAACAGTTCTATTACAAAATAGATTCGTAGAATGATGCTCTTATTCGTAAATAATAGTCCTAGTCTAATAGTAATATTCTGTAGTCGTCTGGCGGGTTTTCGACCCTTGTCATTATGAATGGACTTCAATATTACAATATCATCTTCAGGAAGGTAACACACTCGTACAATAGCTACCGCATACCTGAGCGTAGTAAGTAGTTGACATTAATATTCTTCCAGCATAGTATAGTCTCCAAGTGTTCTATCACTCTGTCCCTTCTTACAAAGGACTTCTTTGAAGAATAATGCTTGAAATATGTTCGCATGTCGCATGTTGTACGTGTAGTACATACATGTACTTTGTATAGTACTCAATATGTTCGATTCGTTGCATGGGAGAAATAATGAATGACAATAGAAGCACATAATTTCTTTCTTTGGAATAATTCTTTGTTTCATATTTCTTCCACCTTATTTCAAACTTTTTTAAAGAGCAGTCATGCATTTCAGCACGTGTACCTTCAAGCTTCTACCGTGCATTTAAATTGATATTCCTGCTTGCTTTGTACATATCAGGCTTCAATAATAAGGTTGCAAATTTTAGCGAGTTGGAGTCAAATATGGAGGTAAAACTTCTTCAACATGAATTAACCCACAGCAGAAATAATATTTCTCTGGTAGTATGAGGGTTAAAATTTTGATTACAATCATTTCTGAATGTTTCAAGTCTTCCTGGAAAAATTATTTGTACTGGATGAATATAATATTCCTCTAATTCTATATAATAGCATCTGTAAATATTCATCTCTATGTTTCATTTGTGTATGTTTATTTTTGGAAGAATGAATTTAGTTGATTGATTTAATTTTTTTTGAAACACTCTCATTTTTTTGAAAATAGACGTTACTGCTCCAGCTTGAGTGTGAAAGTTACTCAAAACCAGTTAGATATTATTTATTATTAAAGTCTTATCCATACACTGAATTCGTTAATTTTTAATTCAATTCCAATCATTACAAATTAATCCTCAACCCAATTATGCTTTATTCCTGCTCCTTGTTCCTTCATCAATATAGACAACTGATAGTCCAATCCAGCTTATATTTCAATTATTTTGAACCTATATTCACTCCCAACAACTTGGTGCGTATTTTCAAAACCAATTTAAACTCTCTTGACCCCCTATCTGGTTACAATTATTCTTATCTCCTCACTGTGTGAACTGACCACAAAAGCATTCTCGTGTCCTACAACACATGTGACACCATGATTTAACAGCTCTGAGAGACATTAATCATGTACTTGATGGTCTGGTGTCTCCCATGAGTGACGTCACCAATCGACATCATTAATTCTGATCGTAGGGCAGGGCCATGAATTATTAGAAAGTGCTTCGAGATGCCTTATGACAGGGGTGACACGAGAAAGGAACTCTAGTCCAATTAGCGTGAAATGCATTTAGAAAATTAGAAATGGAGAAGCGTCGCCTGTTCTACCAGCAAGTGGGTTTATTGCTGCATGGAAGTGAACCAAGAATCACCCAGTAACAGGTCGTCGAGGTAAGTAATCGAGTATGAAACTAGGGCCGCACCTTCTGCCATCTCTTGTTTATTTCATTGAATTTACTACCGGAACGGGCCACCTTTCTCATCAGCGGCTCTTTTAAACCTGTGGCTACTATAAACCAATGTCCACTATCTGATGAAAGTACGAAACGGTTTGAGCATTAAAAGTTTTAGGACCTAAAAGTTCTCTGTGTATAGTATAGACTTTATAGTACTATATATGTGTAGATACATTCACCATAGTCAGTGTAGATCTACTATACAAGCAATGCTTTTACTTTGGAATCAAGCAATGTCACTGTAAATACCGTTAAAATTCTGTAATTGGAGTTGCGTTACAGGGAGTATCTCTTGGAATAACCATAATTTAGATAAATCAGCCTATATACTACTCCATGCGGAAAGATAATTTTGAGGTTGCTAAAAGCTGAAAGCTGAAACTTCCTAGGATTACGTGTATATCAGATTATGTTCTTATTTATGCAGAATAATTCAAATATCAATTCTGTCATTCATTAAGTGATGTAATCGAGTCTAAAAGGTAAGTTTAAATACTTTTGTAATAGATCATTCAATGAAATAACATTACTTGTGAATCTATCAGGCTTCTGTGATAGTGATTTATAACTTATAGAAATTACTGAAGTTAAGAGAAAATCCCAATGTAATAAGCAATGAATATTCTTCTCTTAATTCTAGTATCTGCAAGTAAAACTTACAAGTAAAAAAAGACATAACATTCTTATGAAGGGATGATTCTTTAGCTAGCAGCATTCAAGCTAGAGATGCAACGATGCAACTTGGAAATTTTTAGCTGACTTTGTTTCAGTAAAAAGAATAATAGAAAAGAGAAGAGAGTTCAATCTCGAAACGCACATGGCTTTCATCGATTTTGAAAAAGCATTTGACAGAGTGAATCGATGCCTTTTTGGGACATTCTCAATGAGAAAGGATATCCTTTACACCTTTTGAATGTGATAAAATCGCTCTACAATAAAACAAAGATAATAATCAATACAGGTAACAATCAACTTGACGAGATGACAATAAATCAAGGAGTAAGACAAGGGTGCAGCTTATCGCCCACTTTATTCAATATTTATATAGACCACATTTTCCGGAAATGGAAAAGAGAAGTAGCTTTAGGCATTGAACTGAGAAATGACGAATACTTAAATGCATTATTATTTGCTGATGACTTGTGGATTATTCAAGAAAATGAAAATGACCTCCAAAAATCAGTCTATGTTCTGAATGAAATATGCAAAGAGTTCAACTTTAAGGTTTCTATAGACAAAACCAAAATAATGGCGTTTAAAGGAAAGTGTCCAACCAGGTCCAAAGTTGTAATTGAGAATACAGTTTTAGAGCAGGTATCTCAATATACGTATTTAGGATGCGACATCAGTTATAAAGAAGAAACGGATATTGAAAAGAAAATTGGAAAATTTCAAGCAGTGTGTGGAAATATTAGCAGAACCTTGGGGAAGAAAGCACGGAGGGATACCATTATGAAATTTTATAGAATAATAGCTGCTCCAGTCCTCCTTTATGGAAGCGAATCGTGGGTAGCAACTAAACCACTAGAGAGTAGAGTACAGGCGGCAGAGATGCGATTCCTCCGCAGAACCAAAGGTTGTGATCGAAGAGACCACATAAGAAACGATGATATCCGAGAAGAACTGGGAATTTACAGCTTAAATAGTAAAGTCGCAGAATACCGGAACCAATGGAAGGATCATATAGAGAGAATGCCGACAGAAAGGGTTCCTTTGAAAGTTTTGCATTATAAACCAGAAGGAAAAAGATGTGTTGGTAGACCACGGAAGAGATGGCAGTAAACACATCAATTCACATGTATAATATACTAGCTATATGTTCTATGTTATGTTTAAATATATAATAATTTATTAAACCAATAGCTGTAGGAATAATCAGTATATTTGTAAATATTGCTGTTTGTAAGTCGGAACAGGCAATTGCCTAATCCTTGTAAGTAAGATGATGATGACTTTGTTTCCTTTGGAATCGCTCTCATTCACACAAATCTGGAAAAATGGACAGTATCCAACTAGGTCAAATGAAGTTTCAGTGATGTAGAACACGAGATTCATGAAATTCGATTTCCGATTTTCTCATTCGAAGTTCCAGCTGTGAAGAACAGAAGTAAAGGAGGAATTATTGTTAAGAATCCAGTCAATTTTAGGAAAAGGGATCGTTGGAAATTTTTTTTATTTATTCGAGAAATCACAATAAAGGGTAAAAACACAGACATCAAAGTCCAAAACACTTATAACACTTATCATGAAAATGTAACTTATATCATGATGTTCAAAGTATATACCGACATACCGTAATTTATATTATTTTAGAAACGTCACATTCAGAAATAGAGCATAGTGTAGCTTCAAGATCGAACATTTTGTGAGCCAATTCAATTTGGTTTTCAAGAATTGATAAAGTTTTCGCTTGAAGATATACAGCGAAAAGTTTACAAAAATCCTAAACTTTTGATGTGCTTTGAACTCTAGATTATGAAATTGTATTGGGTTTTTGTTTAAAAAGCCTGTCTTCTATGAAAGTTTTAAAGTTTTAAAAGTCATATTAATTTTCTCTTTTTGAGGTGATCTAATTAATTGTCTTAATTTCCCTTTATGTAAAATGGTTAATAATTATCAAAGACTTTCAGGCAGTCATTAATTTGGGAAAAAAGTGAGGGCTGGTTGTTTTTTTGTAAGGAAATGATGGAGTACACTTTGTTGAAACTCGTAAAGTCTAACACTCCCCCTCCCCTGTAAAATCGACCAATCCTGATAAGAGAGCTAGCCAAGATTTTTCTTCTCCGCACTCAGCTAAACTTTTCTTGCTTGTTACTTCATACCAGAAGCTGGTATCACCCCTAATTGAATACATGTCTGACACAGATGCGACACAATACCCAAGACACAGCTGATGTCAGTGCTACACTAATAAAAAGTAGGTAGTTTTTCGTGTTTGTTGAAAGCAGGAGGTTAGTTACCTCCTTGGTTGAGAGTGTGCTCGAGTACGGAAGTTTTAAAAAGGATAAATAGAAATAGATGATCAACCTAATCTTCGAATCTTTTAATACTATTTGATTCGCATGGACAGATTACTCCTATGCTAAAATGGAAGTAATATTCCATTCAAAATTTGTCATAAGTGTAGTGTTCCAATGGGAACTGAATTATCAATGAAAACAGTAACGAAGATTGATGATGTTGATAATGTTAATCAGGATCTACTTTTATGTTTATGACTTAGTACTTATTGATTTACTGAGTTACTTAGATGTTATAGTTATATATTGATGTACTATAGTTACTTATTGACGTTATGTGAATAAACGCATAGCGATTACAAAATTAATAGCAAAACCCAAGTCAAATCAATTCCATTTCTCAAAATAATTACAAATCAATATTTCATTAAACATACAAAATAATGTATATAAGGAACTAAGTTATGAATTATCAATAATTTCATAATAATTAATAACTTATTATTATAAATTACATCATAAAAATGTATAACATAGACTTCCCGCTGCTTGCTAAATGATAAATATTTTTTACTCTGCTCTGCTCGACCTCTTACGCACATTACGCAGCCCCTAAACGAAATGTATAATCTTTGAGACATCATTTCCTGACCTTAATTTACATTATTCAATGATTTATTTGTTGCGTATCAAACATCGAGCAACCGAAAAAAGTTTCGTATCAAACCGGAAGAAATGAAAAGATTGAATGAGATTAGGCCGGTTGTAAACAAACAAGTGCGCGCGCAAGGTGGTTAGAAAGTGACCAACTGGAGACGATGATGCGGAGAAGGGAGCCAAAATTATAGAATTATTATACTGCATGAAGGAAGAAGAATGTATAATATACATATATATTATACTACTACGACCAGCAGAGCCCAAAGTAGGCCTTAATGCGAACATACATGATTACCACGTGACCAGTGTATCGGGATAACGGTTAATCGCATTCCACCAGCTCACCTATAACCCTCGGCACATTAATACTTTACCCACTCATCTACATTCTGCAATCCTTGCTAATCGCATAAATCTACACTATTATGTTGCTCATCTTCATTATATAAATGAGAACTGCTATTTTGTATGGCTTTTCATTGCTTTGAGAGTTCAGTCCACAGGCCCAGAGCAGAGGTCGAAGAACATCTACAAAGGTGAGAAGTCAAGTGTTGTAATCGGGTGTATTGGTTAAAAAAAGTGAACCTGAAGTGGTATAATATTGGTATGCTAAAATATTATTTTGTTCAGGAATGGGAATAGATGTAGATTATAAGATAGTAGTAATCCAAGAAAGTACCTAAATAGAAGATAATAAAAATAGATAATTCGCTTGCAAAACAAATAAAAAACAAAATTTCTTTAGCTCCTGGTAGAGAAGTGGAAAATCCGCTCTTGGGCAGCTTGTGCGGCTCTCATGCCACATTTACACCGGAATGTTAATAAATTTTGTGAATAACGTATTATTATATAGACGTATATTCATTATATAAAATTTATCAACAAATGTTATTAACATTCCGGTGTAAACGTGGCTTCAGAAGTTGAGATTATACGAAGGTATAATTTACACAATATATTTTTTACTCTCATGTAAACCATCACAATATATTTCGGTCACAATAGGTGAGGTGAAGTGAGGAAGAGATGATCAGAAAGGAGAAGAAGCGAGTAAGTAATCAAAATAGGAGTAACATTGATAATAAATTTTGGTGAAGTTTCGACAACTCTTATCATTGCAGTATTCCCATTCTTATCAGGAGTAGGCTCTAATAAAAACTGAACAGCTGAGAGATTAAAATAACTTGAATTAATTTTTGAGAAAACTTCGTGAAAATGCTTCTTGTAGTCCTCGGTAGTATAGTGGTCAGTATCCCCGCCTGTCACGCGGGAGACCGGGGTTCGATTCCCCGCCGGGGAGGATTTTTTGCTTCGTCACTTGAAATAGAATAGTGATGATAAAATATTGGGGATGAAAATAGATTATTGCTGAAAACACTCCTGACCACCTTCACTTGATGGATGAATAGCTTTTGACGATTTTATATTTTTTTTAACTAGGTGAAGTTGGATTGGACATTTTTTATATTATAGAAGTTCTAAAAAAACTTATGATGAATCTAAATCTATTTATAATGTTCATACATTTCTTTTTAATCTATATACTTCATTTGAAGCTCACATTTAAAAACTTCAAACTATTTCAAGTAATTAAATTAGAGCCGAAAGTGGAGAAATCCAGGTGAGTAATAAAAAACCAGTTTGGATGAGGTAGCGTACAGATGAAGGGTTGCTCTTGGAATATTATCATTGAATTTGTGATAAGCTCACGATCACATTACAATCAATGGGATGATATTATCAAAATTCTCTAATTATAGGAATAATTTTATGTCGAAATTTCTTTCAAATATCAAGTATATTTTTAAATAGGTACATTTGAAAAATGTTTGAAATAATTTACAAATAAATGTTTTCGTTCTTGTGCTTGCCTCTTCTTTTCATTAACATGAAACTATAAAATATAAAAATGAATTATTTACTTTGCACTCCTATTAAAAAAAAACATTCAAAACATATTAAACGAAGTTTGAAGTATAATTTTAAAAACTTGTCGACCATCATATTGTAAACTTGATCAACTTTATTCACCAGATACTATACCACTGGCCAAAACAAGAATTGATTGCTCTTCCAACTCTTAAGACTTCAATTTTTAACCTTTGCTCAATTAAAAATGGAGTTTTGAACGGAGAAGTTGCTGTTGTATGTATAGCTTCCAAAATGGGAATTGTGTAGCTTTTGAAATGTGGGTGTATATAGACGGATATTAAGACGAATATCATGGATAGAAAAAGTAAGGAATACCGATGTGCTAAAAAGACTCGGTAAAAAACAGATATCTTACTGAAGATTAAAACCCGCGAGTTGCAATACTTTGCACATGTAATGCGAAATAAGAAGTATAGAATCCTCCAACTTGTTATGCAGGGAAAAATTGAAGGAAGAAGACATGCCGGCCGAAGAAAGACATCATGGCTCAGAAACCTCCGTGAAAGGTACGGCAAGAAGACGGGAGATCTCTTCTGAGAAGCTGTCTCCAAAGTACAAATAGCCTTGATGATTGCTAATCTTCGTTAGAAGAATACAACTAGAAGAAGAAGAAGAAGAAGTAGCTTCATGTATAGTCTGCGAGATTTTTCTTGTTACTTGCCCCTCTCTTTCAGAGAGAGAGGCCGGATACTCTGTCCTTTACTAATCTCTCCCACTACCTAACTGCGTTCCTCTGCTTTACTGAGTGGGTGTGAGTGAGCTCTCGCGTCACAAGTCTCCAGCTCACCCCTCCACCCCTCCTTTGACCGAATGATAATAAGAAGAAAATACAAACTGAAAGGAACCGACTTGCGAATAGGCTAAAGGCAAAGGTGGAACAAATTGTATTGTATTATGAGGAGAGTTAGAGTCGGACGATGTGCTCATCACAATAACGAAAGACAGAATGACACGGCGCATCTATTTTTGCGCAGCTCAACTTGTCATTCTAGACTCCACTACAGTACTGTGTTGTCGTGGAGGGGGAAGTCGCTTCCCCTAACGCTATGTAACAAGAAATTTCTCGCAGACTATAGCTTCCAAAATGACCCAGCAACTGCTGCCATCTATTGACTAGTATCGAAGTTGACTGTTTTTTCAGATTGTTGTTGACTCTCAACCAATCAGGAAAGAGAGGACGGAGCTCCCTGATTCTTCGTTATGTTTCTATATAGCCAACCCAACAGCTACTGCCATCTGCAGGTGTAATTCAAGTAAACCACTTTCAAGTATCGAACCAATAATGACAAAATTAATTACAGCCTCCAATTCTTTTACATTTTCATCGCTTAGCTTTTGAAATTAGGATGAATGTATGCTTATCTCTCAATTCTTTAAAAGTTTCGTTCATGTTGTCTGTCACAAACATCATCTTAGATTGATTCAGATCTTATCATTGTTATGAGACAGAAATATGGAATCATTACCTCTGATATTTGCTAAATTTCGTTATCAGAAATTCCCATTTACTAATTACTAATAGCCTCAACATGAAAGTTCAAAACCTTCAAAAAACTATTTTTTGACTCCTATTTTGACATCAAAGACTTTTATCGGGATACTAGGATATATTATTTATTCAAAAATTAATCATTTTTCTTATCAATTTCTTCAAATATCTTATTTTCCAATATCCTACACAATTATAACACTAGAACAGCTTCAAATATTGGTATCATCAACCCTAGACTCTCAAGAACTTTCTCCTACACTTCTTCACATTATAAAATGCATATTCTTTTTCAAAAACTACCCGAACATATAAAAAACTCAGCCAATATGTGTATAAGTCATTATAAAAAAATAGTTAATGAATGGGTCACTTCCCTTAGCCTAGAGGAGCAGGAAAATATCTTATTGTCACCTTACTCTATCCGATGACAGAACACATGAGTTATTGTGCAATTTTCAAGAAATTAATCAATTTAATTAATAGACGTGTGAGTATTTGTGTTAGTGAGTACGAATTCTAAGTAGGCTTCTCTTTTCTAGTTGCAAGTTTCAATCTCACCGTGCTCCTCTTTCCTTTCTCTTACTGGATATTTTCATCCACATAATTGCTCTCTCCTGATTATTTTTTTTTGTTCTATTTCTAACATTGTTCTCTCTCAAAAATAAATTTATTTCTAAACTTCTTTGTAATATGTTTTATATTGACATTATAATAAGACAATTTATATGATGCTTATACAACTCGCTCCTCTCTCACAGTCATGTGCCCATAAGAGGAGCCTCCAATATATATATTTCATTTTTTATATTTATTATTGTCATATAACTATGAATGTATGTTGATTTTTTCGAGAACAAAGTTTCAATTTCAATCTTTTAATCAAATCTTCGAATAAAATTAAAATAAATAAAATTAAAAACTCTTCAGACAAGAATTAAAAACTAACCCAGTTTACTTCGAGACCTTTGTTTTAAGAAATATTGAAATACATTAAACTGGTTTCATGTAGTATGCCATATTATAAAAACTAGAATAATTATAGAATCTTGGACAAATAAAAAATCTTGACATTGTAACAAATTGTTCTCCTTTCAATTTTTCCAAATTAACTTTAGATCATTCACCTGCTCTACCATCATGCTACGCTACTTTAACGAAATTTACAGTGTTCCCCTTCCCGTCCGGGAACTGGTGGACGTCCCCTTTCATAAAACTACTGAATAAATTTTTTACTACTAAAAGAACAGTTTTTTTTTCTGTATTTTGGTAGAAATCATTCAAATTATTAGAGACAACTGCTATTATTACAAATGGTGAATTTTCACATCATTATAAATGGTGGAGGCTCTCACATTGTTATAAATGGTGGAGGCGCCAATTCAATTCATTCAAAAATTATTATAAATGGTAGAGGCGCCAAATTAATTCTTCTCACATTGTTAGAAAATGATGAGATATTGGATATCTTATCTGGTAATATTATTAGTATCAATTCAGATAAATTGAATTAATCAATTGATTTCTCACGATTCCATCTTTGCAATCAATATCTTCTGATGAATAGTGATCAAAATACAAAAATTTTTTTATAAATAAAAAAATAACGAAATATTTCAATTAAAAGGAGATAAAAAAATAATTCTCCGTAAGATGTGATAAATAAAGTAACTACTTTGATGTTGGAAAGTAGCGAGGAAATATGACGTGTCAAACCAAGCTAACGGAAATAAGTGTATTGCGGTCGGAGATGAAGAATTCATGAGCGATTTGTTGTTGGCGTTCGAATTGCAATCATCTGATTGAAAAGTTGGCCATGTCCGTCGGAAGAGAAGAGAAAGGCTCGATTGCAGAAGAGGGAGAGAATGAAAGAGGAAGAGGAGAGTGGGTGGGAAAGGGTTGTAAGAGAGTGGAAAATGTTAAGGGTGGAGGGGGGTGCAGTTATGCTGGAGTCGGAAGCGATGGCAAATTGAATATTCCTCTTACTATGACAGCGGCCAACCAGCTGCCTTTGTCGATGCTGATATAAATTGTCTCGCCCAATAATATCTTGCATTCGGACTTTGGCTGTCGGACGCAGTGCCATCATATCAGTGCGGATGAGAGGAAGCTGAAATATTACGCGCGATTCTTCACCTGTCTCGCGCACATCAAAAATTAATGTTTGCCTCACTCCTGTCAGCCTCAATTTCTGCACGAGAACCATTTGTTCCCACAGGCAATCAACGCTGTTTGTTCAGAAACGTTCCGAATTCCAGTGCAATAGAAACATTGTTGAAACTTTTCTCAGTACAGTTGTAGCCACTAGCCAGTAAATTGCGTTTCTGAATCCGTTAACTTATTAATGATGTATTTTTTAATAGCCTCCTTCAATATACGTAAATTAAAGGGGGCTATGATGTTATCCACTGTACTTTATGAAAGATGAAATTGTGTTTCGTTGGAATTTGATAAAATAACCACTTGATGAAATATTTCCTTAATCTTTGATAAAAGTCATAGAAACCTTGAATATTGATTTGTTTTATTATTCAATTATTTAATTCATTATTGGGCTGGCAGAACACTGGATTTGCACTAAAGGGATACTTGGATGAAATATTCTTTATAGATATTTCTCATTAAATTTATAATGAATTATGTGTATCATATTCATACATCATTGTTTTTTATCATTCAAATACAATATTTCAATTCATTTTGTGAATGTTTCTTTGAATAAATGGAATGAATGATGTGATCATTTAATGTATACTGTAAATATGATTAATATAAACTCAAGCATGCTTCACAGGAAGAGTGAGTTATGATTATGAGGAAGTACAGATTATGGAAGAGGGAGATTGACGAAGATGCATGAAAAAACTCTCAAATGAAGAAGCGAGTGATAAAGAGTAAAAAGGAGAAAGAGGGAGGTGTGTGAGGGGTGTTTGATGAAGATGGAGGTGCAAGGTTGAAAGGTTATCTTGAGAACTAATTCATCTCAGATACCTGTACACTGTACACAGTTTTTTCAGCAGGTCTGAAATTCCCTCCCCTTATTTTGTTTCTAGACTTCCCATTTTTGCCTTATTCAAGTTTCAACACAAAACTTACTACAGTACCTATTTAGTTGATTATGATTCTATTTAACTCATGTTTATTATAAACAGATCAATCTTGTCTAAAAATGTCACTACCATTGTACTGATGAATGACCGATTGAAATTACTGTATTATTGGTTGTTTATTGTCAAAATTATATCTTCTGGAAAAGGTGTTATGGTCGATTCAATATCTTCGCCTTTGATTTCGGGAGGAGAGCTGCGTGCGATGTCTCATAAATCTTCACCACCCTTATAACAAACTGTACATTATAACACTTCTTTCTCCCTGCAGTCAGTTCCACGTGCAGGCGAAAGGTATTGAATTCACCAAGAAATATTGGTCTAGAAACTTTTATTCTTAGCTATTGATAGGATTATTCTATAGCTTCTTGATATAAATTTTAGTTCAATGAATTTAATATGTTTCAATTTGAGATAATGGGCATCAAATAATAGTCTAAGTATTTTCAAGTTATTGAGATTTTGGAAAACCGATTAAAACTTTTGAAAACAAAATTCTTGGTTCTGATCTTGCAGTTCCATTGAATTTCTTCCTCTTCAAAAGCAACTTGAATAACTTTTCTCCTTAAGTAATTAATTCTTAACAAAATGTCGAAAGTACTTCTATTTATGATCAGTTAACATTCTCTAACTTGTTATGATCTTATTATTTTTCAATTACCTTCTTTTATCCTGTTCTCTTCTCTTTTTCATACCAAGTACGCTGCTCTCTCTTGAGTACAGTACTCATAATACTCTCCTCCAACATCTTTCACATATTTAAATTGTTTTTATTTTTACTTATTTCTTTACATCCAAGAAGGTGACCTTCCTCTGATCATAGAAGCATTAAGTTTTCAATTTAAAGAGGTGATTGAAAAATGATAAATTATTGATAACTCATATAACAAATAATATTCATATTGTTTAGCATAAAACAATAAGCTAAACAATATGTGTTTAGCATACGAGAAAGGAATACTAGATCGTATTAATAGAAAGGAATTTCTGGGGAAAATTCAGCCAGCTGAAAAAATAGCAGACTTATTCGGAAGTTCATCTTGGAACTGAATGTACTGTTACGGGTTTCCACTATAATGGAAGACTTGAGGCAATTTATACTGATTAACATTATTAATCATTAATAATTAACATTATTATTTGGGTGGCTCATTGGAGGAGTGATAAAGCGCCGGTCTGATAACCAGGTGGACCCTGGTTCGAATCCCAAGCGGAGAACAATTTTTGACCACAGCACAATCACATAGATACGACCACCCCGTCTTTCGGAGGAGACGATAAGCCGTCGGTCCCGACTGCCTAAAAAGTAGTCGTCATCTATCATCCATTTCATTACCCACGCACAAGCCTATGAGCTTATGTGGGCTTCACCCTCATAAACAAACAAACAAACAATTAGATTGCTATAACACACTGGAAAAAGATAAACTATAACAGATCAGAAGATAGCACAAGAGTTTATAACGTTTCACAATACAAAATGACACTAAGAAATGATAAAAGTTTTATCACGCGAGTTACACTAAGAATAAATACAAACTGACAGAATGAATATCACTATAGAGTGTCTATATACAACGTCTGGCTTTTCTATCACACGATACAACTGACACAACTTGTTTAAACGTTCGAGTAAGACTGACTAACTCTGCAAACATTCCTATCTTTATATAAAGCTTTGAACCTACTAGAAGGCACAAGAAGTAACAAGAGAGTGCTAGAAATTGCTGGAATAATGACTTCAAGATGGTTTGAGATAAACGTTTGTTTACAAAACAATGCGATCATTTGTTGTCACAAAGCCTCCCATCCCCGCCTGTCCATCCCTCGTTGTATAGCCGTCTCAAGGCCATCAAACACTGTCGAATTCCGTAACAGTACTGAACAAAACAAAGAAGAGTTTTTTTACAATTATTATTGAATTTTGATACAGGGATCATTTTGTTATCCATTGTGAAGTCTCATGAAATGTGGATGTGATTACAGGCTTGCAATGCTGTACAATGCTGTAGAGATAATTCTATTGCATCACATACTTCGGGTTATTACAGTATATCTGCATCAGACTTCCGAAATTTCCAGATCCTACTTTGATTGAAATGATTTGATTATTCAATTTTTAGATGAAAATTACACGGTGCACAAATTGCTCTACAAATTCATTTTGACTTCAAATTTGAATTCATATCTCCGAGTCCAATTTTATGAGAGCTAATATTCAGTCTGCGAATTCAGTATAATTACGGACGAAATTGGTTTCCAGTTCATTGACCAAAATTGCAATTTGTTCATCACCTCCACTCCCACGCAAAAAGTAGAATGAAATTGCTCTACGATGCTCAAAAATTGAACGGTATAATCTTATGTGCTCTTCAGGGAAATCCAATAATGCGATGATAAAATTACTATGTATTATATCAATATTGGATATCGAATTATATTGATGAAAATTAAATTTTAAAGAACAGTGAGGAGATCAGATTCGTTATACATTCATTTTTCTCCAAAATGGATATGAAAAGCTGAATTGAAATTAGTTTTTCACTCAAGTTACCTACTTCAATAGTGATAGTTTATTTTTTGTTCCTACTGAATTATTTCCTAGTAAGAAATAGTCCACTTATCTGAAAGTACCAGATTTGGTAAGCACCAAAATCTTATAAATTAAAAATTGATGAATTCTTTTATTTCTATGTAATTGCGAAATTAATTCTGTTGATTCCTCACTTAATTCTGAGGAAAAAATTGCTTCAATAATAATGGATGTTGTCACTGAGATTGAAAATTTTCAAGAGTATCATCATAAATCACTTTAACATTGTCTTAAGCCTTAATCTGTTAATACTGATTATATCTAGTATTAGGCAAACTAGAACACGGAATAATGAAGGTTGGGGTAGAGTAAGGTACATAAGGACACACCCTTTCACTGAGCAACTGAAATCTCACAATTTTTATTTCATAACTTCCTGAATAATGCCCAGGATATTAAATAGAAATTTAAAACTTATTTAAACTTGGAAAAAATAAGTGGCATTAAGAAAGATGGAGTTTGAAAAAATACAACACCAACGTATTACTTCAAAAACATTCATAATGTTATCACACATGGAATAAATCTCCGTACAAGAACAGAATTGATTAGACTACAGTTGTAGTATACGTTACTAGTATATACCAGTAACTGGTATTCAGATATTGGGCTAATAGAATGAGAAAAAAACTTCAAATTTCAATAGAATAACTGGTGTAACTGGCAAAAGGTGTAACATATTATGTAAATAACATTATTCAAAATCCAAGATGTAACTGCCGTCTGGTATAGGATTTTTCTGTTACAAAGATACGAATGAATGCATTAAAAGTAATGAATCAAGATGAACCTTATACACATATACTATAAAGAGATGAACTGCTATTCTACATACTATGTTGAAATTCTAGGATGAGCGTTTAAAATGAGCATAACTGTTCAAATCTTAATAGCCTTGCGGAGTACACAAAATACACAAAGTATTTTGCTCACACTTGAATACGTGTAGTGTGATGCAATAACTTGATAAATCTTTTAGTGGTTTAATGTACAGAAAACCAGTTGTACGAAGAAATAAGTGAAGTGTGGTATAAAGTCAAGACGTGATAAGAACTTGAATTCAACTCATCTCTCTATAAAACCTCGCTTAATTATCAGCGTCCTTCCCGGCAAATCGAATTTTATGTAACTAATATTTTATGCTGACTCACTCGACCGTTGCATCACAACCAACACAAATAATCCCTATACAATCTTCGTGAACATGAAGATGAACTGAGCTCACAAATGAATAAACCAGTAATAAGAAATTATTATCTTGTATTCGAACTTGATTTTGTAATGATTCCAGTCTCTTTTATTGCTCAAGTATTCAAATTAGAAGGTAAATGATACTAGTTTTTAATTTTTATGATCACACCAAGACCCCAATTGCTGGATATTTTTATTGTTGAACTAGACAGTGTGCGTTGCTATTTTAATAAAAGTTATTTGATTTCTATTCACATATTTCGTATCTCATTGTCATTAGAATTTAGATCCTAGAGAAAATGAAGGAAGCTAATGATTTTGATTGATTCAGACGATTTGCTTTTGCGTTTTCAAAGAATTTGATTTATTTTCAAGTCTTAGCCAGTATCAAATTATCAAATTTTATAACAGTCATAATTATTCAACTGAGTAGAAAATCTGTGTTATCAGTATTTCCGTATTTCAACTCACCTAGGCGAGTATTCAACAATATACTAGGAGTATAATATTGTGTATTTTCATTGATGTGATATATTATCCTACGAGTTTAATACTGTGTATTTTCATTGATGTGATATATTATCCTATGAGTTTAATATTGTGTATTTTCATTGATGTAATATATTATCCTATGAGTGGAATACTGTGTATTTTCATCAATGTAAGATATTCCCCGGATTTAATCACAAAAATCTCATTTTCCTATTACAATTCAACTGTACACTCAATATCCAAGTGGGTGATAAAGTTTAATGTCTTGGGCGTTATCACCCTCCTGTTTATTGGTGAAGAAGTGCAACTGCTCGAGTTGTTGAGCGGTGAGCTCGCCGCGGATCGGAGGCGGTTTGTAGGTAATGGGCGGCGGACGCGAGCGGAACATCAGCGAACGACGACGGTTACGCACGGGCGGATCCAGCGAGCGAAGCATGTTCCTGGTCAGCATGTCCAGGTAGTTGAGGCGTTGGCGGGCCGAGCGAGCCTGACCCAGCTTGTAGTCGTGCTGTTTGCGCACTTGACGCTGCGCGTCTCGCACGCAGTCGACGGGCAGAGAGTCCAGCTCCAGTAGGAGGCGTTTGTATTCGGTCTCAATAGTTGACATCATTTCCACTGCTGTCAAATCGCCGCTGTCGACGGTTATGCATGCCTGAAATTTTGCAAATCAATCAAATTGAGATTATATGAAGTTATTTTTGGAGTATTTAAATGTAACTTTCTAAGGAATTTGAAGGCTACATAAATTTTAGAAGAAACATATTTTTAGTACCAATTTTCAAGGGTAAATTGTGTATGAAGGCTGAATTAAAATTGTTCAACTTACTTTTTAGATGATATTGTACTTACAACCTATTGGAAACGGTTATTTTATAACTCACCGATTTATAACTCTTGAAATCTCACCGATATTTCTATAACCATTGGCTCAACATAAAAAGTTCTAACAATTTTCAAGAAGAGCTAGTACCTATAGTGATTATCGTGATTTCATAGAAGCTGGTTGCCATGAAAGGTTTTGTATCCAGATTTCTGTTTTTCCTTGTCTGCATTGGTTTGAAAGGAGTACACAAAGAGAAATGGATTATTTTTTAGTAAAATAATAAATATGAATATGGTTGTGGTAATAGCATGTCTGGAAGATGAGTCCCGAGATATTTTTCGCTGTGGGACTCCAGCCCTCCCTCTTGCTATTCGCACGCTGAGACTTTGAAGCAGTTTCCAGAAATAGCCTACATCTTTCGAACATAATAATAATGATGGTTTGTACATAAAGTTATATAAATTCTTACAAATAGATTTTGTGTAATGTATTCTAACGAGAATCTGATAATTTGTTCATAAACTATTCAATCATGAACTTTGACAATTCAAAACGACGGAGCAGTTACATAGCCTACCTTTTTCATTCCTCCTCATAGTGAAATGCATTCCTTATCAGTGAAATGTTTTCTCTTTACTGTTTGTTCACTATTCACCTATAACAATTCCCAAAAATATGAAGTTATGCATAAAATTCAAGTCAATTTACCTCATAGACATTCTGTATGTGAGCATGCAGCAGCAACCATTCCTCGCCCGAAACTATTCCTCGCAAATGGTTTTTGACAACAGAGCGAGTTTTCTCTTCCAGCTTCAAAGCGGTCTCTTCTTCCGCACTGATGGCTATTTCTAGCTGCTTCAGTTTTTCTTCAACAGCTTTCATTTCGCTCTCGTAGCGGTCGATGGTAGAAACAAGCGCTGTTTCAATATCTTCATTCGGCTTTTTGAAGTTTTCCGTATGCAAAAGCGCGTTGAGATTTTGAAGTTCCAGATCGCGGAATACCAGACTCAGCTGCCAGGGCTCGGTGAAGAACAGCGGCTTTTTCTCATCTTTGGTCTTTTCAACCAAAAATGGTTCTAGCAGCGACTCCAGCGAATTCGACAAACTCACAACCTCTTCACTTTTCAACTTATCACAATCATTCTCAGTTCCAATTTCTTCCTCTTTTTTGGTGGTTTCTATCTCTTTTGCCATAGTTTTCTTCCAGTTTCCAGGACTTATTTCGTAGAGAAACTCCTTACATTTATGACCTTTGGCCCATTGCTCTTCGAGGCGATACATTTCACATTTGATCTTGGTCCATTCCTCCAATGCTGAATCTAGCTCCACCTGGATTAAAAAAAGGAATAATGTCATAATACTGCATTACATTTTCTCATACTTGGTTTCACATTTGCTGTCTCAGAAAGTTAGCATTGATTAACTGGGCATGTGAACTTATTTTTCCAATACTTTGAATAAGAGTTTGTAAAATACAATGGATTTGAACTAGACTTTAATGCACTAACAATTTTTCTGCAACGTTCTTAGTTTTAATTCATAAGGGAAAAATTTGATAGAAGTAATCAGTTTTCTCAGAAACAAAGAAGGCTGTTTATTGGATGAATTTTTAAAAGAGCTCAAAATTTACGCGGTTTTTATCCCTGATTCTCATATTATTAATTTAATATTAATTTCATATTGATTGATTCTAATTAATTGTTCCAGGTTTAAAAAGCACAAAAACAGACTAGAAAAAAGCGTAAAGCCTACAAATACTTATTACTCTGATAAACTAAACTTATAAATATAAAAATAAAAATACAAATGATTGAAGGAGTTGAGTTTCTAATAAGTAGAGTACGGTATTGTACATTGAAGCCTACTGTTTCAAATAGAATGATACTTGAATATTGTTAAATGCCTTCTGAATAACGTTGTAACTGACCTGTTTATCGACTTTTTCCGACACCTCTTCAGCAGCCTCCCTGAGTAAAGTCATGGATCTATCGTTGTCCCTAGCTAGAAACTCATCAAACGACGTATTGTACTCCTGCAGCCGACGCCTGATCTCATCCAATGTTTCCTCTTCGGTTTCATGCTGTCTGTCTATTCTGTAAACCTCATCATAAATTATTCCAGTTTTCATATTGGCAATTAGTGCCTCCCTCAAATGTTCGATGTACTTTTTGAGATTCGGTGTTCCTTTAATCGGACGCCCTTTGACAATAGTGAAAAACTGTTTATCCATGTCCACGATCCCTCTGGGAGAATCTTTGTCCCTGCCATCATCAACCCGTAATCTTTCAGATAAATCAGTATCAAGACGTGATGTATAGGTATGCTTTCTGTGTACCTTCAAACTTCTTTCCAATTTTCTCGAGCTTTTTAAAAAATCTTCCTTCTCAACCCCCTCACCATCATCAAATCTATCACTATCTACTTTGAAAGGGTTCGAGTTTAATTTTAAATCTTCAACTTTCTCCTTCCTACACAATCGACCTGATGTGAAGTAGTAGATAGATCTCTTTTGTTTCGTTTTATGGAATAGTTGGTCGAGTAATTTTGGTCTCTGAATTTTCCCTCTTTTGTGATGAAGCTCCTTGGGTCGATCGTCCGTACTGTTATTGTTCATCCTTCAATCTGAAAAATGAGCACAATATTGTAATAATAATAGTAATAATAATCTAAATAATAGTAGAAATACCAATACAATCTTGTAATAATAATCTAAATAAGAATAGTAATTAATATTACTATTTCCGTAAGAAAATTGTATTGGAATATTGTAACTATTACGATGTAATAGAATGATAATGAATAATAAAACTTGCTGACAACGATCATCACTGGTATGGTTCATCGCGATATTTGTGATTCGCTCTACCAATTTGAATAAATATTTATTCAAAATTATTCTGTGTTTTTGTCACACATTTTTACACAATGAGCCAAAAAGAGAGTGTGGAATTGGTTATAACAATGTTCATGATAGGGTTATGTATGGAGTAGGCATTTCGAGAAACTTGTATCAAGAAGTAGAACACTGTCAACCGTAGGCCTACTGTGAAGTTGAATTTTATTGGAATTGGAAGGTGATTTCAGTGGTCATCATTGGAAATAAAGGAATAATCAATTTAAAAAATATATGTTCTGAAAATTTGAAAACAAAAGAATGATTAATCTTTTCAAGAAAAAAATATAATATTGGAACAAGAACAGAATAATTTCGATAGTTTTAATTTCTATTCAATAGTTGAAAGAATCTAATTTTTTCTTCGTAAATAATTTCTCACGCGAGTGGGTTAGGTGTGAAGAGGAGGTTTATTTATTATTCAACTCATTCCGCGCTCTTCGCTAATGCATTGAAAGTTAAAAATAGCTCAAAGTCCTCCCTCTGAAATAAAAGCCGTCACTTCTATAGTGATTTGTGACGCGATCAAATCCTTCTCCTGTGCGCTATTTTGGTCCGTAGCCGCTCTATTGTAGGAGGGTAACGTTCAATAATTGAGTGAAGCTCATCTCAGTCGAGACAGTTTTGCGCGTCATTTCATTTGGCGTGCACTGCTCCTAATACAAGTTAGCGTTTCATCTTGTCAGCTCGAAGCCTGAACCTGCTCTATTATCAATGATGTTTCACTTCCAAGAGTCAGCTACTGCATTTGAATAATTCACATCCATTATTCCAGATTTAGACATTGGGAGGCTAGGCACGGGCTGGATTTTCACATCTGTGTTGAAAAGCGTATTAGAAAGGTCAATAAACCTTCTTTTCGTTGCCTCCCTACAACTTCTTTTAATCAACCCTTTGAATATATCTTCAGAAAATGGTCTGAACAAGAAATTCTCATTAGTTAAAATGAATTGTTAGCCAAATCGAAGTATTTGTTTCATAAGTATTTGGTGTGTAGAAAATAATATGAGGGTGCTTTGCATTAAAATTTTCAATTCAAATAAATTATTAGAGTAGCCCTAAAAACATATTGAATTCTCAGTAGTAATGATGCCATTATTCTCAATATTAGATTGGAAGGGTCGATATTTTTTGTCATTTTCAATTGACGATATATTGGCGAAATCACAACTGAACAAAATCTATCACATAATAGGCTATATTATTCTCTATAGAAATTATCGATTCAGATTGCTTATCTAGGTTCTAAATAATTGTAAAAGATTTGTTGTGTACTTTATTCTTGGGTTTAGAGTTTTTCACTCCTGAAAAAATCCAGAAATTGAAAAAAATATTCACAAAGGGATAAAACAGATAATAACATGTCATATTTGACAGATTTCAAAACATTTAAAACGTTGAATAAATCTGATGAAATAATCCGGAGGATGATGTCTAATCCATATTATTCAGTAACTTCATTATTAATTATTTATTAGAATGATGAATTCTATTGGAATTAGAAAAACTTGAGTAAATAGGCACAAAGCAGGAAAACTCAGTATAGGCTATACAAGACGTTTTTTAAATATAGCCTATTCAATAGATGGATACAAACTGAATACTATTGAAACGTATGAAGACAATGGAAACATGTATCTTACTTTAAAAAATTGAATTGCAACAGAGTATTTTTTATAAAGGAGTTTTAGAATAACACTCATAAATCCGCAAAAATAGACATACGAATATGGTCAGAATATAAGTCAATAGCAGATTGATATTAGAGAATGTACGTACTTGGCTTACTGTGAATTACATACAACTTCAAGTTCTCAGTCCAAGTTGTTACCGCAATTACCTGAAGAGGGAGATAGACTCACCAGAACAGCTTTTAGAGTAAGACAAGTTGAGGACAATGTACTTGCAAGGCCTGATCTTGCGCCTGGGACTTGATTTCGGAATACGTTACCAAGAAACGCATACAGTACTTCGGGATTAAATATGATTTTCCCTGTACATTTTTCCTATTTTCTCAGAACCCGAGTCCCGATAGAAGGAAAATGGGAAATGTTTGCTCCACTTTCAATCAATATAAAAGGTGCATCCAGCAAACCAAGAATCAAACCACTTGAAACGTTCGCTACTGATCTTCACTGTTCATTCCAGACCGCAACTCGCAACTTAAACGAGGTAAGTTGTGAGTTATTTATCTTTGAATTGAACACACTTTTCTAGCTTGCAATTGGATTCAAAATTTAAAAAGTTATTTTTCTGTCCACATTTTATAGAACTTGATAGTTTTTGAAAGTCTTATGCAGTTTATATTGGTAGGCGCAATCTAATATTCTAATTACACAATTTCTCTAATCAATAGTGGTGATTAATACTAATCGAATCAATAATTTATTATCTTCATCCTTCTTATTTTATAGTTTCGATATTCCGTTTAAATTTTTGTGAACTTTCAACCTGGTAGATACTCTTTGAAGAGGTTTGTTTCCTTTTGTACCTACTGTAAGTTTATTTCTCAATATCTGTTACATATTCTTATTTAGTTCAAAATCAAATTTTTATTTACTCTCGATAGATGAACCTTTTATGAGAATTCTGCAATCATTGCATGAATAATCGTTGAATTTTTCACACTAAACTGATGACTATGTTTCAAGTTTAAACAAATAATAATGAATACATTTTCATTCTTGGAAAAGAATATCCAAGGATATTTTTCTCTTCCCCTCAAAACTTGCTTTTGTGCTGGTAGAATAGCTACACAATTCTATTTTCTGATATAAGTTACTTTGTGTGTCTTTTTTATTCTTTGAGAGCCATCTTTCTCTATCAATCACCATTCATTGACTATTTCCTGATGTTGATATCAAATTCACCTCAATAATTTACAAAAAATGCCAGAAAGTTAGACAAAATTCAAGGCAAAATTTAAACAAAGACTCAACCTTTTGCTATAGGTACCTTAATCAATCAATGTCAGGCTATGGAACCTGATAAATGCTTTAGAAAGTGTAATAACATAACATCTTCTTGGCGATAAGACAAAATCATAATGAACTTTTTATAAACATCCTAACTTCATTTGCAATGAAAATGAGCCATGCACAACTCAATATCGAGAGAATACTGTTGATAAAATTTTGAAAATCGATAGAATTCAATGCGATTTAATGAATTTTGAATTAGATTCAAACTCATTAGATTTTCAATCTTCTAATATTATAAGAGTTCTTTTCCAGATGGCCAGCTTCAAGGTTACCTTTTTGACAATCCTCATCGCTTCTTTCGTCATCATGAGTGTATCTGGTAAGTAATGGAAACTATCACCTCTCATACTTCCAATCTCCAATTGTTATGAAGTTTATAGTTGGTTTATAGTTAAATTTCATCAAACAGTCTCCTCTTGATTATCATCAACAATGATAGTTCCCATCTTCTATGTAGCCTACGAGTATACCAAATCATTAATGGATAAATAATCTCAATAAATATGTAATTTTTATCAGTAATATATTGCAATAAATACTCATCTATTTTGTTTTCCATCACGAACTGCTAGTAAATATTTCACTCTGAACCATTTTACACGACAAATAGTGTAAAATAGTTCAGAGTGCAATAAATAGTAGTCTCATAAAATTTACAACGAAGTCATCCGGTTTGTCCACTTATTCTTATTAAAAAAACTAATGACGAGTCAAAAGAGGGTACAGTTCCCAATACTAAATACAGAACATTAAAAATTTAACAGAAAAATCTATCTTATTGAATTTCAAAACACTTCTAGTTTATGATTTGTTCAAATCAATCAGCATTGATATAATTATTTTAAAATTTCAAACTTAGTTATCTTTAAATCACTGTTACTGGACTCTCTTGGAGCTCACTTCAGCCTTTTTATAGCCAACGGAGTGCCGCTAAATGCTAATGAATGCTTCTTTAGCCATTCTGATAGCATTATATCAAAGTAGTTGAAATGATTTAATTTTTGCTCTGTAAAATTTACTATGCTGTAGAAAGGATTAATAAAATTGAATTTGAATTTGATTTGATCAACCTTGAATTTAATAAATCCTTTATATGGAATCTCCAATTCCCATAAATTTAAAAAATAAAAACCCTCAAACAAGTTTTCATATGTTTAAGCAATAAAATATATAGGCTACTATCGTTCCAGTTTTCCATTATTGTCATACTTTGTAAAAGAAACTGATAAATTATTTATCAATTTTATTTCGAAGAAAAACTCTAAATTTCAATGTTAATTGATTCTGTGAGCAGAGCAACGAATAAATTATTGAAAATAAATATAGATTTATAAACTATTCATACCGTACATTCAGAGTGGGGCATGAAGTCACTTTACAAAAATACAGCAGGCTACACAGTTGTTGACGCCAAAAAGTTATAGGTGCTGGTTCCGTCTGCCTCTCTTGCATGTAAGTGATTTAACCTATAGAGGTATAGAGACTGTAAATAATCTAATAATACAGTCTCTATAATCTGATTATAATCTAACTTATATATAATCTGATAATACAGTCTCTATAATGTACCAACTATCATCTGGCTGATGTATTGTCTCTTTGATCTCGAAAACATCATCTAGGTAAAGCTAAATGACATTATTTTCTTATTGTCAAGTCAATCAATTGACGCCTAACTATTAGGTGTTATAAGTTACTTACATCTCAATATCTCAATGCATTTTTGTCAAGTATCTTATGGCCCACTATGTATTTCTATTATTTTTTAAAAAATTATTATGATAGATTAATAAATTATCTTCAATGTTTGCAGCTCATCATCCCCCTGGCTCACCCTGCTGGGAGAAGGCCGACAAGGGCACCTGTAACCAAAAGTTGACCCGCTACTTCCACAACCACGATGACGACAAGTGCGAGCCTTTTGTGTACAGCGGCTGTGGTGGCAACGGAAACAACTTCAAGACTTATGAGCAGTGCCAGAAGGAGTGTGCTCATGCTCATTAATCAATAGAAATACAATCTAGTTATTTAGACATTCACTATTCAATCCATTCTATCAGTCTATTCCAACATAAATGATTTAAAATCAATTCGTAAAACATTTTTGAATCATTAATTGATTTTTGTACTTAATCAGAAAACTCAATTCGATACGATGCAACATATTAAAATTGAATCAATGTGCTGTAATTATTATTGTGTTCTTATTTGTTGAAAATAAATTATTTATATAAATTCCATTCATTTCTTTTATTCTGCTATGGCTGGATTAAAAATGAATAATTTATTGTCATTACAACCAATACAATGATACAATATTTTAAAATTTTAGAAGGCTAGGATTACAAGAAATCATCCACTGTAGGCCTACAGAAAGTATCAATATATTATGAAAGTTAAAGGAAATGAATATAGAAAGATAAAATCTTCATACATACAGAATGGGTCATAAGTAACTTGAAAGTATAGCTGACGCCAAAAAGCTAGGCGGATTCGTCTGCCTCTTGTAAGTGATGTAAACAGATCACAGCTGGCTGATATTGAAATATAGTTTTCATAATAAATTCATGAAGGCAAGTACTGTACCTGATGGAGTATTGTATTTGAGTAGGCTATTGTACCTGCAAATTGATTTTTCATCAAATTTCTACGGCATTCTCATAGTTTGTGAATATTGAAGTGTTTCTAAATGTGTACTGTGTATTTGAGGTAATTCAAAATAATCGAGTGCTTCTAAAAAAATGGAAATTGATTTTTCATTTACAATAATGTTCCATAGCATAAAGCATAGCAGAGCAGTACATAAAAGTTAGTGTAAAAGAATAACTTCACTGTAGTCAAGAGGATTGGGAAATAATAGTATATGGTGGGTATACTATTAGGTATGGTGAAAAGATTTGCATTCTAACATTTTTATTCCTCATTAAAGATGAGGAGGGACTTAATTACAGAGTATTTTGTGAAGGTATTAATTCAAATGATAATCATATAAAGGTTCAACCTACTTTGAAAGTAGGACTAAATTTGCACCAGTCTTTATCTTTTTTCAATTAATTGAGGTTTATGAGTAGAAGTGAATAATATGCGGCAGATGGGGAGTACATGCCCTAGATCAACGCACCAGTTTGTGGATCAAATACGACCGCGCCATCAAATTATCTCGTAGAAAGTACGTCTAGAATAACCGCAGTAGTTTGCCAAAGTATAAGGCAGTAAAATATAAAGCAATTTCAACAACAGTTTGTTCATGCTTTCAAGTCATTATAACTGTACTAGATTGTCTTTCAATCTTAAAAATAATGGAGATTGTTCAAGTGATTTCTCATAAAAATTTTGCTTTTAGTGCAATGATTTTTACCCAAAGAGAAAGATCAAAGAAGTGCATTTGAAACGAAGCCTAGATTGATTTCATGTAAGCTAGCTTTTAGAAAAGTTTGCAGACGATTTCAGTTGTACATTGTACTATGATATAATTATATATGTTCAAAATTATTACCATCACTATTAGCCTACTTAGCCAACAGTAGCCTACTTGGGTAAGGAACAGTAGCATTGAGAACAAAAAGAAAGATAATAGGTACCGTACCTTACACATTTTTGTTACTTCCTAATTTTAGATAAATTGAGTTATTCATCAAAGCTAAAGCAATAATAAAATCAAACTGGATTTTTTTTTATTTATATCTACTATTCTACCGCAACTTCTACTATTTAGAAAAAAAGCATGTTCAATAGAAGGAATCGAATTGGTTTTTCGCAATCAGATCAACAAATCTTTCCACGTTCTCAGGTTTAAAACTGCAGTAAATCGAACAGAAGTTCAATTCCTTCTGGTGATAAATCTTGCCCACAGCTGTGGCCGTACAGTGGTCTAAGTTGAAAAGTACACTCGATCTATCAGCTGTCAACAAGAATAATTACTACTGCGTACCGGTGGCGGGGATTTTTCCTCCATCCTTCATCGATATCCTTTTTCAAGCTATGATAAGTTTTCTTTGGTGCATTGGTCTATTTGATTTCTCTCATCAACACTCAATTTGGAATGATTTAATATGATTTCTGGACTGTAAATTATAATGCTTTGAAAGTGATATCATAACTTTAATCAAAATTTGATTTATAAAATATTCGAAAATAATAAAATAAATCAATTTGCAATTTATTCGCACTTTAATTTATGAATAAAGAGGAGATGAATGGTAGTGAGGCAAATCCTGTTTTCATCTCCCAAATCATTTCAATTAATTTTATTTCGATTGTGAATATTATTCAATAAATGAAGGAAATGAAATATCGCTGGTCTCTCTACGTTACCTTTGTAACAAATGCAAAAACCAGAGAGTTAAAGAATAAGAATACTAATAATACTTGAATACTAAAACAAGTTTTTTTTGGCTCTATTCTCTCTTATTCTCTCTATTCTATCTGTAGATATTAAAGGTTAACAATTACGAACGCACTAATAAAACTCGTATTTTTTGTAATTTTTATAAAACTATTCTGGGCTTTTTGTTGTTTAGTATCAGTTAAAAAGTTTGAATTTGATTTTCATCCTATAAATTAAACTTTAATTACGTATATTTTTCAATCTTATGGAGTTTTCAATCATAATTTCAATATTTTTTTAAATAATTCTCTCCCCAACCAGCCTGTAAAGTAAGAGGCTGTTCAATTTCTCGAGGCCTATTCCTCGAGGCTGTTTGGGTTCCGGTACGCCCTAATTAATGACTGCACACCACATCTACAATCATAGCCGTTCTATATGATGACACTTCATCGCAGTGACGCAGTCAATGAGTATCTCACTTCTCTACTGGCTTAAATAGAATGTCGTGGGGGGCCATAATGGTTGTTAGAAGGCGTTAAGATCATACCGGATATCCTGCTCTGCTCAAAAAGGACCTGAGAGGGCTGCAGCTGTGCTGTGAGCAAAGGATGCTGGGATGACTTATATATTATTCTAAACATTACTATATAAATAATCCATCAAATTTCCATATTGTCCCATAAATTATTATATTGGATTCATTTTTATATAATCCCATATACTGTATCATTATATTGGTTTCATAAAATTGTCCTGATATCAACACGTGTGCATCTTCAAGCCTCTATTAGACAAGAGACAATCCGAGTAGAATACTCATATTTGATCGTCTTCTCCGAAAAACGGAAATCTGTATAATAATTTATGTCTTAGTTGTATTATCATATATTTAAGTTCAGCATATCTAAGTTAAAGTGTACTTATTTATATTTTAGTATAGTATAATTTAGTAGCAGTATATAGTATAATTTATAGAACACATTCTTTATAAAAAACCTTCTCATTGAGAATTTCAGTTTTAGAAGCATCATAGTACACAATTAAGTGGATGAATTTCTGTTGGTAGACTATCTTTTTTCAGCATTTGAATTTTCCAACTCCGCTGAATAGATGTCGAACTTAATGGAATGCCATCTACCTCACCAACATATTTGACAAACTGAGGAAATAGAAGCAGATTATGTGACTATCTTTTGAATATCAACTTGGAGTGAAAAAGTTTTCAACGAGCACTTCTGACTTCTCTGACACTTCAATTTTCATCGCAAACTGGATCCATTCACACTCAGAACTCAGAACATTGACTTTTTAGTGACTTTACTCCTTACTTTGAAAAAGCAGAAAATTTACATTTCCATAGTCAAAGAAAGAGTCTGCCAGGTTCAAATAGAGGAAGACGAGAGCTGTATCATTCAATTTCCAGTCAGGTTTAACTCGAGTTTGAGGGAGCTTAACGATCGAGGTTTGTCTGCTCTTATTTCTCATTCATATTGACTTATGTCCTAACAAGTGTATGAATATATATATATATATATATATATATATATATAGTCCACTTGGGTGAAAAAAATATTATTTATAACAAATTATGATGATAAATGTCCTTTTTTGACTAGGGAAATTCTGTACTTTAACAAAACATACTTTTTCAAAAAATAATTGTATAATTTGTGCTTCTTTATTTCACTGCGATACTAATTTAATATATCCGTCACCTATTCATATAAACATTTGGAAAAAGGATCGAAAGAGCCACTAATATAACTCTATTATAGGTATATTTGTTCAATACAAAACATTCTCTCTCAAGATATATATCAACTCCAGAAATAAACTGGGATACATTCTTAATAAATATTGATGAAGAAGATTCTTATTTGTGGAGTGAGAGCAGTCCATCAAAGATTTTGTTTTTTAATTTGATTTTAATTTGTTTTGAAACAATTGAGTTTGCAATGCAGTATGAGTCAGATGAAGTTTAATTCTGATGGAATGAAAGCTTGCTATACTTGCGAACTACGAACTCAAGTTATTGTATTTGAAGTATATATTTTTGTATTTATGTACGTACTTCATGATAATATTCTGCATTCCCTCTAGTCATGAAGACTGTGCATTGTGAAGCAAGCAGGGGCGGCGCGTGATAAATTCAATTGGGTGGGCTAAATTTAAACGTTAAGTAGTGGCTGGATTATAGAAAGCAAGAGCATTATTAACCTCATAAATGAATTCATTGGGGCAAGCTTCTGAACTCTAATACACAATAACTGGAAAGCCCCAGGGCTCAAGAATTGCATATTTTCAATATCTCATGTAATATTGGAGTTTGATTAATGGGATTTTCAATCTTATTTATAATCAAATAAGCCATGCATTTTGGAATAAAACAGTTAATCGAAAGCTATTAAATAGAAGAGGTTATTGCTAATCAAATTTGAAATCTTACCTTCAAAATCAAATCCTAATAACAGCTAAGGCATAAAATACTAAACTGAACTAAATTGTATTGAGCAGCACTTATATTCCTAAATTCAGCAATCATGTTCCAGGTGTCCACAAATAAAATGTTATTAATATCTTGCATAATTATTGATTAATTTATTGTTAATTAGCCACAAATAACCACTCACTTCTCAGGTTATCAGACCAGAGAGAGGTTAGTTTGAAGTTTATTGCACTGTTTTCGCGCGCTTCTTATATTTACAGCTGGTTTCCAGCTGATTAACGAGCATTATCAAAACTAACGTTTTTTTTACACGACACGACTCGACGGTAGGCCGCAGGAGCCAATCACAGCTTTTGCCGCCAATCGTCGAGTCGTGTGGTGCAGTGGAAAACGAGCGATGGGCTAAGCCCAAGACTCACTGTATTGAAGTAATAGGAGGGGGGAAAGTAGAGGAAGCCAGTCTCTAGTCTGACGTCACCAGCAATTGCGATTCACATCTCGGCGTCGGGGCTAAAAGCCGGCTAGGCCAGAGCCCAGCGTAGCATGAGATACAGCGTTCCATTGAACTCCTTTCAATCGGCGTTGAAATGGATGATGCTCTTGGCTAACAATTTAATCGCAATTTTCTGAATAATACAGTATTTATTCTAATTGTTCATTATTATTTTTATTCAACGGAATTATCGGTAGGGCTAAGCCCACCCTGCCCTTACGTGCCCGCCGCCAATGGAAGCAAGCTCAACTCTTGAGTGAGTGAAAGCAATTTGCTTGCTCTCCTCTAATATTTTACAAGTTTTCAATGCTTTGCAGGCTCTCAATGACATGTGATCGAATTTGACATCTTTTTCAGGCTCTCCATATCAAAAACCCCAATTGGTCAATTATACATACATAGACGAATAGTGTAAATGGTTAAGTAATATATTAATACATTAACGTTCAAATTAGTTTTAAGGGGTTCAATGGAGTTTGATGAAGCTCAATGGATTTTTATAGAGTTCAATGGACTTTTTTGTAGTTCAATTTACTCTAATTACTTTAAATTTACAATTAATTACTTTAATCGAGTTCAATATAGTTTGATATGGAGATAAAAGTTCAAATTGTAGTATAGAAGTGGTCTTGCAACAGATATATTTTTTTAAGTGTCAATGTAGTAACTAAAATGATCGATTACTATGTAAAATCAGCTCAGTAATTCAATGGAACCGGTTGTAAGTTTGAAAATTCAATGGCTATTTGATATATTGATGAAAATATGCTTCAAGTTTTTTTTTCAACTTTTAGGGTGTCTGATGGCATTTGATTTAAGTTCATGGGAATGGAATTGAGAGTAATAAGTCCAATTGAGTTCTAGGAAAATTTATTCACTAGACCAATGAAAATTGGAAAAATTTTATTTATCCAGATGGAGATCAATAAAGTCAATACCGTACATTTTTTCAATTTAATGGCCTTTAATGGAGTTTGATGTTGTCTGATGCAATTCAATAGAATGGAGTTTTGAATGGAATGGAGTGATGCAATCTATGGAGTTTTAAGAACTTCACTTCAATTGAATGGGATCTAGTTAGATCCACTAGAGTTCTGGGAAATTGTATTTTTCAAATGGAATAATGTGGCTTAATGTTTATTTCAGTAATAAATTAATGGATTTGATGGAGTTCAATGCAGTTTTATGGCGTTTAATAAAGTCCAATAGAGTTCTAGGAAATTGAGTTTTTTCTTTTCCAATTGGGTTTCTCAATGAGTTTTCCCAATAAAGTGACTTAGTAGTGTTCAACAATCAATCGATTTCAAATGAATTCAATGGAATTCAACGGCATTCAATGAAGTTGTATGAACTCAATAAAGGTGAATGGCGTTCAATGGTGCTTGATGAAGGTTTGTTGATGGTTTTATTGAGGTTAATGGAGTTCAATAGAGTCCTATAGTGATGGTTCTAGGAAATTGTGGTTTTTGTGTGAAAATTGTGTCAATTGAGTACATGGCATTCAATGGAGCTCTGAGTATATTGAGTATAAGGAGCTTTGGGTAAGTCAATAGAGTAAGTTATATGGCGTTTTTACCAGGTACTGTCCCGACTCTGTTGTTACCTGATAGCTCGCTACGCTCGCTCAGAAGGGGGCTGCGCCCCCTAAGCTTGTCTTTAGTAGGTGGGATGTGATCGGCATGCTCGCTTCGCTCGCACATTAATCGATTTGCTTTTGATTTACAACCCCTAAAATACTAATTTCTCATGTTTTTGTGTTTTTTACAATAATTTTCTTATCTTTGGTGGCTTGGGGTTGATTTTGGAAGGATGGCCTTATGGAGTTTTTGAATAGTTTTTCAAGCTCTCCAAGTTCAATGAATTATTCTCCGTGGAAATTTCATTTTTCAACCCTAAAAAATTGATTATAAAATTTTCACTTTTTCAACCCCCAAATTTTACCCCTCAAATAACCCACGAAACAAAAATAAATAGACCAAACTGAGTTGTAATGATGGAAATCAAGTTTATGGGCTCTAGTAGCATAATCCTACTGCCAAAACCAGTACAAAATTATCATCAATCTCTCAAAATTGAGCCCTCAATTTCCGTTGGGAACCCAAAAATGAAAAAATGCCCCCTTCATACGAACCGGGTTGAAAATTTTTGTTGAAATCGAGCTAAATCTGAGCGCTAGTTACAAAATCAGCATGGCGTTGCAATAAACAGTCAAAGAGAAAATGTGAAAAAATTTTGGGGGCACAATTTTTTTTTTGGGGGGTGGGGGGCTGAAAACATAACATGTTACACATCATTGTCTCAGGCTTGTTGAGCTGATCACAATGATATACATTATAACATACTTTGATCCAAAACTGAGCCGTCCAGAACCAATAAACGCATACAAATGTAAGGTCCAATAAGTCAGTTGAAATGCAAGATAGGGGCTTGTAAATCCTGAAAGTCTCTATCGAAGATAAATACTTTACTAGACCTACTTTTGCGCTGAATCCAATGGTGTGGGTCTCGATTCTACGCGTATGTCAAAATACCCCTATTTTGGACCCCCCAAAGTTTGGCAAAAAAACCCCTCTGGGGGGGAATATCTCAAGTTTTCAGATTTTTCTGGTTATGTGCTCGACTTCCTCTTACCAAAGATGTATAATACATATCTACCAGATATCGGCAAGTGGTCAATAATATTGATTAGTCAGTCAGTCAGTCAGTTTGTGGCTTTATGGTATAAGGAGGTTGATTCTCGAGTTCATTCATTAGTATGGTTAAATACGTTGAATAGCATCTGTGATAAAGGCTTGGCCATCCATGTGCTCTAAATCTCCAGAATTATGGCGAAAGGACCTCACTGAATAACTTTCCTCAAAGTTCGTCCCCGGAAAAAGGAAATTATTCCAGTGGCTCAAACCACGACGCTGGCGAACTTGTGTTTTCTGCACCATCATTATAACTTGGTCTCTTCCTGAAACAGACACATACACAGTTCTACACACACATTCAACTTCCTTGATTGTCCAATTATTGCGTCACGAGCAAAGTTTTAAATTTAATTTAATCCGTGTAGAATGAGATGTTCCGTTCTCAGCTCTTGTCACTATAGCTTTGTAACTACACTGTATTTCGTTCATAATAGACTCGACTTTGTAAGCGACTTACAAGTTGAAAGTTAGCCTAATAAATTGTTGCAATGAGTGAGGGAACACAGCCCCTCACCCGTCCAGCAGTTTCAATTATTTGTCATATTCTAGTCCAACAACCTGAAATTTGAGTCATTCACGCGGAATGTGATTTATTATGGAGATATTATTATTATTATTATTATGCAGATAATAATATATATTATTATGCAGATACCGAGATACTGACTTCTTTTTTAGGTACCGTACATTACAGACATTACCTACTTTTCTTTTTTAATAAGTTTTCTGGTTAATATTTGAAGTGTGTTCTTCGCTATTAGATAATATATATTCTTATATTCTGGTTCGATGTTCTATTTTAAAATATACTCTCGCGACATTGAATTCATTTTCATGGTTTGGAATTGGAATGAAATTGATCTGAGCCCCATTCACTTAACGGTGATTTTATTTATTGAAGTTTTTCAGTTTATCGGTGATTACTCATTACTCTATGTTTGAAGACAGTTACCTCTCTAACTCTGTTGACTGATGCTTAACAAGTATTTTATGATTTGATTTCTGATGACTCTTGTTTGATAATCACTCTTGCCGTTAATCACTACAATAGTAATTTGAACTGATAAGGGTGCTTAACAACTTCTCAAAGCCTAGTTGATGATCAAAATCCGCAGCATCATCATCCAACTCTCGTTGATTAAAAGTAATGAAATCAAATCAGCGCATGCGCACGGTGCTGGACCAGGTGAGGGGTGATTCTATTATTCAGCAGCGAAGACGGACCTGTTCAGCATTCAGCAGACATCGTTCTGCTTTTGAAAAGAGCGTCGGCAGTATAGACAAACAGCCCCATTTGCATAGCTGACAACCTCTAGGATTCAACCCCCATTCTATCATGTGAAATCCAACAATCCTGTACAATTCCTCGTACTATTTCTGGTACGTTAATCTAGTTGATGAAATGCCTCTATCTCTTTGGAATTATTCTAATATTCTCCACAGTTACTCTGTTACGCTAGTTGATATTAATCTCTCTTCTTTCGACTTCTTCAATACTGTTCAATTTATCTTCTCTCTCCGCCACATGCACTCTGGCTGTTATGATATGCCACCCTCTTCTATTCAATGCATATGGTAAGAAAATGGGAAGATTATTATCACTCAAATTGGGTCGAGCGGAAAAACAATAATACAGGGCTACTTTGGTGGATTTTTGGAATCAATCAGCAAATAATGAATGATCAATTTATCCCAAAGTTTTTTTCAAACTTTCTGTGAGTTTCGAATAAGCCCTTCTTTCAGATTATTACTTTAGAACACATAATAATAAATGTTGTCTGATGAAAATAGAAGAGTGATAAAGTAAGATCACGTCCAATCTCAAAGAACTCTCTATTGTTTTTTTATATTTCCAGAAAAAATGCACATTTCTGTGTAAGACTCTCTTTGAATGTTCTTACTCATAAATTATCCAAATTACGTCACCCGAATTGAATATTATGGCTTCGAATGCCGGCTTGTTTCAAGCAATGCTGTATAATGCGAAATTTTACTCGATCTCTATTCATTAGATTAGATTAGATTATGAGAGAGAAGAGTGAATGCTGTACAATCTTTCACAACTTTTGCATTAAGAATGAGTTCTAGAGAAAGTGATAATGACATCACTGTCAGAAG
This sequence comes from Sogatella furcifera, assembly GCA_017141385.1. Lineage (NCBI taxonomy): Eukaryota > Metazoa > Arthropoda > Insecta > Hemiptera > Delphacidae > Sogatella > Sogatella furcifera. Next base: position 31,806,975 of record CM029549.1, on the reverse strand, counting down.
CGCTGACAGAAATCTTCAAATTTGGATTTTATATGAGAATCAAACTAAACTTCATCCGATTCTTCGCACGTGTATGCAGTAGGAAGTGTGAGCGAAGTTTGCCTTGTCATGCCATTCGAATTTCTTGTCAGAATGTCGGCCGAATTTCGTCAAATAAGCTCACCGTCTTCCCATGCTGGTGCCATGCTATGCTACTCCCTTGTGTGTCATGTATTTGATGGGTAGGATAGGATGGGCCGAGTCGAAGAGAGCACAAAATGGCGGATACATCAGCACGATAGCAACTTGAGAGCAATATTCTCAACTTTTATCAGGGAGAGAGTTAGAGATAGATAGTGAGAGAGAGTGTGTGTCAGAGAGAGTTTAAACGGGGGCACGCGTTACCCCTGTTCAAATATTCACTATATTCTCACGTGTAATACCACTGCCACTGGCTATAGGGTTTTATGAATCACAAGAGGGAGATAAATATTTCAAAATTCAAATATAACATGATTACAATGAGGTGAAATTATGGGATTCGTAATGATAGTTCTGATTGATTGCTTGGAGATATAATGATTTTTATGAAATATCATAATTTTGGCGTTTACATAAGAAGTAGCCTATATTAATAAAAATAAAAAAATCACAGCACCCTTTATTATGTTTTTAGACGTCTCACAGACAATTGGCTACAATATAATCAGACGGCGTAGACAGGAAGGCTTTGGACAACGGATAATAGCACGGATACCTACTAAAATACTGTATTTTGCTAGTATTCGTGGATTATTGCTTCTAATAAAACTTTGATTTTCATTTTATTGGAAAAAATATTTTTAAACAAGGAGTATAAATAATACAGCCCTTTAATATTAAAAAACAATGATCATAAATTGCGAATGGCATTAGGTTTTTACAATAATATTATTGTAAGCAACTTCCCCCATTTAAAAACTGAAAGAAATTGAATGAGTACCAATTGTATGGTGAGCTTCGAACTCTTCAATTCCAAACCTTGATCACTTGATCTCCAATTCAATTTGTGTACTTACTTCGGCGTTGCATTTAACAGTATTTCTAATTAATTGGACAGAAATTTCGCATTTCTGATAAAACAGAAACAACCAATCGCATCTCCTTTTCAGTGCTCAACACGCTTCATTTTTGGTGAGGAGGGAGCGAACTAGCTTAGATGCTTAGTGCTCATTGGCGATGTACGTACAGCGTCTGTCCTTAATTATCGCGTTTAATTAAAACTCAGCAGGTGAGTACCATTCAAGGACACTGCTTGGAGAATGGGAGCGAATTTCTAAATAACCAACCCCGCAGCCTCTGCCTTGCTGGTATCAGCGGTTTGCATCTTGCTAGTTTAATCTGGAATTATCCGCAACGAGCTTAAGCCTCTATGTGAAAATAGAAATGAGCTCCACCCTAAAAAATCCTACACCTTCTTCACTGGAAAAATTTCAGATTCAACTTGGGCTAATTCTACCGAGAGCGTATTAGAATCAAAATTATTATTATTGATTTTACGATGAAAAAATATCAATAAAGCTCTTATTTTCCAGATAAAATAGGCTAAATTGAACAATAAGAATTGTGGAGAAATGATTTCACAGTTGTAACGTCTCAACTCAACAGAGAACATAGAAAAATTAATATAAAAATGTAAAATATAAAGAGCAAAGCTTCCATTACAAAATTAAGTGATTTTATAATGATCTGTCCAAATATATCTTACTCTTAATTCCTTATCATTGTTGATTACTATATTATTATCGTTATATATATTGAGAGCCTTTCTTGTATGTAGTTGAGGAGCATAGAAGACCTTAAAAATTATCAGCAGACGCTTATAATAGAAATTTCATGTCCATTAGGTAGGTTTTGTTGACTACGAGTATATTAAACTATTTAAAAATATTCATGTTTTTCACCTTGCATGTTGATAGGCTACAATAAGGGATATGATGATAGGCTACAATAACAAGTCAACAAATCAAAGATTTTTACAGTGAAGAAGGCTTTGATTAGAGGCAGGTAGATTTTGAGTTTGGAGATCCAAAAATTTATAAGGGACCAAGGAACTTCTACGATAATAAGTAGAGATCATAAACTGAAACAGAACGTATAAGTTGATCGTAATGATACCAGAAAAAGACAGTAGAATTATTCGACAGATTCTGTTCACGTGACACATAATCATCTCAGAGCCAGGGTTTTCTTCCTGTATTAAGTCTCTTAGAAGAAGCATCTCAAGCAGCTCACGGAATCATAGTTCGTTCTTAAGCTCCCTTTTAGATAAAACAATCCGGGAGGATAATTCCCCAAGGATTTCAATCGAGAAAGGGAAACCCTTATCCCCTAAAAGTGACCTTTTCTATGCACTGCATCGGGCTCTTGATCTCGCTTATCCGGTATCTTCTCCTTAACTAAGGCATTCCACCGTTTATTTCTCTCAAGTATATTCACCCTTAACTTGAAGTAATTGCTCGTAAATCGTGAAGCTCTTAAGTCGCTCTGGCAGCCCGCGAAGATTTAATTGTAAGGAGCTCCTAAGGAAGACTGCAAGAATTCACTATGTATTTTAATCAGGAAGGATTCGTTTGAAAAAATTTACATACAAGAGAATTTGCATACTTGATCACGAGTATTTGTATTTCTCATGGCTACTAGGCCCATCAAAAACAACACTTTATATAAAATTTCATTTTGTTGACTTATTGTACAAAATGAAATAAAGAAATTCAATGTAGTCGACTGACATGACTTGAGAAGATAGAATGCTATGATTCAAAATTACAGGTAGTATCGAGGCTGCTTGGACTTGGGAAAGGCTCTATCAATAATTCTATTATTGAATTAATTAAAGAACAGATAAATAAATAATAATGCACTTGTTTCATTAATAACCAAATACTGAACCAAATTGGAAGAGATGTCAGTAAGTTCTAAAGTTATTTGTTGTGCAGTTTCTCAACAATATTGCTTATTATACGAACAAATGATTTACTATTCTAAAATATCTATACTACTGTTGTAGTGATTTGAATCAGGAGCTCAATCCAGATGCTCTTCACTGAAATAAATAAGCTCGATTTGGTCTACTATTACTCTTTATGAGTAATTAAAAAATTGCAATCACAAACCCACTCTATTGACCAATCTATTCTTTCCGCCGATCAAAGATCCATCAACCTATGCCTTCATTTTCTGATGAACCAATAAGATGGATTTCATTCATCCAACTACCACAATGTTCTCATCCCTTCTTTATTCTTTTTCGCTCTCTAGCCCACTCAGGAACACGATCATCAATCCTGATCTATAATCGATATTTTTTGATAGTCGATATTGACATTTACTTGTGTTGTTCTGTGAGCGAGAAAATAGATTTCTTGTTAAATATTGGACTAGTATATGTTTTCTTAATGCATGCCATGCTCTATATGTCTCGTTTTTGTATCTATATCTTATAATCATGTATGATTAATGAAGTTTAATAGAGCACATTAGCTCCCATAAGTTTCTTCGCGCAATCCAATTATTTGTCGCCCAGTTTTTCCTGACGTTTGGAACTGTATCTTGATTGATGACACCTTAATTAAACTCCATCTCTCTCGCTCTCCTCTCTAGTTCCCTTCATCCTTCACCAACCCACACAAACAAACATCAAGACTCAAGTCTTCTCAGTTTCTCATCATTCATGCCCGGATCTTCTCTCATGCCCGGATCTATCTCCTCGATAGCTTATTTATAGTCTGTCCAAGCCAGATGAGAAAATGACTCCAGCTCAGTCAATATTTGTTCAAAAATTATTGATTTGGTCTCAATCGTAGGAAGCATTCTGATCTACAATTTGAGACCAAATCAATATTTTTTGAACTGATATTGAGCGAACTGGAGTCATTTTCTAATCTTGCCAGAGGGTCTTCTTTGCTTGGACAGATTATGTACACTCAAGTGTCTTTTTAGCTGATTGATTCTTAAACATTCACACAATTCTGGTCATTTTAATGTATTTTCCGAGAAAAACACTAATTGCTATTATCAATTTATATTGTTAAAATAGGTATTGAACAATTCTGTCAATCAAATTGAAATACGCATTACAGTATTTGTTTGAGAACCGGCAACATCTTTTATTGAAGACAATTATTTCTATAAGGAGATTGATGATTAGTCAAGTGATCATGGATGATTGACATGAGGAAATTGATGATCATGATCAGTCAAGTAATCATGAATGCTTGACATGAGGAAATTCATCCTTATGATCAGCCAAGAAATCATGAATGCTTGACCAGTTGTAGTCATCATAAATAACAGGAAAGCAAAGAATCGTCTCTGAACCTGCTTCAAGTTCAATCCATACCAAGTGATGTAGAAACTAGAATCAGTACGGTATGCGACAATATTGCTTGCAGTAGGGAAAAAACTCTGTTATAGGCATTGCGGCTATTTGCTCTTTCCATTCACAGATACTTGATACGCCGTTCATTCAATAACAATCTCGAGAGCTCAATGGGATAGTCACAGTGATGACAAAGATAGAGAGTGTTGTTTACGAAGTGACAAAAAGAGAGGAAATGAAAATGAATGGAGTGGAAATCATAGTATGAAGTGGAAGAGTAACAGAAGTCACTCTGGAAAGTTATAAAACAAGTCAAGCATGCTTTGAAGCATCAATCTCTCTCTCATTCAAGTACCATCTCATTGAAGTTTACTACTGGAATCTATTAGGTACTGCTTTATTGGTGAAAAAAATGTCAATAATTGTTTTTCCAGTTGAATAATGTCAGTTTCATTGCATCATTATATAATTTGATCTTGAAAATTAATTCGCAAGCATGTTTTTTTGTAAACAGAACTCGTCCGTGTTTTCTCAACCGATCAAGTTCGTTCAAGCCTCATTTGCAAGATCTCATAGAATAGATGTCATATTACGAGGTATTAAATTTTGGAAGAAGTTATTAAGGTTTCGAGGTAGTAGTTGAGCAAGAAGCTCCAGTTTTCCCCATAAGATTAGCAGCATGGGTCATCATTATTTTAAACGGTGAATTTTAAGATAGTAGCGTTTGATTGAGACCATAACAAACTATTCAATCCAGAGCAAAAATAGCGCTAGAACGGACTCTTATAGTCTTCATTTATCAGAGACAGTAACTGCCTCTTGTCTGTGATTCATTTTATTATCTGTATAGAAGTGTCTGTATCTGAGTAATGATGATTTATTTTTAATTTCCATTTATTATAGAAATGTAAATTTTATGTTTTATAAATATCACTTTGGTTTACGTTATTCATGTCTCATACTTCGATTTCCTGAAGTAGGGCTGATAAGAACTTCTTAATTTACAGTAAACACCAAGTTTCGATTCAAAGTTGAATTACGAACTTGTAATGGATTGCTAGTATAAATCGAAGCGATTCCAACTTCGAGACGCTCACCTTATTGGAAAATTATTGCTTTGCTGATGACAAGAAGCAACTTGGGCTACAACTTTATCGTAGTGTTTCATTCCTGCCAGCTAGAATTGTTCACGCAAAGTTGCATGCCAAAGAACACTACGCATTTCTCGAGTCGATCCAAATTTCGAACCCGAAACTGAAGAAGAAACTCGGTGCGATAGCTGCAAATATAAATGAAGGAATAAAGAAATGATAATGAGCTGCGCAAGAAGACTACGAATTTTCCTGCTGAAGAAATGCTTCTCATCGCTTGTTGACCTAGATCTTTGTGAGTATCGAGTTGAATAAATGTTTCGTCGTCAAAAATCTTTTCCTTGTCTTCCGCTCGAAAGTGCTGGAGTTAATTAAAGTCCGATTCAACAAAAATATTATCAGAATAAGTCTTCTTGAACTCCTTCCATTACTACTTTTGGCACTTCGATTATGGTAATGTACTAAAGGTGTCAAGTGAGTGACCTACCAGTTGACCTGATCAGTTAACAATACTATGTACAGTTACTAAGACAACAGATAATCTTGAATCCTCAATCAACTTCGCAATAACCACATCATTCAGAAATTAATGTAAATATTTCATGAAAAGCATCTTGATCGAAATTTGATTATGTAAATTTAGTCTCAACTCGTTTAGTCTGAATGTACGTTTCAATTGAGTTGTGACTTGTGAGAGGGAATAAATGCTCTCAAAAATAGTTCAACTGCACTGCAGTACTTTTTATCGATGTATTTCAGAATGGTGACGGCGAAACAATATTATTCAAATGAGAGTGGAAGCTCTCAGGCGGGTTAATCATTGGGGAAATGCGTGAAAACTCTACAAATTTTCCCCGTTTCGAGTCAGATACAGCCGACATAATAATTATTGTCCTTGGCATCGATGTGCCATAATATTCCAACACCAAATATGAATAACACATCATCTTGTCAGAATATTAATGTTGAGAAAAATAAACATTCTCTTCCATTTTGTGAGCTGTATTTCAACGTATTTCCCTAGCGGATGAATCTATAATGGAGTTCATACAAAATATGTGCTCCAACCCAGAACACTCGAATATAACGAGTTGTTAAGGATTGATATTTGTGTTTAACTATTCATTTATTTCCGATTCAAACTAAAACTGTAATGAAAATAGATTCAATTTGATACAATTTTTACCAGAGGTGCCCATCCCCCCCATGGACAGAAGCGCAAATCCCCCCCATTTTCAACTGCTTTAAACCTCCCCCCCCCCACCCAATTTGAATTCGGTAACTACTCTCCCAATATAAGTTCAATTTGCAATTGGAACCAAATAATATAATCCTAATATAATTAAGAAGAATGATTCCCAAAAGTGAAAAAGCGTTCAACAGTCTACATACAGAAGAAAGCAATCATATATTTTCCCATACACAATTAAGTATTCTCAAATTAATTTTTGATGTACGAAAATTAAAGAAGTCCTTCAAAGGATCTTTTATTGATAGGCTATATTTTTCACTTTGCCATTGATTCAATGCGTCTCCATTGATTGTTTAATTCTACTTTCAGGTAGATTACAAAATATTAGCATCAAGCAGATATAATTTTAATTAAGGTTATACACAGAGAAGAAAGAAGAGTTTCTTCTGTGTGGGTTATATTAGTAGTTTAGGATCTATAAATTTGACAAAGTTTAGATTTATTGAAATGAAACTGTCACAAAATGGAGTAGATAGTGAATTATTGGTATAATTCTTTCTCATTGAAAAGTTATTGATGTAGCCAGTGCTTGATTTTTTAAATCAGGTTCTATTACGGCGGCAGGAGCGTTGGATGGAGGGGGGTCCGAGGGTCCTCCCCGGAAAAAAATGGAATTTCAGCTCTTTCAAAGCCCGTTTTTAGAGTAATTTTAAAGCTTTCAGTTGTGTATTTTTACCATATTTTTAATAGAAAATTAGAATGATCTACTCTCCCTCACAGAGATACCACCAAGATTAAGCCCTGGTTATAGTAAACATATAGGTAATCAGCATACAAATTTATTTCATGAAGTTAAAAAGTTTCTCAATACCGTATTTTTTATCACATAAAAATTCGAGGATTTTCCTCCCAAGTTACACATATATTTTATTCACCCATTCACTTTTTATTCATTCAGATAGCCTAGGTGATGATGAGTGGGTAATACTTAGGCTTACAGACGTTTCTGAGTAGACAATAAGGTGATAGAATGGAGGTGATACAATGGATAAAGAATGTAGAGGTGGAAGTTTAAGGGTGATATTAAACAAGCAAATGAATGAAAAGACTTTCACCTCCAAAAAAAGATAAGGTTTAGTAAGAAAATCGTCTTAATCGACTTTGATCATTTCAAATAAGTATAATATGAATTTGCGACAAGTTCCGAAGTAGGCCTATGCATAATACAGGGGAAAATAAACATAGTCCCAGAACTCTGCAAGAACTAAAAGATGCCATTAGCAGGAAGTGGCTACCATTCCAAGGGAAGTTACACGAGGAACTATGAACAACTTAAAGAGAAAAAAGTGAGAATGATAACATTTATAAGACATAATTTTCAAAAATAAATTGAGTGCACTAAGCGATGATAAATGGAATCATATTGGCTATTCACAAATATAAGTAATTGAACACTTTATTGTGATGAGACTTACAACCAGTGGCGCCGACTTCATCAAAATATTAGGGGGGCAAAGTCCACCATGAAGATTATAGTTTGGCGGGGGGGGCGGTGTTAAACGAGGATTGGGGAGGGGGTTGTGAAACTACGCAAGAATACACACAATTAGTGGGACTGCATCTTTGCATGTGATTTCTGTAGTATAGAGATAATCTGATCCATTCAACTATTCCCTATATTATTGATCATTAATTTAATTCAAATTGGCAATTATAATTGTGATACTTCAATTTTGAACACCAAAAAATACTCAATTAAAAATTAATACCGGTAATAGATAAGTTACGGTACTGAATTTCCTCTGATGTGTAGGTTGAAGGCACATTTGCATCCAACTTACACATGAAATTATCTAGTTTACTTTTATCAGAAACTTCAGTTTTTAATTAGGGTTTTTACCATTCTCACTTATGACGTTAATAAACGGTTATAAAAAAAATCGCACGAGATCCACAAAACACGAATGGTTGTGCCATCTGCTACCGACCACTCTCACTAGTCAACTGAAAACTGAAGTAATTTTTCTAATGTTAGTTCCATTATTATGTAGTTTGTTTTGTTTATCTATATTTTGTATTTATATAGACTATGTACTAAATTTTCAAAGAAGGAAGAGTGGGAGAGTTATACATAGAAAAGAATCAAGAATGAATTGAAGAATTTCTTGCAAAATGTTGTAATTAATTACTAATATCTTATCTGGCTATAACAATCTGAGCCCAAACGGCTAGCTGGGTAATGTAAATAATAAACAGGAGACTTATCGTCTATTTTTATGGTTTGTGGACATAGTAGAAGTGGCCTACCAAAATAATACAGTAGGCCGATATCATTTCACACTATCATAGTCAAGTTTCCAGGTGTGAATAAAATAAAAATAGTTACAGGTCCATTGTTTAAAACTAGTTTCATTTGGGCTTTTTGGAATAAATTGATAATGGCAAAAAATATTCTTTCAATAGGCCTAAGTTACTTATTGATAACTGATACTCAAAAAATTGATAAAATTTTCTCTAGTAACCTATGAACATTGGGGGCCAAATACACACATTGCCCCCCCTGAGTGATTATTGAGGGGGCAGAAAGTGCCTTGCCCCCCCCAAAGTCGGCGCCACTGCTTACAACATGTTTCATTGCACAATAAAAAAGATCATAATAACTAATAAAGAACCTCCATAATAAGTCTCTATATTCCTGTATTTGAGTTTTATAACTAGAATATTTTTTCTTGAATCATGTTTCAATATAGTAAGTACCTAACATATCGCCCTGAGTTCAGGATATTACCAGTAGGAGACTCTTCAAGGATAATAACTAATATAAGGACACCCGTTACTGCTGATACCCGGACAACTGCTGATCTTGACAAACCGTAGTTTGTTGTTCTCAGCACATCAAGACGTTTCAAATGTACCTATAATTTGTTAAATTTGATCGAAATTCACTATCTCGAGTACATTCTCAGGTACCAAGAAATTTTTTGTTAAAATGTGATCATCTTGGAAGCCATAACTGGGGAAAAGTCGCATTTGGGCTCAAATTGTAAAACATAATCTCCTATTTCTTTGAAAAAAAAATTTATTCATCTTTGAATAATTAAAGACATTTTCCATGAGTGTCAATAGTGTATGAATATAACACCAAAAAAATTGAGGGATAATTATGAAATCTCCCTCCCCCGAACGTGGAAGATATAAGCGGGAAATGAAATCCCTCCTAAAAATATAAAAATTTAATATCAGAGGAAAACCTCTTACGAGTTTTAATAGGGAATGAATATAACACAGAAAATCAAAGCTTATTTTAAAATCCCCCCAAAACTTGAAACTATAAGCTGAAAACAGAATAAGTTAAAAATTGAAATATAATTATTTATTTTAAGGTATTTCCTACCGGTATGAATACAAAACCAAAAACATTCTCAGACTTATTTTAAAAAATCTCAAACTCATAAAATATACGGTGACAACAGCATTCCCCAATAAAAATAGAATAATTGAATTTTTTGAAATAATTGTATTTCGGGGTGAATTTTTTATGATTGTTCATAGTGAATGAATATAATACAAAAAGCCATTGAAGAAGGCTGATTGTAGAAATATCCCTCCCAAGACTTGAGAACAGATAATAGAATAAGATATCATAGGAAAAAATTTCACGTCTGTTGAATATTTAAAACATGAAAAACATTTTGAGCTAAATTTAAGAATACTCCCCGAAACTTATAAGATATGGAAGCTGAAAATGGAAGTCATTCGAAAATAGTATATCTAAATTCAAGTAGAATAGTGAATGAATATATGAAAAATAATTTTGGGTATAGTCAAGAAAATTCCCCTCAATTAAAAAAATGAACGCTGGAAATACAATCCCCTAACATTGTTAGAATTGAATATGAGAAATATAATCTTCTACAAGTGCTTGAATATAACACAAAAACATTCTGAGGGCTAATTATGGAAAATCCCCCCAACTTATAGAAAATGAGCTAAAAAATAGAATCCCCTCCAAAAATCGCAGAAGCGCATTTGCGCTGCTGAACCCCCCTCTGGGCACCCCTGATTTTTACTATTGATATATTATTGATACTATTAAAATAGATACAATTGAAAATTGTAATGGATTTGATATTTCATCAAAATTGTTCCCATTCATTTTCTCGAATACTTTGAATACTTTGCGATTGATTCATTCAAAATTAATTATACCTACCTTCATGCTGTAGTTGACGAGACATTATGATGAATAATATTAGTCTGTTAGAATTGTGGTTCGACTGAGTGACCCGGTAATCCGATACAAACGCGATCAATATAATGATGGCAGTGAAGAGAGCTCCAACGTATTCTCTGGAGAGCTTGGGGTCAGACGAGTCAGGCGTGAATATTAGACACTGGCCCAATTCTCGCTATTAATTCATTTCAGACCACTCGGTGTGATGATGAGGCATTGCAGTTGGGAGGGGAAAAGGAATTGTTAGAGCTGACCAGGGTGTCAATTGGACAATGATTGAACTACTGGATATTGGCCATGCAATAATCATTCTTCTTCATAAGGATGATTCTTGATGAGGGCATCATTCTATTCTGCACATTATTCCATATTGATACAGTTAGTTATTAAATTTTATTCATGTATAATAAATTAAATGACAAATCACAGCACCCTTTATGATGCTTTTATTTACTTAAATACGGTACATCTAATTTCGACTCATATAAGAGACATTTTCAAGTGTAAATCAAACTGAGTAACTAGAGTGCTAAACTAGTTGTGTTAAAATAAAAAATTATTTTAAATGGAGCTGCGATATGTTATTTTATTTATTAAACATGCATTAGTAGCCCTTGACATCAAAATGATCAATATTATATCATGATAATAATATGAAATATATATGATAAACATGATAACACTCTCCTTGGACCTTATTGGTGTAATATAACTCCATTGAACTTTCTTATATATTTTTGTCTTTTTGCCTCTGGCATTTCCACCTGAACTCATATGAAGTTCGTTTCTCCAACTTTTGTTACACAAAGCAACATCCCCCTACTACTCTCAAGAGAATAAGTAGGCGCCTCTTGAGGATTTCCTTCCCACGCTTTACTTTACTCACCCTCTCTCTCTACACTTTCTGAGTCTCTTCATATTTGGCCTCTACTTAGAGCACATATGAGAAGACAGAGAAGATATAAAAAATAGAGGTTCTATCAATTTTTGTTTTAAAACTCTTATGAATTGTTGGTTAAAAATTGTTCTAATTGTTCGTTGAGCAAACTTTGGTTGAATGAATCATAATTCGCTGCGTATAATTCATGAAGTTGGCTATGAAATTTCATACAAGAATGATAATATCGTGAGAAGTTACTTAATTAGAATATTGACATCATGTAAATACAGTATGAAAGTTATTTAAGTGATTTTGAATCACCAAAAATTTGAGCAAATATATTCAGGATCATCTAGTTCCCATTTCATAAGGCTTTGAAAGTCTTGCGAAACAAAGAGAAAGATTTATCAATAAAATTTATAATTATAAACAATAACAAGATCTATTGTATATTCTAAGCCAGGCTTTTCATAAATATATTTAGAGTCTATTCGCAATTTTCCCGTATTTTATTTTTGTTTTTGTTCCTTGTTTATTATTATAGATTTTATTATTACAGTGTTATCACTATAATTTTCAATCTAAGTTATATAGAAAATTTGTAATCAAGAGTTCACCAGAATATTTAATTCGGTTTATCTCCAAGTTTAGCGATTACGTACTTGAATTACTTTGAAGTTTGTTACGATGCCTTGGAGATCGCTCGTATTTACCCAAGCATAGGATCATATTGCTCAAGCACAATTACAATGTTTGGAGATGGGTCTCCCGCAAGCTTGTGCTACTATACCAGCAACTGAACTCAAACTCATGGGATTCTCAAAACACCATGATATGGTGGATGGTAGCCAGGAGTTAAGGGATCAAAGATCAAAACCAAGCACACTTTGTAGCATATTACACGTTGTCGTTTTGCATACAGAGAGCCTCGATTAATCAACAACTTCCCCGATCATTACTGCCAGCTTCAAAGCCAAATCCTCCCAACTTCAAACTATTCGTTTGATGATCTGAACATGATTGTCATCATGCTGTAGGAATCTGTTGATCCTCATGCGAATGACAAATAACTTTGAACATGGGTATCATCAATCTATAATCCATCTGCTATTAGGAAAGTACCGTACATAATAGGTCTGTCTATATGTATGAGTATGATGTTCGACTTTACAAGCAATTTCAGTCCTGCAATAACGGATCAGATGAATGATGTTGACTTCCTTTCCATAAGGCATACAGTATACAGTATTTGAAGAGCTTCATTCTTTCATTCTTCATACGTGAATATTATTTTTAAATTCATATAAACACCAATATTCTATATCATCTCTCATTGAAACTAAAACTATTATATTCATTCAAACTAAACTATTCGAATAATTTCTAAAAATATAATTTTCAATAAGGGAAACTTTGAAAATAACCCAGGCAAAAAGCATCGAAATTTCAATTGTATTTTTATTCAACAATTTCGTTAAATTAAAAAAAATTTAAAAGAAAAGGTTTCATGATACTTTGAAATAACAGTGAGTCAGTAAATGAATATGCTTCGAAATATCGATTTATAAAAGTGCAGCTGAATTGAAATTTCGAAGGAAAATTATTGTAAGAATCCACGAGAGTAGCCTACAGCTCGCAAAGGATGGCGTCAAAATCGGAGTTTGGAAAGTTTTTTTCAGGGATTAGACTGCGTGAGTGAATTATCCGAAACTCATTTTCCACGGGTTCTTTCCTACATAGAAAGTTGAATATAAAATTTCTATTACGCCCAAGTTATTGATCAGTTTGTGGTGACCAAGTCGTATTATGATGTGAAAATATTCAGAACACGAGAAGTTATCTTCATAATGGTAAATGGAATTCTTCATAAAGTTCCTTGCGAGTTCAGCGTTGAAGTTAAGTAAATTAGAAAACTCAGTTCTATACTAGATAGAAAACATCGTTATTCTTCATCCCTTGATCACTTCATCTCAACCATCCAAACTGGACATCGATGACATCAGATGAGAAAATGAAGACATCGACTGTACTGGTGAGTTTAAGAACATTTATTATTGTATATGTGGTCTATGAAGATCAATAAACAATGGACCTACCCAAGGTCACTACCTACCATCCAGTCAGGAATCATTTCAAAATATGCTACCTACTTCAATTTCCAGGTCTAGATCCTCCCCATATCAACTATTATAAGTTACTAAGCCTGTAAAATCATATTAGAACCATGAACGTACATCACTGGAGGCTCTTGCCCACGAAACAGGTGAAGTGCTATACAGTAAAAGATGCGGTCACTTCACCTGTTTCTTGGGTACGAGCCACCAGTAACATACTACATGAATCATACTAAATATACAGTCTCTAAAAAAAGTATGCCATGCAAGTGTGCATCTATTCATTGTATTCAATTAAGATTGTTGTTTAAAAATTCTCACCCTTTCCCTGGCATCTGTCTCCAATCTGTTGTCTCATTCGAATAAAAAATACTTCAACGGATACAGTCTTTAAGACAGTGTACTATTGATTATTGAATATTGACTAAGGTGGTGTGAGATCCAACTTTTTGATTTAAATGAACTTTCCAACACGCCCACAATTTGTCCTTTCAGCAGGGGAACATCAGGAACAACAGGGTAGTAGATCAATCAACCCATTCCTTCTACTCTTTTCAAGTCTATATAGTAATTGATGTGACTTTCGGCTTGACTTTATAATATAAAAGTCAGGGAATCCAATCTGTTCCAAGTTGGAAGTTACATTCAATACAAAACTGACTCCCACGCTTCGCATTCATTCACTGATTGAAGGCAGTCAATCTGTCTCGTTTCCCTCTCTTACTAATTTCTCTTTTTCAATTCTCTTTTCCAGTCTCTACTCTTTTTGTAATTATCCAACCATTCAGAGTGCTAGTCGTTCAACAGCTGGAGAATGCAGTTAATTTAGAATGGAATGGACCCATTTCTCCTACAGTGACTATATGAGATAAAATACAGTAGTCTTATAGTCACTGTAATTTCTCCCAATCAGCCTTATGGTTTTGTCTACTGGGTGGTAGACTACCTTACGGTAGGTACCGAAGTTCTTCTGAAATATTATTGATAATAAATGAGGGAATAGAATAATAATATTAGAATTAAAGATGGAGAGAATAAAGAATAAGGGGAGAAATGGATTGAAGAAAATGAATGTTTACGAAATCAAATAAGATACTTCTTACAATAATAATGAAATTCATTTATTTTTCATAGGTACTTCTTACTTGAAATGAGAACTATCTTTGATTTTCATTGTAAAAAAGCACAAAAATTCAGATTCAACCACTTCATTCATGTAGATTACATAATACAATAATTCAAATCATATGCTATAAGAATAAACGAAAATGACACTAAATAGATTATGGTTCGCTTGATTTGGCTAATTCTAAACTATGAAAACTTGCAAAATGTATCAGATCATTTATAAATATAAATTTATGCTGCATCTACAAAAAATAGCGGAGTTTAGACATATAAATTTACATTCTTGGAGAGGGATGTTCAAATTGAAGACATCTCTCTCATCTCCCATTAACACACTGAACCATGTTGTGAATGAGTAGAATGTAAGAGCGGTGAAAATTGTGCTGGAATAATTTTTGTCCAGTAAGTTACCTAATCAGCAGCAGTTGTAAACTCACATACTTTGATGCTAGAAGCGCATCCAAAGCAGAAAAAAGAGATATGAGAAATTAATATGCTTGTTGTACATGACTGGTATTTTTCAATCAAATTCATAAATTTCTCAAAATATTATTGATTATTATTTAATACCGTCCATATGTGTTTTTTATATGAATATAAGTTTCTTCTCGGCATCGCAATGTGAAAATTACATTTATTGAAAAATAGTAAACCTATCTTAGTATAAAACCAAGGTCTAGTACGGTACCCAGAGAGAATAGAATGAAAATTTATTTTCAAGTGCATGCATATAATCTTTAGTGTCATAACAAACTTCAACAACATACCTAATCTACGATGGGATCTGAAGGTGTCATCCTGTATTCGAAATTCCCGCTTTGAATGAATGGAAAATTACTATAGATAGAACGAGCTCATGAATGAGTGACTGAGATAGAATACACGGAAGAACGAGTCTGTGAACGTAACTAAATTCATTCGGTTCCAAGCCGTGCTATCACCACTCGAAGGGAGGTGTACATGGATCAATGAAATTCAACTTTACCACTCTTGTTTCTGGTTCTAGTGTCTTGGAAACGAGAAGTCGTAGTTCATTAGAGGGATTTAAGGTTGATTCAATTATTTTATAAGGCCTGAAAGCGATTCTATCCAAGAACAGAGTTGTCAGACAGATTTGCAGATGGAAGGGACTGTTCAGTTGGATTTTGTATAAGTCAGTAATATCAGGCGAGGTGGAACTACACTACCTTAGTGTCTCTGATTAATCAATTTTATAAACGTTATGAATTGCACATTGAATGATTTGTATTCTATTATTACTTTCTCCCATATCCAAGAATGCAATAATATTAAGTAATTACCGTAAATATTGAAGTAGTCAAAATTAATTACAATTGGCAAATTCAATTAGCTAGCAACAGAATTTCAGAGATACCGTAATGTATTTTTTCAATACAACGAAGTTCCTGGGAACAGCAAATTAATATGTAGGCCTATAATTTGAAAATAATTGTTTTTGGTAAGTAGAGGTTTATCAACCTCTTGCCGTTTGTCTGAAAATAATGTACCAATTCACACGCTCAACTCAAACCTAATCATTCTAATTTAGCTACAGTACATTTACGTTATAGTGAATCAATGGTTATTTAAAAGGAAAGGATGGTAGCACAGAGAAGGTAAATCTGATTTACCTTCTGTGATGGTAGTAATCAACCGAAATAGGACCTACCCTTACTCATACAAAAAAGCGCAAATAATTTACTAGTTGACCAACACACACCCTCACATCCAGAGTAATGGGGCACTCACATTCCTAGAACGAAGGAGCTCGGCACGAAAGCATCCCTTACTAATGAAACAGGCACTCACGCTTAGCGAACCTTACTCGACACACCCTCTCAGCAACCATGGACCCTCTCATGGTGTGTACGACCATTACCATTGCTCGTTTCCCGCACCTGGTCAACTCTACTAATGAGCTCCTGCATCATGGCTCTTTAGTGCTACCGCTAACAAAGCTAGATAAAAATAAACCGCCCTCACATTCCAGCCCTATTTAAAGTTGGCTTGAATTGTGGCCGTATCATGAGATACCGAAGTAAGGTGTAGTGCGGTAATGATGGGCGGTAGCCCACGATAATCAACTAGGAATTTATCACTAAAGACAAATGGTCATTTGCATGAAACTTTCATTGCTTCAAAGAGAATTAGAATATTATAATATTAGCTGGTTACTCTACGAATGCATTCAACCACCGCTAAATGATGCCATTGAATAACAATTGATGTCATAATCTTTAGAGAATTTTTGTTAGCACAATTTTGCGGAGAGTAAATCCAATTAGGGCAGAATATGTTGAAATCTGTAATTATTGAATGTAGAAATTTATAACACCAGTCATAGAGTATTCTTCTCAGCTAGGATCTAAAATATTCACAAAGATTGTACGCTTGTTATTACAAAAATATAACAATATTTTGCTAGTACTATGACGAAAATACTTCATTTTATTCAATATTTTAATCTATAATTAAAGTTATTTTCACTTTATGTCCTTTCAACTAATGAAGGAGAATCAGATTGCTTCAATCTGAAACAATCTTAATCAGATTGCTTCTTTTGCCACCAACGTGATGCGCTGAGCAACAATGTAATAATTCAGGGGATAACACAATTTTTAATTGTCAAATTAACTTTTAGATTTGAAAAGCTATACAACATGGAAACGGGAGATGATGGTTGTGAAATGATAAGACCAGTATAAAAATACTTTTTTATATAAAAATACAATAGAACATAAAACTTCTGACAAATTATGCAATTTCAGAAAATTGTGTATGCAGCAAATAAAACCCACCAAGAACAAAATTATCAAAAGTGACTCATCAAACAAGTTTTTGGTAACCAATACCAACGCAAGTCAGTTCTACTTTATTGACACCTAGCCTTAATTGATTGTCATCTTCGTCGAACTCATTACTTGATGGATCTCGATACGGTTCCAGTTGAAACATTAGACCGAAAAATTCTTTCAGATGCTGAAGAAACTTTATTCTGGAAAATACAAACATACATTGGCTAAAAACGTAGACGATTACCCTATAACTTTTCATAGATAATACAAAAAGTACAGTTAACACCCTGTAAGTTATACTTTCAATCCAAGTGACTATTGTCTTCAAATACAACTATATCTTCAAATATGAATGGAGCAATAGTCATCAATGAAAAATAGTCAATACCACTGACGGCTCGTGAGGTGAAGTGCCCGTATCTTATACTGTATTAAACTTCACCTTTTCCCAAGGCACGAGCCGCCAGTGACTAAGTGCCCGAATTTCTTTAATAAAAAAGAATGAAATGTGGAATAAATGGAGACTGTAACCATATTATATGATCATACCCTAGGTCGAGCCTAAATAACGTTCTTCCAAGTTTAGATAAAATAAGAACAAAATATTCCTGGGAGAAGAATGTGATATTCAATTTTCAATTTATTCATTCACACACGCACATAAGAGATACGATACATCAATATGAAATAAAAATTAATTACATCAATAAAAAAACATTACAATATGAAATAAATAACTTAAATATGAGAACACATTACAATATTGGAAGGCAATTTATCCATGTTATGTGGTGAAGAAGGGTAGAGGATCAAAAGTTCTTCCAACTATGGCTATCCATGTCATAGGAAGGCTATTGATCCTTGGAATTTTTGGAAAGGATTGGGAAAGGGATGTGATAGAGCACAAGTAGGGGAGTGAGCGCACTAATCAGAAAATTCTCTGCTAACTTATTTGGGTTGTCAAAGGTAGAAGAAGTAGTTAATTTTGATCCAAGCATTGAAATCTTTCTTTACTTTTTTGTTATCTTTGCACAGCTAATAATTTAGTCAGAAATTTTATAATTTTAGTGCTTGAATATATGAGTTGTCTTCTAATATTTTCAATGTTAGTATGATGGATTAGGTACTTATTTGAGGTGGGTCTTAAATTGTATTGACAGTATTATTAGTGCAAATGAAAATCATTTTTATGTTTGAATATATACTTCACTACATTCATTACGTACAACTGTCTAACTGTCAACACCTTAAACTCTTCAAAATTCAGGTTGGTTGGGAAAAGTCTAGGCTTATTTAAGATTGTTTTAATGATTGATTTTTGAATTATGAAAAGCTCTTCCAGGTGGGAATTATAACAGCCCCCCATACTGGATTACCATACTGAATTATGGACTGTACCAGTGCAAAGTATACCATTTTAAGATGACTTGAGTTTAAAAATTGTTTTGCTTCGTAGAATTTATAAGAAAGTTATCTGAAAGATAGATATTAAATGAAATATATATTATACTTGGTTGTCTGTTGTGATTTTTTTCAATTAATATTTGAATTGTGTGAATAAAGTTGTAGTAGTTTTATTACAGTATAGTTCACACAGGCTGGAAATTTGCAATTTAAAAAGTAATGGGACGGATGTCATCTCAGTTTGCGCCAACTATAGCCATCAAGTATAAAATTAAGCCTGCTTTCACATTAATGTATTATATCATGTATTGAGCCTCATGTTTTGAAATATATTATCATATGTTGAATATAATAATCAAAGTAAGTTATTGCAGGGACAAATTTGAAAATATGAGGCTCGATGTCATGATACAATTACACCAATGTGAAATAAGTAGGCTTGGGATCAACTCATCACAAGGGGATGATTTAGAACCATCACACTTCATTCAATATTTAACGGCACATTTGATTCCACATCCAATAGTTCGCTTCAATAAGTTGAAAATACTCATGTGAGCGGTTTGATTTAATTTTAATAGTTGATTTGATTCAAATTCAATAGTTTGCTAAAATAAGTTGGAAATACTCACGTGTATGGTGTTAAAGGCCCTGTAACACACTTGGACACATCTTTGGAGGTGAGTGCCATGTAGAGACAGGCAAGCGATTGAAACGCCGAGTCCACGCAGCCTCCACACGAGATTTCGTCGAGCAAAGCGTGGGCTGCATTGCGGCCGACATCTTCCGGCACAGAGTGGCTCTGGGCTGAACAGTCAGACACTGCGTCACTGGTGAATATCACTCCATCAGTTGTTTCTGCATACAAACTGCCACCAAATCCTGTAGAAAGAAAACTATTAATTTCCTAAAAGCAGAAAATTAAGAGTGGAATTTGGGTTACTTGAAGAAAATTTTACTTCGAGTACTTATTTATTATGGAATACAGTATTGTCATAATTATTCAAAGTGAGATATATTTACTAGCAGTTATTCATGGAAATTTGAATAGATCACAATTAAAGTAATTATTATGGGGCCCATACACTGGTGATACCAAACCAAACCATCCAACCACGTGATACCAGATCGGTTGGATGAGTTGGTTGCACGGTTTTTCGTGGCTTCATGAAAATTTAGTCAGCTGGCTGGATCATCGGTCAGCTGCATTCATGATTCGTAGAATTTTATGATTTTCTGGAAGTGTTTCGTGTTTACATTCGGTTTAAATAATTTAACCTAAATCTAAATTACTTTATTATTATTATTTGTTGTTACAATTGCGACTTATTTAAAGTATTTTAAGCAAAGGTGATAAGTGGATGATGATGTTTAGGCTGCTGATGATGATGATGGATGCTGAATGTTTACATTACAATTTTAACTTTAAAAAACACTTTTCACTTTACAAAATCCTAAATTTTGATTGAGTTCAAAATTGAAGATCACAGAGTTCAAACAATGAAGATCTGATAAGAAACACTAAATAAAAATGTTCAAAACCCTATTTCTAAAAATCTCATTTTTTCATAATGCAACGTCATTCTTTATTCTCATTCTTCATTCTTTATTCCTATTATCAACATGAATATAGAATAAAGTTATAATAAAATTGATCAATTCTCAGTCAATTTCCAAGTTCTTCTTACTTCGTTTTCCATATTTTTCCTCAGCCCATACGTGATCAATAAACTATTGTTTCAGTATCACCCAATGCAATAGCACAGCGCGCTTTTGTATTTTTATTAATGTTTTTACATATGAATGCATATTACTTAGATCAGCAGTAGCCACGAAACACTCAGCTTGAATTTGAAATTAGCAAAATATTAAAATAATGCACTAATGATTCATGACTCTACTGGCAGTGTCTATGAACAATTGATGTTAGATTAATTCTAATAGAAAAAATTGTGTAGACCTTTGAAACGGGAATAAATTTCATTTTAATTCAAAAAAATATGAAAGCATCATTCACCTAGGCTTAAAATACATTTTCCAAATTGCCTTTGTAAAAAATAAAAAAATAAATGAATAACCGACAAAATTTTCATATCAAACCTTTCATAATTATCCAAAAACGTTTTCAAATAACCGCGCCAAGAGTTCATTGTAATTTACAGAGAAAAAAGTCAGTATTGTTCATCTCGGAATCATAATAACATATGTTGGTAACAGTTTTGGTTTGATGGTTGGATGAATTGGTTGGATGGTATCTCATACGTCACAATTGGTTGGATGGTATTGGTTTGTTTTGGCATCACCAGTGTATGGGCCCCATTACAGTAGGCTAATTCGGAGATAAAGTTGGTTTATTTGTATTTCCCATAGGCCATATCATATCATACTTATTTAAAGAGTTTGACAAATTTACGTGACAGAACTTGAGTTTTTGGCCGAAGCCCGACTTATCATTAGGACACTGGTATGCCTTTTGAATGCTTGCTACCATCGGACTCCCCAATAAAAACTCCCCATAGAAACTCTTAACTGAGTATATCAATAACAATAAATTAAAGTAATTATTACAGTTATTTGGTAATAAAGTTTGTTAGTTTTTAATATTTTCCCTAGAAACTATAGTCTGCGAGATATTTCTTGCGACATGGAATTCTCTCTTAGAGAGGGTCTCGATGGATGCTCAGCCCTTTACTACTCTATCCCACTACCTAACTGCATTTCTCTGCTTTACTGTCATACTTGAGTGAGAGTGAGTGAGCTCTCGTTTCCACTACAGTACTGTGTTGTGGAAGGGGAAATCGCTTCCCCTACCTCAAGTCGCGAGAAATATCTCGTGGACTATAGAGTATGGAAGCAGTTATCGGAGTATGCCAAATAATCTTGTTTGCTGAAAACGTTTAAAATGGTTAATTTTATCAATAATTTCGTCCAAGTTCTATAATAAAACATAAGTGGTGTTTTCTAAAATCAATCTAGCAAAAGGTATACAATTAAAAAATACTCTACATTAATGAGTTTTAGTCTAGTCTCCTGAAAGAATCCATAGTCAAGTATTTGAGTTTCAAGGCTCATTTTGATAATTTTCTAAAATGAAAATCAGGAATGACTTGAATAACGAGGTTGAGATGGAATGGTAGTCCAACGTATGTATAAAATGCTAATTGAAATAATAGTTGAAGTAATACTAGAAAAAATATTTTTCATTACGTTCAAGTAATAAAACAGAAAAATTGCCGACTAAGTATTTTCTAGAATTCGAGTAGCATAATGTGAAACAAAATTGTGTAACAATGATACTAATATGTCAATTTATTTTCAAGAATTATAGCGTCAGTTTGATTGAGGATTGCCAATTAATGAACTTAATACTTTACCCTAACTTACTATAACACAAGCTTTTCGTCCAGGCATTAATAACAAATGAGTACAATATGTCATTATTCGGAATTCAAATTTTGGTAAACAATTTCATAAATTTGAAATAGAATGGTAACAATTGAATGCATATTAATTTAAATGATTTCGAAAAATTGTTACCTGGCGATTTTCCAGCAGCCTGACCCTTGAGATGATCAACGGTGAAAAATACATCAGGAATGAAATTGAGGAAGACACCTTTAGCTGATTCGACCATACGGTTGGCAAGAGCGGGAGACACCCTCAAAGCAAACATTGTTCCTCGAACCTTCTTCACCTTCCCCCAGTCCTTCAGCTGAAAGTTTTAGAAATAGAAAAATTATTAATTTGATGATTTGAGTTTACAAGTCTGAAGCGGTTTGTCCCAGTGGTAGAGAGCGTCTAATCGGTGAGATTAGATAAGCGACGTGCCTCTACCACTACTGTTGTAATGGTGACCGGTTCCTCTGAATTCAATTTATGAGCCTCAAAAATCGCTTCCCGGTGGTTCGGAACCCACCTAAAGCAGTAGGTCCATTCATCTCTCATCATCATCCTTCCCATTACCCACGCACAGGCCCAAGAGCCCATGTGGGCATCACCCTAACAAAAAAAGTCTTACTTTTTTACCTTCAGAAGGAGTTTTAATTCATGGAACTCAAGTTACGTGTTGAATTCTATTTGATAACGATATTTACAAAGCTTCAAAGAAAGCAAGTTTTTTCAAAACTACAAGTTTGAAATTTTCTGTAATTATGAAAATAGTTTTCTAGCGATCTGATAAAATCACTTGGAAGTTTGTACCTGATGATCAACCTCTTATGATAAAATTATGAGATTACTACTTCCTGAATTATATCTCAACATGTAAACTTCTTATTTCTGGGTTACTTGCATAGTTTCAACTGGCTCTATAATTTATTCCAGTCAATCATATAAGGTGTAATTTCCAACAAAAACTGATCACTACCAAATTCAAGTGGTGATACTCTGTAGGCTATTTACGAGTAAGAATGGTTATGTAACAGTAATAGTAATTCTCTCCTTTTCATTTACTATCCACAGAAACATGACATCCATAAGTTATAAGGTTATCCAAATCCAAACATAGACAGAGTATAGAATGAAAATATGACCATCTGTTAAGGATATAAGGTGTATTTTCCGACAAAAAATGATAAGATACTATCAAAACAAGTAATATTCAGATATTAAGAGATACGAGCTAGAAATAATCAGATACTAGCTAGAATGGTAATGATAAATGTTAATTCTCTCTTTTTCATTTACTATCCACAAAATAATGATATACCATAAAAATTCTACCAAATCAACAATCAAGTGATATTCTGTATTTATGAGTTAGAATGGTAATGTAATAGTAATATTGATTTCCCCGTTTTCATTTACTATCACAAAATCATGACATTCCTTACAAATACTGCTAAATCAAGTGATAAGTTATTCTGTATTTACAAGCTGGAATGATTATGCAACAGTAACAGCAGTTCTCTCGTTTTCATTTACTATTCAAAAAATCATGACATACCATACAAATACTACCAAATCAAGTGATATCATGTATTTCAATTGTAATGTAACAGTAATTCTCTCGTTTCCATCTATTATGCAAAATATCATGGCATAAGGTGATTCAAATCCATACATAGATAGATGAAATGACTTTATTTTACACTTTGTAAAAAATTTACAAGAGTTTGTGGGCGACGTTGAGGCATTCAAGTCCCCTCTTCCACTTAACCCACTAATAGAATTAGTATTAGAATGAAAATAATTCCTACCTGAATCGGTTTCAACTGTTTTATTGAGGGACAAACGAAGTGCACCTCTCCTCCACCTAGTGGCTCGACACCTCTCTTTTTAATAGTCAATTCAAGACCAGGATCGATCACCATGAACCTCCTCAGCACAGGAAGAGCACCGTGTTTGAAGGAATCCACCGATGGATCTTTCTGTTGAATGAAAGAAAAATCTTCAGAACTCTCAAAGAACTAGAAATTCAATCAGAATACCAAAAGGTTATTATTATTGTATTAATATTCGTTATTATTATTGTAGAACCAAACATGAATGTTATGATTCTTTTGGTTAGAATAAATAAACTAATTAATATTCTTCAATTAATTTCATACAAAGGTACTGATGGATACTAGACAAAGATAAATATTTGAAATATCATCAATTCGATTGAATTATTATTAGAAATAGTATGAATCACATATTGTCTGTCCAAGCAAAGAAGACCCTCTGGCAAGATGGGAGAATGACTCAAGCTCGGCCAGTATTGAAAAATTATCAATTTATAGTAGTCAATATTTCCATATTTATATTTATAAGTAGACCATATTTATAATTCCTGAACTAATATTGACCAAGCTGGAGTCATTTTCGCATCTTGCCAGAGGATCTTCTTTGCTTGGACAGACGATACAATGACTGGACTCATAACTCTATAGCCTATTAATAGTGGGAAGATGCTTCAAAAGCATACTTACTGAATTCACAATTCCAATCAATTTATTGCTATAAAAACATACGTAGCAATAACAATATATGATAAGCTTGGTAACTTATATTTTATTCACCTTTGGCTTTTCCAACTTGATTCTGCATTAAACTGTAGATCAAGATGAAAAAAAAACAAAAAGTAATTTAGAAATTAATGTAAGTTTTAAAGATACTTCCTGTTATGCATGTGCTAGCTAATGTTTCAGTTGTGTAAATTAAACCAATGATATAATACAGTATTAGCACTGGCATAATAATAAAAAAATTGAATAACAAACTTGCCTGGTTACAAGTCACGCCGCGAAGAATAATACTGAGCGGCTTCTTGCAGAAAGGTGCAAGAGCCATCAGAACTTCCAAATAGTAGCCGATTCCTCGCAGCTTGCAGCATTCGTGAGTGAGAGTTCCTCCAATCAGAGCACCAGGGGAAAATGAGAATGCTGTGCCAGTTTCACTCACTTCAAGCCAAGTACCATTAGTAAGCTTATCTAGCAAACGGAGAAGGTTTGCTTCGTATTCTGAAAAATTTCAAAATATGAAAAGGAGATATCAGATAATAACATTGGCAAAAAGCCGCAGCTTGAGAAAGTTACAACTTGACAAGTACAATATTTACAGTGAATTTCTTAAGTAATATCATAGACAGAGTTTATATATGTCTACTACTTCTACATCTATGTACTATATCTATGGTAATATCAAGATTATACAGGAAAAATAGCTCGAATTTCGGTGCCAGAGTAGAATTGTTATCTTATATTCTTGAGAATAAAGCCTTTTTAAACGTCGTAACATTATAATTTTCTAAAGACAAACACGTTTCCAATAACTGGTTGGTGACAGCATCAAAGCTATCCTTGATACCTTCGGAAACTCTTCTACTTGTAATTCTAACCCTGCTGCAATAAAAAATATGACTCTTGTGAAGAAGTAAACTTCAGGCTATAAATGGCTACCAGGCTACACAGCTAAGTTATGACATTATCATATTATGTGTATTAGATTTTATTTGTGTTTGTATCGAGTACGGTAATGGTAATTTGTATTTAATGTTTCATTCTACTCATTTTATAAATAGTATTTGTGATTTCTACTAGACATAAAAGACGTTCAGTTCTTGTGGGCAGGCCACACCAAGCTCGCTCCCGCTGCGGTAGCGAAGTTAAAAAACTCGCTTTCCAATTCCCATGGTATTAAATTGTGCAGACCACACTGATCTCGCTCCAGCGGAGGGAGTGCCTCAGAGGTAGTTCAACTTCGCCTGCTAGGCGAAGTTATAACACGTCTGCTAGCGGTACTACCGCTTCGGTAGCGAGCGAGCTCGGTGTGGCCTACACACTTTAATAACATGAAAAGCGATTTTCGCTATCGGTAGCGCATACGCATTCCCTCATTACTAGAGGACTACCGCTATCGCCTATCGGACGTTTTTTGGTCTGGCCTGAACTACCACTTTGGGAGCGAGCTCACTACCACTGACTTTAGTTCATGAATTTATAAAACAATATTCAATAATTTAATACGAGAAAATCAAGTACATACCTGTTAAACCAGGATTATCTTCCTTGGCTCTTATCTGTGTTATTTTTATTGGTTTTCCACTGACAACAGAAAGAATCAATCTCTGTCTCATATACTGACTACCTTTAAACTCGAGAACATTTTTTCCAACCATGGTAATAAGAATTTCCTCTTCATAAAAACAACCCAATAAATGAACCTATTAATGTGAATCCAGAATTTAGAATAAACATAACCTAAAATAAGAAACCATGTGCAAAATTGAATTGCACTGCTAGATTGATTGGGAGGCAGACCACACGGCATCCATTCAGGACAATTTTTCAATCTCCCTCATTCAAATAACAATCTATCTAAGAATAACAATTAAATATTATTCATTCACATCCGATTATCACACAGCTTTAAGGTACCTTACTCTTTAAATACTTTGACTTGGAATACTGGGATGCAGAAAATCGTTAGATGAAGATGAAAACTAACAGTTGGTGGTACTGCTCGTGCTCGATACTTGCAGCTGTGAGCAAAAGTCAGCTGTTCACTAGTTTTTCAAGAAAATCGCCACCGCCAGTCGGCAGACAGCTATTTCTTCATGTTGGAGTACAGAGTGTATTTACCATAATGTACCAATCTATAATATTATATTTATTACAGTGTGATGTTGAATTTGTTTAAATATTTTATATTGACTCTTTGAGTAAAGATGATAATGAATAGAGTGTGTACAACTGAACAATATCAAAATATGATGTGATAGCTTACATCAAACATTCAGAATAAAATCAGTGTGTGAACACTTTTAGTTATCATTCAATTCATAGGCTTTCAACTCATCAGTCACATCAAGATGTTTTTGCCTTATAATTGAGGGTTCGTGAATTATTATGTGTGTGTAGTTATCAAAAAATGAAGTTTACAAAATTTGGTGTAATCGCATTGTTTCTCATACTCTTCATATCAGTATTCATTGCCAAGGTCTCCAATATCATCACAGTCAAAACTGATGCTTGGGAAAAGTTTTTCCCGAAGAACAAAAGAAATGAAAATGACAATGACCAGATTCGTATGGGAAATACCATTAACCATCTTATATGGTTTATTCAGGTACGTAACACTTTTCCTTTATTCTAGCTCTCTTATATCCATAGTGTATTATGTATTCTCTTGAAGAAATGAACGATTGATGAAAAACTTATCTGAGAACCAGGCCTAGTCAATAAGTAAAATAATTAGTGAAAATTAAATTTATATTAGGGATTAGAAAAGGACATTTAGATTCCAATACCCTACTTTTCCCCAGAAAGAGTAAACTGTATATTGTGTATAGTTTATTTAACTTGTTTTCATTCAGTGTTAAGTATAGGTAAATTTATTTGAACAATCTCTTCCTCATTTGAAATTATTATATAATTGCCTACAAGCAGCTGAAAGAAGCTTGAGTTGAGTAGGGTTGAATATAAAATTAAAGCGCTTGTGGAATGCCTTTCATTTAAGTTAATCTCTGTCAGAACAGTCTAAATATGTCTTTGAGAACGAATTAGTGTAGGCTACACCTATGATTAACAGAAATCAATATCCTACATCTGTTTAGGAAGGACATCCACAACTGATGGAGAGGGAGATTATTGGTACCCGGTATGTCAGAGCACTTGGCTCCCTTAATTAAAAAATGGAATAAGTTAAATTAATAAAAAATGAACCTTAACATACATAAATACATAATTTGTATACAAAGTGTTTCATTTGTATATATTTTAATAAGCTACATGATTATATGGGATTAGTTTTTCAATTTGGAATTATCAAATTTATTGTTTCAGGTGTCCGACCTTCACATAAGTATATTCCATGACTCTTCAAGAATTACTGAGCTTCAAGAATTTTGTGACTTAACTGTTGGAGTAATAAAACCAACTGTGGTTCTTGCATCAGGTAAATTTCATCTTTAATATCCAAAGTAAATTACTTAATTGTCCGGTATTGAATATTGAATATTATTATTGAATATTATTAAATATTGTATTGAATATTTATAGTTGGTATTGTTTTAGAATAGCCTTGAAAGATTTTCAGACATTGATAGAAAAAACATTAAATTAAATGGTTTGGCATTTGGCCATCTTACAAAAGTTGAAAATGAATTCTAGGTTCGACTGGGATTTAAAAAATTGTTTATCTTTGACCTTATAAAAATATTTAAGCATTATTCATATGAGTAGTTAAAAATGCGATATTGTTACTGTAATACTAATAAATTATTGAAAGCTGCTCTTCCCTTATCTAAGTCAATAATTTATTTGCTTAGCGTTTCGTAATTCTTTCTATTGTTCTATGGAAATAGACATCTAGGTCATAACTAGCTTTCCAAAATTTTCAAATCATTGTAATGTTTGACTCATTGTTTCAAAGAATAGAAAACTGCGTTGTGATTTCTTAATCTGGTGAATTATATTGTTTAGTCATGTAACCAAACAATAGAACAAATAATATTTGCTCACTTTTAGTAAAATTCAAAGACCAGCAGCTTTTTTTTATTTGAATTTTCAACTTTGATTTCATTCAAATTTCGTTTGTTCACAGACCTGCAGCATTTTTGTTCAACAATTTCATTCTCATGAATTTGTTCTACACTGATTCCCTCATCAGCATAATATGATCCATATGATTATGATAAAATTGTAATATTCAGAATATAGTTAAAAAGCTCAGTAATTCTTTATAATTCACGTAATTACTTGGTTTCTGAGAAGGCTTGTATCACAGGTTCAAAGTTATCAAAAAACGTTTTCATTTTGATCTTTCAAGGCACTAAATTTGTTGAGCAGATCACTTTTAGCCAGGCCTACGATGTTCGTGTGGAGTTATTGATTGAGCAAATGCTAGTACAGTCAAGTGCAAAGTTGAGCAATGCATCGAACATTTAGTAGGAGTGATTTTTTCATGAGAGATCTTGTTTAACTGTGACTTGTGACAAAACGTTTCAAAGTTATTTCAGCTCAGTATAATTTTGTCCAAGCTAAGAATGCCCTCTGGCAAGATGGGAAAATGACTCCAGCTTGGTCAATATTTGTCCAAGAATAATAAATGTGGTCTTAATAGTAGATAATAATAATAATTATTATTATTATAGATAGATAACAATAAAAAATAATTAATAGTGGATCAAATTGTTTCCTACGATTTGAGATCGAATTGATAATTTTTGAACCAATATTGACCGAGATTAAGTCATTTCCCCCTCTTGCCAGAGGCTCTTCTTTGCTTGGGTAGACTATACTAAATTCAGTCTGACCTCAAATTGTATTTGAAGATCGTATTGATAGTAAATTATCACCTCGATTTATATATCTATTCTATTATTAATTATCTCTTCTCTATTGCAAAATCAACAAAAAACGTAATTCTTCACGATTTAGTTTTTTAGAATTATACCTTTGATCTTTCAACCTTTTCCAACACTCTCTCAATTATGTCTTCACGAATTTTAAACCTTCAATCAACCGATTCAAATTTAGGAATGAGTCATATAGAAATCAAACCTTTTTGAATTGAACAAATGATCTTGGAAATATTCCTATCTCAACAAAAAAACTAAAGCTTGGAATAAAAAAGTTCAATAGCAAGTCCAGGTTTGTAAAATTTGAAATGAAAGTAAACTAATTATTTTAAACAGGCTATTAGACTTGGCATTCTGCCGTGAGCCGAAGGCATTGTTACATTAGAACAATTTCAATATATAGTTACATACATTAATAATTCTCTCTTGAATAAAAAGATGAAAATTGGCTTGGTTTACGTTTCATAACTAAAATATTGTATTTAATAGAAAACTAATGCCTAGCTTTCAAGTGTCCATCACTGATTTGTATTATACAATCAAATCTGAAATGTATTCTTAAATAAATGATGAATTGATTTTAAGTTATGAGAAAAGATTTGAGGCATTGTAAAAAGATCTCTAACTAAAATCTGAGAAAATTTTGTGTGAATTACAGATTTCTATTTTGGCTCTTGAAACTAAACCTCCTTGAGAAAAATATGAACAAGCATTCAGATAAATTTAGACTTAAATTGCATTTCTTATATTTTATGTGCTCTACCTACGTCTTTGAAAATTTATAAAACCATCTCTGTAATAAATATTTCAACACATAAAGCTAAATTATTCCATGTTGCTTTCCATGACGAAATACTTATTAACACTTTATGATAAAAAACTACTTGTATTTCACAGTTCTTATTAACACTTTATGATAAAGTGCTAAATTTATTGTCTTTAAATAAGTAAGTTCGAAATGTTTTTCAAGTGTGGAGGCAGTAACTATTCAGTAGTTTTTCAGTGTGGACACAGTGTAATAGAGACACGGAGGAAAAATATATGACTCCCAATATCATGTAACTATAAAAGAACACACCAACTCATTACAACAGTCATTGAAAAGTCTTGATCTTTCAGTTTACTTGTCAGTGCAAAGACCCAAGATGAATCGTTGTTTGAAAGACAAACTTAAATCGATGTTTGAAATACTCGTACTGATACTATTTGAATAGTATTCAACACACAGTCTCAATCATTTGCGTCTCGAACATAGTTCATAAGTAAGTCTGATGGGACAATTGAACTAATAATTTCAAATTGAATTAAGCATTTACATTTTCAAATACTCTTTTCTAAATGTAATTCATTAATTTTTTTAAAGCTTTTAGATCGAAATTGGGAGATATTTTATAGGCCTATTCAATTCTCTTTATTCTCTTCTTGTGCATCTACAACATAACTTATTGATTCCTTGCATTAAATTATTTGTTCTCAGGTGATCTCACAGATGCCAAGCAAGATAATAACATCGGTTCTAGTCAATTTGAAGGAGAATGGATTCAATATAGAAGAGTTCTAGATAAATGCAAAGTCACTGAGAAGACTGTCTGGCTAGATGTGAGAGGCAATCATGGTAATTCCATATTCATAGAATAGATTTAGCGTATCACTTATTCTTTAAAACTTCCATCTATTTAAGACGCATCAATTATGTATCACATTTTTTTCGTTTTGCCATTTCTATGCCAATCGAAAACCAATAGAATCTCCTTTCTTTTTC
This sequence comes from Sogatella furcifera, assembly GCA_017141385.1. Taxonomy (NCBI): domain Eukaryota; kingdom Metazoa; phylum Arthropoda; class Insecta; order Hemiptera; family Delphacidae; genus Sogatella; species Sogatella furcifera. The sequence continues at coordinate 31,775,253 of CM029549.1, read as the reverse complement.
TCTATGGGTAATTCATTACACTTCTAACTGATTAGACATACTATTTATTTCAAAATTTTATTGAAAAATATTATATAGGTCAAGTCGAGCTCTTGAGCACAGATACTTTTGGTCCCAAAAAAATTACAAATAATATATTTTCAATGCTTACATAAGAAATCCACCACAATATTAAGTCAGACTAATATGTAAGAATAATTCCTAATTGTGTAACTTACAAGAAAGTGTTTCTCTACTGTTTTTCAGTGTTCGTTAGAAACTATTTCAAACCTATTCTTAGCGAACTACTATTCATAGTAATTTCTCCAATCATGCTTGATAGATTATTTTTTTGTCTCAATGGTTCAAAAATCCAGAATTTTTTGCATGGTGGACAAACTTAAAGCTTCTGATATTATTTTATTCTAATTCATGCTATTAAAGTCTCTTGTTGTCTATTATCTATTTGAAATAATAACTTTTCATGAGAAAGAAAGACGATACTATATATTTATTTTTTCTTCTCTTCTAGAATTTAAAATTTTCATAAATAATTCAGTGTAATGAAAATTTTATCTTGTAAATAAAATCAATAAATATTTCCTTGAATTATTGTACTTTTTCAGACAATTTCAACGTGCGAGGACCCAAAGCAAAGGAAAACTATTTTCAAAGCTATTCAATGCAAGGCCCAACGAATCCTCATTCATACATTTATCAAGTTACCACCAAGGATAATGATACGTGAGTGTATTTTTATTTTATAAGGTTCTGAGGCTCTTATTCGAATAGGCTCTAAGGATTCTTCTCTCATAATTTTTAAATAATTTGAATTTTTTGTTTACCTTGGAATTTGATTTTTTCATTATACTCATTATACTTTTTATCGTTAGAATATGAAAAAGACTGTAAGCAAATGTTTCTGTGTTATTACACTTGTGGCAAAGGCGTGTAAATCTCTCATTGAAACCTTATCTTACGCTTACTACCCGTTTTTAATTTGCGAGGCGACTATTTGGAGAAGTAAAGTTTACTTTCAATACAATTTTCGCCAATATAGGATTACTGATATTACCTCAATATAGATGCAAAGTCACCCTTCACATAAATTATAAGTGAAGAGCTATAGGCCTAAATAGAATTCCAAGGTTTATAATTCATTCAATTACTTTATTAATATTCCATTCATCGATCTCTTTTCACAAAAGATTCTTATCTTTCATGAAGGCTGTTATTCTTATTAAATACTATACTATGTATAATGAAAATTATAAATCTCTGCACCCTTCTGGTATTTATTCCAACCCAATATTTTCAAATCCAATTTATTTATTTATTTTTTATTGCGTATGATGCCTTTTAGCATTTTAGCTTGTGCGTGGGTAATGGATATTGAGAGCAAAGGTGATTGATGAGGTGAAAAACAGCCATGCCACTGGGATTCGAACCCAGTGGCAGTGCTAGCGGACTGAAGGTTGTGACGCCCTAGCTCACTGCGCCAACCAGGCCGGCAATTACTCTTCCTGTATGGAGTATAGTGACTACTAATATGGTAGTGTATCACTATGTTTGATAATACCAATACCATTATGATAATATACTAGTATAGAATTATGTACAGTTTACAGTGATATAGAGATAGAATACAATCAAGTATTGAATCTATCGACTCTATGCCAAGCCTACATAAATCATTTCTCTGTTGTGAATGAAGTTGAACATTAGCAAAGATGAGAATGAGTTCATGCATTATTTTAATTTTAGTAATTTAGTAATTTAATATTTAAACTTAGTTTTCTAAATCGAGATTCATTTGATCAATACAGGTACTCGTTCGCAGCTTTGGACGCCTGTTTGGAGCCTGGTCCGCGGCGTCCTTTTAACTTTATGGGTGTGATCACTGCACCCGAGATGGAGAAAGTGAAGGCAATCAGCCAGCAAGCGGTGGGCAGCAACATGACGGTTTGGTTCGGACATTACCCGACCTCTTGTATTCTTTCACCAAGCAAGGATGGAGGGGTGAGTTGTATATGTATTAGTTTTGTTTCTATTATACAGTATAATAAGGTAAATTCATTGAATAATATCGACAATTATAGCTGGTAGCAAAAATTGAGGCGATTGGTAAATGACCTTTATTAATTCTCAGCTCTGTCAGGACAGTCGGAGAGCTGTCAGCGAGAATGCATCGAAACGAGAGCGATTCCGATTTGGTGTACACGTGTACTATAGTGTGTTCTTCTAGCAAAGAAGACATTCTGGAGAGATGGGAAAATGACTAGCTCGATCAATATTGGTTCAGAAATGACGAATTTGATCTCAAATTTCAATAAACACTCTACAATTTAGACCAAATTTATAATATTTGAACCTATATTGACAGAACGGGAGTAATTTCTCCATTTTGCCAGAATTTCATCTTTGCTCGAACAGACTATAGTATTTGGTGTACTTGTACTTGTTTTACTTGATCTTGGTTTACTGGTACTTCGTGTTATTGTTCTTGTTCTACTTTCACCCGAAGTACAAGTACTTTGTACTTTTGTTCTTGTTGTACTTTCACCTGTTGTACTTGTACTTCGTGTATCGTCTGCCAAGTGCTAACTTGTTCGAATAACCAAATTAATTCGGACCAAATCTTATATTCTGGACTAACTTGATACTCAGGACTAAATATAGTGACTGAGCAACCAAGCTCTAGCTTATTTCTGGGCTACAGAAAGTTCAAGCAACTGGCTTATACTCTCACCGTACTGGCAAAGGTTAGGTAATACTGGGTTAAATAAACTCAATGATATTAGCACCATATTATTCTATCAAAGCAATTAATCATCGACTTGAACGTTTAACTCGGTTTCTAGATGTTGTTCCATAGTTTAATCAGTAACGAGTTGAAGTAAAGTAGCGGCTGAGAAATATTTATTTGTTGTTGAGTCTTACAACTGGTTGTTGAGTCATCATACTGGGAATGACTCTCTTGATTCTCGGGCAACACCGATATGCCCAATTCTGTGTTGGCGATTAAGTAGTGTTTAACCTCTCCTTGCTCTACTGGTCATAAATATCTGTCATCAGCACAAAATCTCTCAGCCGCCTGATTAATTCATGGCCGCTTCTTTATTATTTTATTTATTTACATATGAGTCTAGTGATGTAAAATTCCCGGGAATTTAAGATTGGGGAAATATTCCCAGGGAATTTAAGGGAAATATTCCCAAAAATCATAAATTCCTGGGAATTTTTGGGAATTTATAATTTTTTCCATCTAAAATGACTAAAAAGGCGTTTTTTGGTACTCAAAGTCTCAAACACCTGTTATACAATATATTTAAGTGAAATATATGAGAATGAATAACTTGAAAACTTTGATAAGTTGTAATTTAAGTTCATATACTGATCATTTTCATGGAACGTGTAAGGAGTAAGGAGGAATGAGCACTCAATTAAAGTGTTTTAGTATTCAATTGTTAATTACTACTATCTTACTATCAATCTAATACTTAAATACTGTCATCTAGTATTACAAGTTGAATCTATTTTTTCTTCACTAATAAAATTTAATGCCTGTAACTGTAAGACATGTAAACTATAAACATAAGTCAAAAAATTGTTAGGTGTACTTCGACCTCCATTGCATGAGAACTTAGAAGTAAGTTTATTCTATTTCTTTGCAAAAAAATAATTAATCCCTTAAACAAAGAATAGAATAGAAAACCAGAAATTAGAAATTCTCAAGAATCATTAAGGCTTACTTGACTTGTAATGAATAAGAGTCTTTGTAATACCGGTAATACAACGTAATAATACAATATTTATGGCCACAGAAGTTTTTCATTTTGCATCAGATAATACAGGAAAGAAATAGCCATTCAAGAAGCTAACTTTCTCATGATTGTTGAAATCTAATCCCAAGGTTTTTTTAATTTCTCTCAATGTCATTTCCAAATTCATAATTCTATTATTATGTATCTGAATTATATTCATGTGTGAGTCGTGGACAAAATAGTTTCATGTGACAAACCATCAAAAATTTGTTACCGAGATAACAATGGCAGAAAATTAGGAATTTTCAAAAAATATTATTTTTTCTAATTTTTGGAGGTTTTACTCAGGTTCTAAAATTATCAATTCCTATTTAAAATTAGCTGAGAAATTCAATGAAACCAGTTTTAAGTTTGGAACTTCGACGGTTATTGAGATTATGGGAAAATATTTAAAAAACTCAATTTTTCAACATTCAAGGGTTATAACTGGATTAGGAAACGCTACTAAACTCAAATTTTTCACTTGTGCTATGTTTTGTCTATTTTGTTATTTTTGATCGCTATTTCTGAAATCTAGGTAAGATTTACACAATCGCCGCCAATCAAAATTTTTTCTGAACCCGACTCTCTTCAACTTTGATTAATAAAAATACAAATTTATGATTCCTTATCCTGTTATAACCCTTGATTGTTGGAAATGGCGTTTTTTAGAATATTTTTCCCATTATTTCAATAACCATTAAAGTTACAAACTTCAAACTGGTTTCATTGAATTTCTCAGCTAATTTTATATTAGAACCTGAGTGAAACCTCTAGAAAATTGATATTTTTAAAAAAATCTCAATTTTCCGCCATTGTTATCTCGGTAACTAAGCGTTTTTGGGGGTTCATCCTATGAAACTTTTTGTCTACTTGGTGTAAGGAATCAGCCTGAGATGTATTGCACATTCCTCCTGAAACAACCTGTATAGCTGGATTGGAAAAGGAGAAAGACAAGAGCACAACACTAACACATTCATTAAAAAATGAGAAGAAAGTGATGTCAATACAGCAAAGTGAGCAAAATAGTCATTACAAGGATGATTTATAGCTTGTAATGTGAAAAGTGACAGATTGATAAATTCAAATTATTTTGAAGCAGTTAATAACGTGAAAAGTGACTCAGATTGATCAATTTCAATAATTTTAAAGCAATTTTTTAAATTACCTTAAATTCCCAAAATTTCTGGCCAGGGAAATATTCCCAAATCATAAGTTCCTTCCCACTGGGAATATTCCCGATCCACATCACTGCATATGACTATTGAAATAAAAATAGTTTATTTTGGTGCTACACTACTTTGTAAAGCAATCAATTACAATAAACAGGCTTATTAGACAATTCCTCTTTTTTGTGTTGTTGTGAAGGTTATATTATGGTCTAAGGACAATATCTAGTATTTTGATCCATTACAGAACCTTATAATAGTTTCAAGATGTTGTTTGAATGACATAGCGCATTAGCTAAGTGATTAGTTTTAGTTGAATTTCTGTTGAGGTGAGATCCGTGATAGGTGAGACAGGAGTCGCCTACCTGTGTGGCCATCTGCATACGTTAGCCGGCGTTGTACCCAACATGTACACCCTGCAGCACGCTGGCTTCCTCGAGCTCGAACTCGCCGACTGGAAGGATAATAGAATGTGAGTTGCATCGCTTCACAATGCTATTGAAATTAATCAAGATATTCGAGATATTCGAGACATTATCAAATTATAATAGCTGATAGAATTAATGAGCAATTACAATAGATGAACGGCAACAGTGTGCTCTCATTCACTTATTGAGAGAATGCATTGACTTGAGACTTTGTGCTGCATTTTAAGGTTTGCGAGGACTATATTAATAATATTATGACACTTGTCTAGTTTATTTTGTTCAATTTTTGCTTTTGTGTACTTCCAAGTTGGAACACAGTCTAATAACAATTTTTTGGAACTTCTAACAATTTTGTAAGTAAATGATGAGAATATTTGAAAAATAGTTTTGTCTTGTTTCTGAAAAATTAATAAATAATATAATCATAATAATAAAATATTATTTTAGTATAAGATACTATTAATATCAATTACAGATACATCAGATACTATTAATATCTTCATTTATGTGTTTCTATTTGATTAATTAATGAATTCACGAATGAACGCATTCATGCATAAAAGATATTGTCAATTCCACAATTCTATACCCTATTCACGATCACTTGAGATGAAATGAACAAAATTTTTGCGTGTGTGTGTGCGTTTAAGTATGGGTGGCTACCTCAGCCACGACAAAACATAGCATTGGCAATGCGAATGTGTGCAGATGAGTCTGCTATTTTATTTGTTGGGAATGTATTGTATTTGTTTATTTTGTAAAAGTCATCGTGAATGAGATAGTATTGAATTGCCAATATCCTCAAGTTATTCCAGTTATTCATGCATTAATTCATGAGTTGAACCTACATCAAGATACTTTAGTCCTCGCAAACCTTGGAATGCAGCACACAGTTGCTGTTGGAGCCGGGCAGCTCTAGCTGCGCTGCTCTAGCCATCACAACTCTATTCACAAAACTATATTAATAATATTATAAATTTTCACTATGTTATTAGGGCTACTATTGTCTAATAAATCAATAAATAGTGAAATTCACACTTTTTGAGACATTTTCAAGTAAATTTCAGAGATTTATTATATATTAGTAGCTCTAATAACATGATGACCATTTACAATATAGTTACGTGAATAGAGTTGTGATGACTGGAGCAGCGCAGCTAGAGTAGGGCAGCTCCAGCAGCGCAGTTGAAGCCGCGGCAACTCAAGCCTCTAGCCGCTGCCGCTTGGGAATCGTACCTTTATTTATTTATTTCATTGGAAAAATACAATAATTGAAGGAACGAAAAAACAGGCGTTAGCCCAAAAATTCTGTTACAATTCTGATAAAAATGTCCAAATTCAGGTAAGGTCCCTTTTCAATACTCACTTAATAAAATTTCCACTCAGAAAAAAAACACCACCGAGAATTTTGAATTTAGGTTGACACAGAAAAAAATTTAGAAAATCCATTCTTAGGACACTAGTCTAGTTTATTTCCTTTTTTAAATTTTGCTTTTAACTAATTACAATTTTGTTGGAACTTCTAACAATATTGTAAGTAAATGAGAATATTTGAAAATAGTTTTGTCTACGTTTCAGGTTCAGACTGGCAGCAATCGACCATGACATGTTCTCTTTTATCGATATCAAGCACAGAGATTGGCCGGCTATTCTAGTGACCAATCCAAAGCATGCGTTGTTCGCAGCTCCCGGTAAAGAACCATTAAAGAGAATTGAAAGTTCTACACATATCAGGCAAGTACTCATGGCCTAAATAATATTCCTGATTATAAAATAATTAAGAATTAAGAATTTAAGATAAGAATTAAGAATTAAGATAATTAAGAATAATTATCTTATGAAAATAACTTTGAAATTGCAGCTTCACAGCTTTAATATCCTGAAAACTGATGCTTCAGAAAACTGATACTTCTATGAATATTCATTCAAAATACAGCTCTTTCACGTTCTTGAATGAAACGCGAATAATTATCCAATTTTTCCAATAGAAAAATCTTTTGTTTATTCATTACATTTAATAACAAATAATAAATACTTGAGAAAGACAAATACTTAGTGAAAGAAAAACAGGCATACCATTACAGTACTGTACTTACTATTTCTAGCACAATTTTGAAAAATGTAATCGAAATTTCCATGTCAAAATTTCTGTTTATGCCAAATAGATATGAAAATTGGTTTGATATCATTATATTCTTGAATTTTAAATCTTACATTATACATAACTGTGCATAAAATAATAATTTTATGATATGAGAATTGGATTGAGGGTATTATATTTGTCAATTTAAAATATTGATCATCATACTTAACTGTACATAGTTGAAAAAAAAATGAAAACTTTATCAAGAATCTTCTCATGGTATAAATTATGTAAATAATTAAAAAAAATTGTGGGTTTTCATAAGTCAATTAATATCTTAATTTAATTAATTTTGTTGTGCTTTTTCCAGAATACTTGTTTTTTCTCTATCAACTGTTATCAAAGTGAAAGTACGCATAGACAAGGGTAAATGGGAAGAATGCAATCATCTAGAGGCTCCGCTCTTCACCTATCCGTGGCAACCCGAAAAATATCAATATGGCCTGCATCAGATAGAAGTAAGAAGTATAAGAAATAAGAAGTAAGATTTGAGTTGAGAAAAGTTTAAATTTTTCAAATCATGTTCTACTATTCTCATTATTTTCAAATTATTTGAAACTCTTTTAATTCCAATTCATATGAGAATCACTTTGGCCTTGGAATGTAAGTTCTTAACGTTGTTTTTTCAATTGAATCAGTTGAAAAATTCTATCGTGTGTTCAAACGCTCTATTTAATATTTCTCCAAAAAAATATTATTAAGAAAATTAAATTGTGAAGCATATTGACAAATACAGTTAGTTGGATAGATTTTCCACTTCTCTTGTACAATGTTTTTAAAAGTTGTGTGAATATTTCAGGTATATGCTGCAGATTTGGAAGGCAGAAATAAAATAATTTCCCAACCATTTTCTTTGGATGGTACCACTCTGAGTTTTGGATTTATGCCCAGATTTATTCTCATGTGTGACGTAAATACGCTGGTGAGTATCAAATCATGCAAAACTCAGTATTTTTTATTATTTTGAATGAATTTTCAAATGTATTGAGAACATCAACATCGCTAAATATTCAATGTCTGAGCAAAAATGAGCAACTATAATATTATACTTTTGAAGAAATAGTAGTTGTTGCTGTTTTGAAATTATAAGAGAAAATTTTTATCGTCAACTCGAATTTACTCGTACAAATAGGCGTACAAATATGGATTGTTAAATATTGTTGAATAGTAGGATTGTTATTTCATATTCAAAAACGTTAAACACCAAAAACCCATTATGATGTTTTTTAACGTAAATCCAGTCTTTCCTCAGACAAGGAAATTTTCTCTTTCAAATAACTGTGAATAATTAGTATTGCTGACGCCAAAAATTAAGGTGGTTGGCGAATGGTTATTATCAGTTCTCAGCTCTGTCAGGACAGTCGACAGATGTGTGTGAAAGTACAATGAAATAAAAGCTATCCCAGCTATACTAATTCGCTCTAGAAGTGCTTCAACTTGTCCTGTCAGAGCTGAAAATCAATAACAGTCATTCGTCAATCACCGTCTTTTTTGTGCCAGCTATTAGTGTAAAATTGCGATCCAATAGCATTTTCCATTTTATAGATCCAGTTTGCTTTCTCCTATTCGGGTTAATATCAACTTATTTGACTAGACATTTATAAAGACAAGATTTAATGTCGATTTTTGCATTCTTGCCACAGTTTTTTATTAGCCTCACATTGATATTTATGAGTGTGCAATAAAAGCATTTTGAACAAGTGTTTTCTTCGTGAAATAAGCTTTTCAATAGAGAAAATTCTCTCATTGTGACTGAGTGAATAGTAGTGCTTTGATTCAGAGAGACAATACGATACCAGACCTATGGCACCTAGCTGGAATATGAGAAGACAATTTAATATGCAATATTGTAATTATTGGTTTCCAAAAGTGATTAATAATTAATCAATTCTTTCAATCATATTTTATTTCAACTGAATTTAATAATCAATTCATTTATCATAAACTAATTCAATCGTTTTGTTCATATCCATGGTTTATAGAATATTTAAAAGTTTCAGGCAATGAAAACCACAATTCGAAAATTTATTTTAGTGAGAGATATAATACGCATATCATTCATCAGTCTCATCCTAAATTATGAAAAATGTAGAAGTTATAAGAAATAAATATTCTTTTTTCAAATATTTATCTGTATGAATATAATAATCACGATTTCTATTAGAAAAGCTTAACAATCCCCCATTGATTCTACTTTTCACCAGGATAGATTTCTAATGTAATATATATTTTATGACTGAAAAGTGTTTTCACACAGTGCTTCATTTTTTAACCAACTCAGTTATTTGTACTCAATGTTATAAAATGTGATTTTCAAGGGAACTTGTATTTTTATTTGTTACAGTTCCATTTATTATTTGGTTTGACGGTTGCTGGCTGTGTTCTACCTCTATGTATATTGCGTTGCATAAAAAGGGCAATTGTTGGTGGGTAGGCCTTTTCTATTCGTAATTTTCTACTCTGTTTTGAAACTAGAAATTCATAATATTTATTTCACAAGTATTCAATATTCACGTTGAATTACTGTTCTGCTCAAATTGATATTCATGTGATAAATTACTCAAGCCTTTTTCACTATAGAATAAATTTTCTATTTATTATAAACCAAATTTTTTGTTCAATTGAAATAATTCTCAATCTCGGACTTTGATTTTTGTATTATGCTGTCAAAAGGCTAAAATAATATGTAATTTGTTGATTCAATGTTGATGAATACAGTAATATGCTTTTTCTTTTTTTGCATGCAATAATATACGAAGTAATGCATGAAGTAATAATGTATTACTTCACCACCCCAATAGTATCCATTATTACTGTATTATTACTTGTAAATATGTAAATTTTATGTCTCATGCACTATTTCTAACTTTTCGAACATTTTAAAATACTTTCTTCAATGCTTTGTTCCAATAAATAGGAAATTACTTGGCATGTCCACGATTTCGTGTTAGATTCGTGCAACGTCTGCTGAGGAGATGGTGGCTCATATCGAATGTAGATACCTTCTATTATGCATTCATCTTATATCCGCTGTACATCGCTGTTGGTGAGCTTAACAATTTTCAGTTCCTTTTTATCATCAAGTTAGAAAATTAATTCACATACCATATCTCTCAAATTTCTCATATTTTTTCCTTTTTCTAAGCTCTCAACTTACAGTAGGGTTGATGAAGTCCCAACAGAAATTTCCAATCCAAATTCCAGATAATTTGCTTTCTATCGCTTTAGATTTTCTAATTCTTTAAATGCTTCAATTTCAATCTTTGCTCATTGCGAATAGTTTTCCGTCCTAAATATTCGAGTCTAGCGAAGTTGTCAATGAATTTCATTCTAAAATAATTTGAAAATACGTAGAAGGTTCCGGTTGTCTTATAATCCTCACTTGGTTATTAATTTTAGATACATGTACATTTATAATGATATGGGTTATACTCGATTAAAAGCTGTAAATCTGGTTCATTGAACTAAGCAGCAAAGTAGAGGTTTCTTACAAACCAGAAATGATGAAACACTGCTTGAAGAAACTATTGTCTATCTAATTTATCTATGGATCGTTTTAGGCCAAAATCTTTTGAATTCGATTTTGAAATAAATTTCTAAGGACTGTAATTGAAAAGAAAACTGCAAAGAAAAAATTACATCTGAATTTGTACTTTCTCAGGTCCTTGGGCGATTGGAGAAATAATTGAAAACTATTTTGGAGTTATTTTCATTTGGGGAACGTTTGTGAATCAGTCATATCTTCCAGGGTCATTCACTTATGTGTATGGTTTTGCACAAGTAAGTTCATGATAATTTTTGGTTACTTATTTAATGGATGTCATAGCTTAATTAATGATAATTTTCAACATATTTTTATATTAATTTTGTTTCTCGTGATAGCTTCTGATTTATTAAATAATCACTTTGGAAAATTCTATTTTTCTATTAGTAGATTGAGATTGTTGTAAATTTTAAAAAAAATTCTGAAGATCTATTTTTGAAGTTGAAGGTAGTATTGCAATTTGGTTAACTTATTCAAGAGTCTCCATTTCATTGGAAATACTTTGTGAAAGCACTAAAAATTTCAATATGGAGTAACCTATCTTTAATATTTTTTTTAATCCTTTGGCAACCCATTTGTTCATTTTCTAATTTAATAAAAATTGAACTCTTGCTTTCTGGAGTTTTTGTTAGGATTTATTATCGATTCTACGGTACTTTTTCTCTAATCTGTGATTCAAATACATACTTATTCTCTTGCATTTTTTGACTCGATTTATCTTTTTTCAGTTATTAGTCATCCAATTTCCAATTATGACTGACATATCTTTCATACTAGATCGAAGGTGAGCTTTCATTCATTCTATAAAACCAATTCAATTCTCTTGATTAGTAGTTTTGAAGGTGATAGTGTGATAGTTATGCATATTGAATTATAAGTCATAATATTTTCAAACCTCAGATCTATTAAAAATCGAGATACCGATCTCGTTTGATACATCGCTACCAAATCGATCTCTGGTAAACTAGAACTCCAGTTAAATTCACTACCTTCAATGGAAATCAGAAATAATACCTGTTCACAGCATGATGTACCTTTTACTGTATGATAAATTACATTTAACAAATTGGATTAGCTAATTCACAAAATATTACTCAAATTTATTGAACAAAATTAAAATTGTATTAATTTTCATAGCTAGGCATGATACAAAGGAGATTGGAGTGGTATTCTCATTTCTCTTCACTCAAATACATTGAGATTCGTAAAAATTAAAGTGTCGGTGGAAAATATTAAAATACATGTTTTCTCCTAGTTCTCCCAATTGGTGATCCTAAACTACTACATTACTAAAAAATGGCGGAAGGTATTCCGCTTTTGTTAGAATGATTCTATACTCCTTTAGTATCGATACTTGGTCGGAACAGAGGTATCGATACCGTTTCGATACTCAAGAAAAGTATCGATACTCGTGGTATCGATACCATGTATTGGGTTCCTATAACCATATTGGCTCAGCAGATAGCACCAGGTGTATTTTGGTTCCAAAACCCCCCTCTCTTCCATTCAATATCAATTTTACTGCTTGAACTATTCATGGGGGGGGGGGGGTTTGATCTGATCTATGGTGTGCTGGTGCCAAACACAGAGAAGGACAAAAAAATGAAAAATTTCTTCTCTGTGTGCAAAACTAAAATTGCTTGATGGAGGAAGGTGCAACCATGTACAATAATAATATCCTTATAATAAGTTCACACACCCGGGTTTGCCCCCCAAACGGAAGTAAATCCTGGATCTGGCACTGGTGACAATTATTGAAAATATAGATCACTACGGTATCTTTTGATATTCCAATAAGTCATGGAATTGTGTAGAAAATGAGAAAAATATTCTACTACTGTACTTCAATATCAATCTTCTATTGGAAAAAAACAGTTGAAGAGTATAGCAGATGCTAACAAAACTGGCTGTTGACCAATAACTTTTATTAATTCTTAGCTCTGTCAGGATAGTCGGAAAGTGGTCTGATGGAGCTTATCAAATTGTCAATGACCAGTGAATGGCCTCAGTTAAATCATTTCGTTCTTGTAGACCGCTTCCACACAGTCCTCACAAAGCTGAGCATAATTATCAAATACAGAGTGTTTCAGGAGGAATGTGCAATACTTCTCAGGCTGATTCCTTACACCAAGTAGACAAAAAAGTTCCATGGACCAACCATCAAAAACTCTTTGTTACCAAGAACAATGGTGGAAAATTGAGTTTAAAAAAAATATTTATCTTTCTATTTTTTAGAGACTTTAGTGAGGTTCTAAATTAATCAATTCCTATGTTAAATTAGCTGAGGAATTCAATGAAACCAGTTTCAAGTGTTTTACTTTAACGGTTATTGAGATAATTGGAAAAATATGCTAAAAAACGACATTTCTCAACAATAAGGGTTATAACTGGATAAGGAATCATAAAATTGTATTTTTTATTGATGGAAGTTGAAGAGAGTCGGATTCTAAAGAAAAAGTTAAACGGCGGCGATTGTGTAAATCTTACCCAAATCTCAGAAATAGCGATCAAAAATCGCAAAATCGCTACTAAACACAAATTCATCACTTGTGCTAAGTTTGTCAATTTTGCGATTTTTGATCGCCGATTCTGAAGTTTGGGTAAGATTTACACAATCACCGCCATTTAACTCTTTCTTTGGAATTCGACTCTCTTCAAATTCCATTAATAAAAAATACAATTTTATGATTCCTTATCCAGTTTTAACCCTTATTGTTGAAAAATGTTGTTTAATAGCATATTTTTCCAATTATCTCAATAACCGTTGAAGTTACAAACATGAAACTGGTTTCATTGAACTCCTCAGCTAATTTTACATAGGAATTGATCATTTTAGAACCTCACTAAAGCCTCTAAGAGATTAGAAAAATTAATATATTTTGAAAAATCTCAATTTTCCGCCATTGTTATCTCGGTAACAAAGCGTTTTTGGGGGTTGGTTCCATGGAACTTTTTTGCCCACTTGGTGTAAGGAATCAGCCTCAGAAGTATTGCACATTCCTCCTGAAACACCCTGTATATCAACTAACCACCACTTTTGTTGTTGTCTGCTATTCCAGAAAAAGTACTGATTTCATTTGATTACTTTGGAATTGATACAGTATTGGATAAAGTACTTGCATCGATATCAATTTGCTATTAGAAAGTACTCAGAATCGAAAAAGTACTTGGTATCAAAAAAGTACTCGGTATCAAAAAAGTACTCGGTATCAAAAAAGTACTCGGTATCAAAAAAGTACTCGTTATCGGAAAAAGTACTCGGTATCGAAAAAAGTACTCGGAATCGGTATCGAAAGCCAGGTATCGATACCAAAGTACTCGGTATCGAAAGAAAAGTATCGATACTAAGTAGTATCGGAAGTATCGAAACTTCCCTAACTGTACAAGTACCTTCACTATCACTACAGTATCATGATAAGTGGATGAATCAACTTGAGAATGTTTTGATAGTCATGAATTCAAATAGTACAATGTAGTTTGAATTGACAGTATATAGTAAAATCCGTATGGCCGATTCACATAACGGTTTTTGGACGTCCAATTTTTTTGCAATCCTTATAAATTTTACTGGATTGAACAGAACTTTGCAAACATAACATGACGTGTCTCTGCTAGTAAAAATGTTCATGGCTTACAAAACACCGGACGTTCAAAAATCGTGATGTGTGAAACGAAGGTAACATTGTTCAAACTGTATGTTTAATAATTATTTAGTATGTGTTCATTAATCATTCATTTTTCCAGGTTACATTCTAAACAAACAAACTCAAGGAATGGAATAATCACCAACATCGGTCAGCTGTGTCGAATGTGTCCTTTTATAACAATTGTGTTGTTGCAGGTAAGAAGCCTTTCCATTACTAAAGATAATCATTTATCACGAGCTCTAAGTTGCATATTTACTGTAGTAGTCTACTTATAACTATGGATTCCCAATAAACGATTGAAAATCGATCCTAACTATCATTGAGACTTGAGAATCATTTCTGGTTTCTCTTACTCCCTTCAATGGGATTTTTTTCCAAAATGCTATTTCAATTCATAGTGAGGTGTATAATTCACAGTATCTATAACTCTGAAATGTTCAATTGCAAGAAATTTCTAGTTCTCAACATAAAACCTAGCTGTGAACTTTAAACTGATAAGAGTAAAATTTTCTTGTTCTTTATCTCCCTTTTCTTCAACACATTACCTGTTTATCATTTTTTTTAATCACTCCCCAGCCGCCAATTTTATTGTTGGGGATTCTATTCTCTGTTATACATTTATACTTTGTGTTGTTTTTTATATTCTTGATTAATAAATTTTGATTTGATATTTTTCAAAAACTTTTACAACTATACAATTATGATACAAAAACATCGACGAAATAAATTGCAAGTACAATTTTTATAACTCTGCATTTGTTTTTGCAGGTAATATTCACATATTGTTTCTGGCTAGAATACGGAAATGCTTCTCTCATATTCGGACCTCTTCGTTCTTGGTCTATAATATTTTGCTTTTGGCTCTACTATAAGGCGAAAACTGTTCCTGAAGTAGAATTAAGGTAAGGCTCGAATTATAATTGCTAAAAACGCATAGTTTATTGAAGAAAATAAGAAAATACAAATCACAATAGGTATAAGGGAATGCTGTGCAATAAAAAAATAGCATTATCAAAATATTTTGAAATTGAAAGTACATTATAGTAGAATCTGATGACTGGATGCTCGCCTTCGATATTGATGATGTTTCCAAAGTGCCACTAGTAATATCAAGTCGGAGAGAAAACAAATCCAAAGTATTTAGCTAACCCCGCAGGAATTTTATCCCCTGCAAAATGTTCATTGTCTATGTTCCACATATAAAACATCACTTATTCTAAAGATATTTACGAACCTGGTGTCTAATTGGGTTTTAAGTTCAATAATACTTCCAATTATTATGAAAAATATCAACTAACCTGATATCTAATAGAGTTTCAACTACAATAATACTTCCTATTATTATAGTTAATTGTCATAACGTATGTCGTCTTGTTTGTTTGTTTATGAGGGTGAAGCCCACATGAGCTCTTAGGCTTGTGCGTGGGTAATGAAATGGATGATAGATGACGACTACTTTTTTTATGTAGTCGGGACCGACGGCTTATCGTCTCCTCCGAAAGACGGGGTGGCCGTATTTATGTGATTGTGCTGTGGTCAAAAATTGTTTCCCCGCTTGGGACTTGAACCAGGGTCCACCTGGTTATCAGACCGGCGCTTTACCACTCCTCCAACGAGCCCCTCCTAGTTCAATATTTCTAATTTTTTATCATCGAGTTTTTGTTTTGTTTCAGGGATGCTACCAAGACCCTCTATTCAAGTAGTCCATTCACTGTTACCATTACGACTTGTGAAGGAAATGAAGCTAAAAATTCATAAACCCTAAAAAGTAAGAAGAATTTATTACGTCAAGTATCTGTCTCTATCATTTGAAAGTTTTATCCAATCGATTTTAGATATCAATATGATTATTATAAACATATATAAGCTAGTGAAAGAAAGAACAGGCACAGCACTTAGTATTTCTAATCCAATTTTGGTTTAAATGTAGTCCAAATTTTCAGGTCCTAATTCCTGTTTCTGCCAAAGGTTTTCCACTCCAAAAAATGATAATTCGAAAGGTTACATTGAGTATGGAAGAGTCACTATCTTCCATAATAACTGTATGAAGGATCAGTTTTGAATTTTTAAGGGTTGATATTATGCCAATAAGCATATTAAAACAATTCGAAAACGTTATCAACAAACTTTTACAATTCATGAAATTCAACCTATTTTATCATTCAACATCTTATCTTGAAATTTAAATTACAATACCATTGCAGAGTCTGATTTGGTTTTGGATCTAATGATTTATTTACTCCGCCTAATAAAGAGTATTTTCATTTCATTTCACTTATAAGTGATTTAATTCGTTGACCATAATTATTGTTTTCTAGATATCTTAATCCACATAAACTCTTACAAAATATGTTATACAAGTAAATCCCATTGATTAAAATTTAATTGCATTTAATGCAATAATAATTACAAAAAAAATCATGACAAAGAATATTTCCATATAATTAAATTAATTAAAATTAATTAGATTAAATTACTATTTTCTCAAATTATTGTATTATGATGGATTATTTTTAATGCAATATTTTATTTTATTCTAGAGTTTACAGTGACTATATAGTCACTGTACTAGAGGTCATCTTTTAATTGATGAATTAATGAGAATTTTAATTATTCAGAAAAGATTTGATCTATTTTCTATAACCTTTGAATCATAATAAATAAATTTTTATTATAATATTATAATAATAATTATTATTTATTATTATAAATTATAATTAATATAATAATTTTATTATAATATTATTTTTATTATAATATATATATATTTTTATAAATTTATTATTGATCTATTTTCTTTAACCTTTGAATCATATAAACAAACTTTGCGTTTTTCACTGTATAAATTTTTCAATTGTTTTTTATCAGCTTGTCCCTATCATCTGACAATGTGGTTGGGATCGTGAAGAGCAAAAATCATCTCCAGTAATTGATGGTATATGTTTCCTCAACTTCATCTACCGTTTGGATAATAATTTTTAGACACTGATAGATTATATCAGAATCGGATAAGATCATGAATATTTTTAAATCATGTAGATAAGATCAAGAATATTTTTAAATCATGTTGATATTACTAAGTGTGACATTGTTCTAGAAAACTATTTTTTTAATTGTTGACTCATAATTGGGTATTATGTCCATCAATTATTTTTATCTAAGAAATATTATAACATTTTCCTTTCTATTGTAATTAAAATTTATACGAATTCTTATTCGACTCTATTCAAGATCTTACGCTAGAAAAATCCCCTCAGAATTTGAAAATCTATAGGCCTACATTATTGATTTGAATGATGTATGTTAATATCAAAAATTAAATTATGTATGTGAAGATCCAGTATGAAAATGTAAAAAAACAAAGTTGTCTTATGTCTTGTATTAACTATTTTGAGAGAAGCATAAAACACACATCTCTGTTTCTATACCCTATTCACGATCACTTGAGACAAAAGAAACTTTTTGCATGTACAGGTAGCTATTTTTGTTTGAGCTTGAGGAAAAGCCAAGAACTGTGATTGACTACAGCTGTTCGACTGCGGCCGACCGTCGTATGAAGTAATACCTCCCTTTACCCACACACACGCGCAAAAAACTTGTTCATTTCGTCTCGAAGTGATCGTGAATAGGGTATAGAATGGATTATTGAAAGTGACTCATAATTGCAATTAAACGTTTTGTTTATTATTTGTTATTTTTCGTAAATTTAACATAATTTTCAAATTTTTCTACATTTATTATGATATGACATGTATATGTTTCTTGTTCCTTTGTTCGTTTCTGAGGGTGATGAGCTTTTTTTCTTAGGGTGAAGCCCACATAAGCTTATAGGCTTGTCCGTGAATAATTAGATGAATGTTGATTATGAGAGTTTTAGGTAGTCTTTTTAGGACGGCTTATCGTCTCCTCATAGAGACGGGGTTACCCTATCTAAGTGATTGTGCTGTGGTTAAAGAATTGTTCCCTTGTCAAGATTCGAACTCGGGTCCTCGTTGTTATCAGACCGGTGAATTATCACTGACTCCAACGAGCCACCCATATATTCTTACATTAATTTAAAGGAATCACAGTCTCGTGTTCTATTTTTGCTAGACTTTATTAATTGATCAATCAGTTTTGGCTGTATACAACTGTGATTTTTGTATTTAAATGGTGCCATTTGGTGGAATTGTGGTAAAGGAATTCTTAGTAATTTATTGATTGATGGGATTCTCTAATAACATTGTCCGTTGCTGAAACAGAACTTATTTGTCATTATTTATAAATGTCCCTTATTTGCATTTCCACACTAATTTAATCTTGTGATACACAAATAAATTTAGTTTGACTAAGAAAGTGTTGTAATTATGCACAAAAACATAGTTTGATTGTGAAGCGTGTTTTCTTCTACCCTAGGCTACCTTCAATTGATGTAACCTGTATTCCTTAATCTAGTCGTAGACAAGAATGGAGTAGTAAATTATTCAATCTGATACTTGTGATATATTTTTAGATGATTTATCCAATAAATGGATGGAATTGAGAGATTCATTATTGTGTTTTATTTAAAACTCACATAGATTTAGCTTTATAAATTGTTTTGAGATACTGGTTAGATCACTGCTGTTTTTATATCTTTTAGTTTCAGTTAGTCGCCCGAAAATAAAGTTTGATTTAACCACCGTTATATGATGTAAGATGCGATCAGTAATGTAGTTCTCTTCGCGGTGGTTTCGATCATTTCACAGTGGTTAAAACCAATTGAATTTTTCTGCAACTCGTCAAAGGTGTTTTTCAAATTTTCCACACGTTCGAAACTGTGAGATGTATATGTATGCCTTGGCTCTGTGATTTTTCGGTTGAATTATCTTTTTGTATGTCTTAAATAATAGATTTATGGAAATAAATTCATCATGTAATTATTTTATTGGATAATTAGAAGAGAGGCAAGGTCAGAGATTTAATTAACTTATGCCCGATTTTTCCAAGCACACTCAAAGTTGAGGGACCCTCAAATTTTTATGAACAGCTGACATTTTCTATGATAAGTATAGGAAATGTAGTAAAGTGTAGTAAACTTGAGGCTCCCTCAAATTTGAGTGTGCTTGGAAAAACCGGGCTTCAGTCTTATTTTCATTAATTAAATAAAACCTAGTCTTTATTAATTCTTAATACACATACTATATGTATTTGCTGTTTTCTTTAAATCTTTGTAATTTATATTAGTTTGGTTTTTTAACACAGACCGCATAGTATCACAGTAGTTTTTCGTATATACAACGCTATTTTTTTGATATGAAAAAAACATGTGAATGATGAACTCTTTTGGACTATCGGGGATATAGTCTGTCCAAGCAGAGAAGACATTCTGGGAAGATGAGAAAATTACTCCAGCTCGGTCAATATCGGTTCAAAAATTATGGATTTGGTCTCAAATTGTAGAACACACTCTGATCTACAATTTGAGACCAAATTCATAATTTTTGAACAAATATTGACCGAGCTGGAGTAATTTTCCCATCTTGCCAGAGGGTCTTCTTTGCTTGGACGGATTATGTACACTCAAGTGTCTTTTAAGCTGATTGATTCTTAATCATTCACACAATTCTTGCCATTTTAACGTATTTTCCGAAATAAAAACTGTAGCCAGAATTTCTTCTTTTATAAGAAAACTAAGATGTTGTCAAATTTCACAAAAAAATTTATTATGAGAGCATACAGTACCAGGTTTCACATTTTACTAATGCATCTTCAGCTGTACTGCTAAGATGCATTAGTAAAATGTGAAACCTGGTTCTGTATGCTTTCATAATGAAAATTTTTGGTGAAATTTGACATCTTAGTTTTCTTATTATGGAGAGATTTCAGAACATCACCACCAGTTCTTCCAATTTTATAAATTTCTTCTTAGCTTGGGCATAATATACCATCACTGAATCATACATTTTTTATGACAACGCGTGACATCATGACACGGTTTAGGCCATCATGTTCATGTATATAGTAGTATGTCATGTATATTATGTATAGGCCTACTAGTATTATATATGTTGTGCTCTGCAGTCTGCTCAGCATTGCATGTTCATGATGAACTCACGCGGCGCGGTTGCTGTTTAGAAACGCTCTGTTCCGAAATGCATTGTCACCCAGTCACGTTTGCCCACAATGCAAGGCTTCTGAAACTATGGTTCCGTTAAACATTCTTCACTCTATGTTGCTTGTTTGCAAAGATGCGTGTAATATTAATAGAAAAAATTAATAGATAGAATAGCATAGAAATATTATTATATTTTTGTTAAAAAATTAGTCTCAATCAAAAATGACAACAATTCATTTATCTTTGCTGATATTTATCTTGTAACTAAAATTTAACTTATGTTGAATAACGAAACATATTGTGAAAATCACTCTCCTACTTACATTCTTATCCTTATATTTAATGCCCTATTAGGCATGAAATATATTACTACATGAAAATATATGATAAATCATGAAAAAATAAAATGGCTGATTACAGGATAGCTCGAAGAACACCGTGGTGGTAGGCCTACTAGAATCAGTTTTTACTAGAAACACTGTATAACTCAATTTCGTTATTATGACATCATCAAAACTGCAATATAAGTGCTTCAAATCATCAATCAATTAGAAAGGTGATTTTAGTCCAGTAAATAAAGCATTATAGAGTGCATGAAATATGTCCCAATTTTTGACCTCGGGGATTTGTTTAGACTAGTTGGGAGGTTAACATACTAAAAGTCCCCGGACCTGGGGGGGTGAGCATAGGGCGGGAGAGGAGGTAGGAGGAACAATTTTTCAGTTTTTCGCATAAAACCAGAAAACGGTTAATCCTAGAGAAAAATGCTCTGAATAGAAATTAAAGAGGACTAAAATCTTCGTCGATTAAAAAAAAGAAAACGAAAATCGGCCGAATAGAAAATTTTTACAATTCGATCAAATCTCCCATTTTTTTAAAAAACTTGTCCCAACTGCTTTCAAATGTGATGTAACTCATAAAGTAACAATAAATCCACTACCCCCTCACCCTAAATGTTGTCGAGCATGAGAAGTATATAGAGTCAAAATAACATATAAATATTAATATTTGATCTATTTTTGGAAGTTTAATAATCATTTTTCCAAGAATGAAATTCCTCCAAATTCAGCTACAGGTGGTTTTTGTCAATATTTTGATGTTAAAATATACATATGAAGTGCCGTAATAACTATATCCAATGTGGTGTCTGGTATTCTATATGGATCATTCCTCATCAGAATACTTATTTTACTGATCAAAATTTGAACTATTTGCAGTAGAAAGGACCCTTCAAGGATAATTATCTAAGGACACCCCTAACTTTCGTAAAACTGAACGGATCTCAACGAACTATAGCTCATTGTTTTCAGCTTCAAAAGGCGGTTCTATTTCATATACTGTATATTCAATTCGGACAAAATTGAAGAATTTTATTAAATTGAGTACTTTGCACTTATTCCTATATACCGGGAAAACACCATTTTTTGTGTTAAAATGCTTCTATCTTGAAAATTATTGGTGGTAGAAAGTCACATTTGGGTTAAAATTATGGAATATAGTCTCCTCTATCGTTCGATGTATAAAAATCTTGAGTTCAATTTTCTAAAGTCAATTCTATTGACAGTAACAAAAAATTAAAAACATTTTTCCGTTTTCTCCACTATTTTAATCTTAGAAATTTGATTCTAAACTGTGAAATATTCAAGTTATAAATACGATTTTGAGCTCAAATTGTACAGAATTAAATTCTCTACAAAGTCTTTTGACTTCGATAACCCTTTAATCCCATATTCTATTAGAGAAATGGCGTAAGAAGTATAAAGATGAATGATTCTGATGGTTTTTTAATTTACAAAATTAAACATAGTTACTCTTAGAATAGAGTATTTCATTACTTTATTAGATGCAAATAATAGAGGAGACTATGTTCTACAATTTGAGCCCAAATGCGACTTTCTACCACCAATAACTTTCAAGATAGACGCATTTTAACACAAAAAATTGGTGTTTTCCTTATATATAGGAATAATCTTAAAGTACTTAGGTTAATGAAATTCTTCAATTTTGTCCCAATTGAACATATAGTATATGAAATAGAACCGCCTTTTCAAACTGAAAACAATGAGCTATAGTTTGTTGAGATCCGTTCAGTTTTACGAAAGTTAGCGATGTCCTTAGATTATTATCCTTGAAGGGTCCTTTCTACTGCAAATAGTCCAAATTTTGAGCAGTAAAATAAGTATTCTGATGAGAAATGATCCATATAGACTACCAGACACCACCTTGGATATAGTTATTACGGCACTTCGTATGTATATTTTAGCATCAAAATATTGACAAAACCACCTGTAGCTGAATTTGGAGGAATTTCATTCTTGGAAAAATGATTATTAAACCTCCAAAAATAGGTCAAATATTAATATTCATGTTATTTTGACTCTATATACTTCTCATGCTCGACTACATTTAAAAGTAGTTTGGACAATTTTTGGGATCTTTTTCAAATGGGAGTTTTGATCGAATGTAAAAAAATTTCTATTCGGCCGATTTTCGTTTTCTTTTTTTCAATCGACGAAGATTTTATTCCTCTTTAATTTCTATTCAGAGCACTTTTCTCTAGGATCAACCGTTTTCGGGTTTTATGCGAAAAACTGAAGAATTGTACCTTCTAATCCCCCTCCCGCCCTATGCTCACTCCCCAGGTCCGGGGACTTTTAGTATGTTAACCTCCCAACTAGTCTAAACAAATCCTCGAGGTCAAAAATTGGGGCATATTTCATGCATTCTATACCCGTGTGGACTGGCTTTATTGAGTGGACTATTTAGGACAACCAAGATAAGAATTGTATCTGAGTTCCTTTCTCTTACCAATGTTACAATTTTAGGTTCAGGTAGGCTACATTCAGAATTATCAGCCCACTAGGATGTAGTCGAATTGAATCTAATTCTAAATACTTGAAAATTATCAGATCGCTATCATTTCATTCTATCATTTCTATTTGAAATTAACCTATCAGAATAGGTTGATGATTCCGAAGTCGAATACAGTTTTCTGTTGCAAATGAAGAACCTTTTTGTTGATAAGTGTTAATTGAAGCGTTCCAATGAGAGTGACAAGACTTGTTATTTAGGATTGTTACTCCCTCTAAACCTAAAGTACGGATTAAAACTGAAACTGGTTATACCTACCAGTATGAAATACCAGAGCTGCTTTTTGTCATCAAGATCGGAAGCAAGTGTTACACTTTCCACTCTTTCATAATAACTTGCTCTTTTATCAAACGAGTTCGGATTATTTTTCTAAAAATGATTAAAATTGGAAAGATATTTCGAATATGGCATTACACATTTCATTCGCTATGTTGTTGAATGTTCTAACGTTCTATTCACATATGACAATGATCTGTGTGAAGTAGCCTAGACAGCAATATAGCCTGTTTCTTCATTCTATATTGTATTATTATTGTAATCAAATAAATAAGTGTGGACATTTACACACATTAAATGCGGGTCTTTCAGGATTTGAATGTTTTTTCTCTTTCAAATTTATCCATTTAAAACAATGTAGGCTAATTTTTTTTAATTTAAAAATTCAAAATATTTTTTCAATTTTATAAATCTCTCTCTTAAATTTCTAAAATTCCAGTATCAGTACAGTAGTTACATAGCTCAAACACAAAAATCATTGACAACTGAGAAACCTTATTAATATAGTTTTTTTTATCTTCAGGCTCTACTCTGAATAATATAAGCTCATAATAAAAATGTTAACATTATTTTATTCTAATATAAAAGACTTTCAACATTTTATTGATTCTAAATTCTAGATATTTCACAGAATATAACTCGTTGGGTGACTAAATAGTCATTATCACATCAATTTACGAGTATTTAGCAATCATGGTCTCTATAGGAATGCTGGACAATGATTCTATTCACTTACCGGCACTCGATTTGATTCTATACAAGATGACAGGTTTGTTATATTCTAATATATTATATATGTATATATAATATACATATTCTCGAATATAACATTCGAGAATATGGAGAATATCGAAGGATGTCATCTAGCAATCACAGGCAATCTATTATATCAGTTTCACTTTTCGCAGGCTTCATGATTCAGAGGTGTGCCAATGCCTTGCCTCGCCAAGTCTGTCGAATTTGTGATACTTTGACCCGAGGCAAATACTGTACTTCTTTTAACTATTAGAAAGTGGATGTTTCCGTGTCTCCAGTTCGATCATCATCTTTATACTTATACTTTCTCAACATGCCACACACAGAATCCTTATTCTCTCTATAGTATAGTTCGTACAAGCAAAGAGACATTCTGGCAAGATGGTAAAATGACTCCAGCTCTGTCAATATTAGTTCAAAAATGATGTATTTCGTCTCAAATTGTTGGAAACATTTGAGTAAACGTTTATATTTTTAAACCAAAATTGACCGAGCTGGAGTCATTTTCCTATCTTGTCAGAATGTATTTTTTGCTTGGACATATTATACCTATAACTTACCTTGCCCTACCCTGGGGAGCCCGATCCCACTAGACGTCAAATCTGCCACCAAGTAGAAAAAACCAAATAAGAATCAGAAGACCCGCAGCATTGTTGAGAATAATTAGATTCTGCTATATTTCTATGTCTATTTTCTCTAGAATTGCTCAAACAATTTTTTTTTAAATTGACACTCTATACATTAGTCATAAAGCTCCAAGTTATCAACTGCCCTAAGTCCCCTTTGTGTAAGTATATTATGTTTGTAAGTTATTATGTTATATTACCGTACCTGTATTTTAGTTTATTATAATCAATGTAAGTTAATATGATTGGTCTTCAACTGGGTTTGTATGGATATGGCTATCCTTGGAGATATTTTAACCGATTAATAATATTACTGTCCCTTTGTATCTTAACTATTGTTTAGTTAAAATTTTAAACAAATACTGCTTTCTATGTCCAATTGATCTATATGGCTATTCGATTTACTGTATATTCACAATTTCGAAAAATAACGGGAAGAATCTACGTAGGCTACCTAGTACCTACAGTAGGCTACATAGACATGTTTAGGTTCGGTGGAAAATGTTTTATTATTCCCAAAGCATAGGCTACAACAATATTCCTTTGGTAAATCTACCGTATTAATTATTTTGGAGCACATTATGATCCAATTAGCTGATACACGCTCGAAGGGCGCTAATGGAAATTAATTATTATTATGTTATTCCGTAATGTTTTTATCTCTGTGTTTGACCGCGATAATGATCGTATACTTCTATGTCCACAGAATATTTTCCATCTCAGTGGTCATGCTTTTAGAAAAAAGTTGAAGTAGGAGTAAGTAGCATTCACAATCTGTAAATAAAATATTGAATCAAATTATTGTCAAAAGAAACAATATTATTATTCTTGTACATTCCCTGCACAGGCCTACAGACAAATCATCCATTTACTGTACATGTGTAGAGAGAATATCTAAGTTACTTTCATATTCTACACTGTTTCATATTTTGTAGAAAATTTCATTTTTAAATGAATGTAATTGTGAGTCCTGTTTCAATGTTTATCTATTTATTGTTACAATTGCGACTTGATAGCAAGTACTGGTATTTTAAAAACCAAGATTTTTGGGCGTCTGGGTTTTTGCCGTCCCTTAAAATTTTACTAGTTTGAATGAAGCTAGGCAAACATAATATTGTTCTGTAATTAGGCTATTGAATTGTTATGAAATTAACAATTTTGGTGAAGGCCTATAGATTTCTTATAGGCCTATTTCACAAAATACATTTCAAATACGGTATTTAAAAGAATAGATTTCAAATATTTTATAGAATTTTCTCAGTATTCCATGACTATTAAAATAATATAGATTTTAAATATTTCATAAAAATATATATTCTAGAAACTATAACGAGTAGGCCTATAGCTGTTGCAAAAAATTTGGACAATTTTCTAGCCGATGTACCACGTACTAACAGCTGGGGCTGATGTATTTATATTCCTTTTGATTTCAAGAACATAATCTAGGCTTATAGCTAAATGACAACTCTGATTGCCCACATCAGCTGTTAGAGCGCACAAGGAGCAGACGAAACCGTCTAACTTTTTGGCGTAAGCTATAATCAATAATAATTATTCTTACATTGGTGAGATATCTCATATCGAGAACATAGAGTCCATACGGTTTCAGCTCCATCTTTCTGAAAGATCTTTCCATCATCAATAGCAGAGATTTTTTGAACCAATTTGGCATTTCCAACCACGGACAATTGTATAGCTCCCAGCTCAGGAGATCTCCCTGCAATGGAATAAAGAACTATAGATCAAGGTTATTAGGCCTATAGAGAAGGTTGCTCCATAACTGCATGATATTGAACAAAATAAATAAATAAAATGAAAAACGGGTGGGGGTGACTAGAATGAGGGGTAGCTCAGTTCAAAATTTGTAGTAGCCTACATGTATCGTTTGCATACGTGCTAATATTTGCAGAAAAAATTTAATATATTTTATACTGTATATTAAATATGTCGTTGATATGAAGAAGCCTAAATCTAAATCATTTGCTGGCTTCCTCCACAACTTTTCCAGTTTCCTCAAATCGGAAAAACCTTGCTGGATCAAAGAAACCGGTGGATGAATCAGCTGTATAGTAGCGAAATTGTCACAATGCTTGTACACATAGACTGAAAGAGGAGATATGGCGGAGCTAATCTTTAATCTATTGACTCTACAATAATTTGTACATCATTAAAATCTATAGCTTTCCTCGCCTCCATTCAGTTATATATGGATTTATAACTTTAGTTATAACATTCAGGAATATAAATGGATGATTTTCAATATCAGTAAAGGCCTCTTTACACGGCAGCTTTCTGATATGCATTGGTGATGCAAAAAGTAAAAAATTATACCCAATCGTACAGGAAGGAAACTCTTTGTGACTATACATTTGCAACGTGGGGTTGGAAAGTGAGGCTAGCTCATTTTACAATGCCGAAAATCGAGGTAAAATAACTATTGGCTCTCTGATGTCAGATGCAAATTTCTTGTGTAAAGCAGCTTCCTTCCTGTAAGGTAGCGTATCAATTTTGGACTCTGATTTTGTTTCTACTGAGTATTAAAACTCTGTCTTGTAGAAAGGCCTATCACTACATCTTATCCCATCGCCAAACCCTTGCAGCGTAGGTATTCAGATCTTTTTATTCAATTTGTGTTTTTTCAATCTATTCCTTATTGAAAAGGTTTTCTTATTTATTGAACTCACCGTATCAATTATTTTCTGGCCAAATGATGTACACACGCTCATCACCAAAATAAGAAATAAAATGCAGAAACCATATTTCAGCCGGATCATAATGTCATCAAACTGTGAATAGGATAAAAAATTACATTAATAGGAAAATATAGGCTTTAGGAAAAAAACATCATTGTTAGGATTGAAATTGAAGAATATTAACCATGGAACAGAACAAAAATATTTTATTGAATCTAATTTTTTGGTACTGTATTACAATGATATAGCTGAAGCCAGAGAGTTAGGCGATTTCATCTGCTCCTTGTGCACTCCAACAGCTGATGTTCAAGATTATTCAATTCTTTTATATAATTTGGATATATTTTTCCAATCTATTCCGTTTTTAGCTATGCCTAGATGATATTTTCAAAATCAAGAGACATATAATATAGCTACTTATTTTCAATTTTTCCTGAATTTTACATTAATTTCTTATCTCAATTGACAAGTAATTGATTATTTTCAGAGAGATAATTTCTAGAGTTTCTCATTCAGTTAAGATTATTGAGTGGAATAATATTTGAAAATGCTCTTACCTCCAGGACACAGAAAAGAGCCATACATATCTGTAAGGCCATAACATTCTCATAACCAACCGCTAATCCATTAATGCCTTTGTTCAGTAACTTAATATCGCTGAAACAAGTGAATGAAGAACAAAAATAATTTAGCTTTGATCCTACAAGTAGATAGGGACAGTTACTAGAAATATAAGTCAAAAAATGAAGAGTGACCCAGTCAAACCCCCATTTTTAAAATGTCTAAAATAAACAAAAAATGAACAATCCAAAATTTCATTAAACCAATATTGGAAAGCATTTAAAGACCCCTTTACACGGAGGATTTCTGATGTAAGTAGAAATAAACCTGTATCCAAAATTATAAGCCAGGAAGGAAGTTCCTTGACACTAGACATTTGCAAAGTGAGCTCATTTAACAATACTGAAAATCGGATGAAAAAACTATTGGCTCTCTGAAAATAAGTTTTTTTAACTTTTGTTAAAAATAATTCAACTTTTAAATAGCCTAAACCAAGTTTAAAAGCTCTCAATCATAGAGAAATAGAATCAGCTTATTTTCAATTTGGTGGCGATCCATGAGCATTGCCACAAATATCTCTTATATCAACGAGCTTCCTTCCTGTATCAATTTCTATATTATTGTATATCTATTAGTACTGCGTCAAACACATTAGTTTAATTAGTCTATTAGTAAAGCTGACGTGTAAACACAATTTTGAAAAATATAGTCCAATTTTTTTTTTGACAACATCAACATGTCTGTCTTTGCCTTATTATCATGTAGGAATGCCGCTACATATCACCAAATAAAATCAATTTCAGAAAAATGAAAATTTTCTCTAACTCACCTTGCCAAGAGGACATGCGATTTGACAAGAGCAGACGTATGCAACTTCAACAAGACACAGTCCAAATTCTCATTGACAGTCAGATCGGTCAAGTGCTCGAGTCTCAGACAGATTAGCTTGACTTCATACACAATGCAAATGGTGGTCTGAGATACGCATGTGAAAACAGGCAGCATGAAATGCATGATAGTGATGTGGAGCAGGATAAAAGTTGAGAGCTGCCCCAAAAAGTAGACATTCAACGTTTTGTACGAGTCTGGATAGTAGATGAACATAACAAAAGGAAGGTCGACTAAATCGATTTCTTTGGAACTGAAAGTGTAATAGAAAAACCAAAACACCACCTGACAGAATGGGAAAAGACTGGTTACAAAAAAAGTACCCGTTATCAATCTAGCGTAAAATTCGCCAGATTCAAGTAGTTTATCTTCTCTCTCCTTGATCAATTCGCTTTTCTTCGCAAGGGCAACTGACGAGACCACCAAATGATTGTCTGAAGATTTTCTAAGTCGGTCAATCACGTCACAGAGCATAGTCACCTCCTCTGCTGATTTCATTACAGCAAGTGTAAACCAGATCAAATTCAGCTCCTTGATGGCTAGGAATCTATGATTGAATAAAAATACTTTAGGGCCCAGTTCATGAGTCATTGAATTAGCTGATTGAATTGAATTAAATATGAAACATCTTTATTCATAATCATGTTTAGATAAATCAAGAACAGTGGCAATCTATATAAATAGACATAGGTAACATAAAAGTGATAAAAGTTTAAAATAAACATAAGTGACATGTGTCACTTATGTTATGACATATTAACATAAAGTGCCATATATTAGAACCTTAAACATATTGAAACTTATCTTAAACATAAGTTTAACATAAAGTGACAACAGTATAAAAGTGATAGAAAACCGCCATAAACCTTCAATAATCAAATAATCAGTAGGTATCTGTTTGAATCTGGCATTTGAATATACAACAGAGATGCAACATCGAAAAAATGGCTGTATTCTGTATCTTTCAATGTAAATTCAATATGGCATTAACTGATTCAATTATAAATAGCCAAATTATAAAATAGGAAGTATATATAATATAAATTAAAGCGGAAGCGGTTTGTCCCAGTGGCAGAGAGCGTCTAATCGGTGAGATTAGATAAGCGACGTGCCTCTGCCAGCACCGTTGTACTGGTGACTGGTTCCTCTGAATTCAATTTATGAGCCTCAAAAATCGCTTCCCGGTGGTTCGGAACCCACCTAAAGCAGTAGGTCCATTCATCTCTCATCATCATCCTTCCCATGCCCAAAAGCCCATGTGGGCATCACCCTCAAAAAAAAAAAATAAATAAAATATTATAATTGCCAAACCACAGATTTACTAATAGAGATACCGATTTCGGTGGTTACACAATTACTGGTGAGCATTCACTTTACGTTTAGTAAAGCTTTAAATTAGATTTAGATCTTCTCTCTAAATTCGGCACCAGAGATGTAGTCCGCTGTATAAAAGCGTTAAAAAGAACTTTATTTATTCATATTAATATTTTATTTAAAAATGAACTCAAAACTTTCGTAAATATGAATGTTTTGATAGTCTATCTGGAGTTCTCAATTTCTTCTTGTGCCCATGTTTTGTAGGAATGGAAACCTACCTTAATTAGGGTTCTAGGAGCAAAACTTAATACTTTACAAGTGGAATTTGTAAATTAGAATCATTCCCAGTTTTTGGAACTCTCGCCACTAGAATACCATGTATTTGTAAATTTGTAATCTCAAGAGTTTAAAGGGAAGATACTACTTAAAAACTTTGAGTAGGTTACTGAGTTGCATACTAGTGACAGGAAAAAAACTATTTCTCATGAAATATTCGAATTTCAGTATAAGCTTCAGTATGTAGTCTACCATTTCAGCTTTTTTCATTTTGAACCAAATAGATTCTCTCTACTGTATATGCTTGAGCACACAATGTTTCATTCACAGACCGCTACAAGACTTTGAAAATCCTGAACGGTCAAATTAAAAGTAAGTACTTTATTTTGAGTATTTGTAAAGGTGATTTCATTTAATAAATAAACAGTAGGCTATAGCTGTTGCCAAAAGGTTAGACGGTTTCTTCTGTTCCTTGTGCGTTCCAATAGGTGATGTCAATTGGAGTCATATTTTTATGCCTAGATGATTTATTTTAATCAAAACAGACAATAGATGGTTCACTTCAGTTGTTAGTAGGTTACATCATGGCCAAGAGATAGAAGAAACCGCCTAAGTTTTTGGTCTCAGCTATACGGTACCTATGTATTACATACCGATTTGTGAAATCACGAAACTTCATCACACCCGCAATAAGATCGATATGGTAAGCCAGTAAATAAATATAAAGTATTGTATGAATTGTCCAGCTCAGCGTGTTTTTTCCGTCCACAAATGATACCAGAAATCTCGACAAGCGTGTTAGATTTTTTGCTGAAGAGTTGACTCCAATAGACTTCGGGCCGAGAGCTTTGTAAAACTCCCGAGGATTTTTATCGAGCCCAAACTGATCCATTGTTCTGTAAAATAAAGTATGATGCATGATTAGAACATAGTAACACATTTCTATACTAAAATAATCCATTCTTAATCTCCAAGAGATGCCTGATCTTTCTTCTCTTAGAAAGAGAGGCCAGATGCTCTGTCCTTTACTAATCTCTCTCACTACCCGTACGCATTAGGTGGAAAGCACTTCACTCATTATTCCATTACTCTGTAGATGCTACGCACTGTGGAAGGGGAAATCGGTCCCCCTACGCTCATGTCGCAAGTAAAATCTCGTAGACTTTGGTAGGTAATATCTTTAGCTTAGTGACCGGGGGCCTACTTGTTTCGATGCTTGTGAATACTGTACGACATTGCATTAAAATTAATATTAGAGATTGTTCAGTAATTATAGCACACATATATTTGAAATGATTATTCCATGACAATGTGTTATATCAATTCATAAATAAATAAAATATGAAGATACTTACTCAATTTTTAAAATGATAATGAAGACTTTTGTGCTAAAATTAAAAAGTTGTGCCTCTTGATGAATTCTTCTAACCAAATCCATGGATTTATTAATATCAATCAATATGTATAAATGGATAAATACCATAGAGGAATGTCAATATACTTTACAATATTATCTCTATGTTAATACTTACTTGTTGTGGAGAACTTGATGTGAATCAATGTTTCATTTTGTGTTATCAGAGAGATTAGAGAGTTGTGCCTGTGCGAAGGGTTTTCTTCTACTGCTATCAATTCAAGGAATCACCGTCTCAACTCACTCATTTATACACTAGGGCCCAGATTCTCCAAAAATAATAATTGTCAACCACTATTTTCGTCAAAAGTACCGTGTTATTATTTCCTAGTTGCTATCATCATCATCCCATCATTATAGTACACATTTAAAGACTGTAATTATTAGTGGAAATAATACTGAAATCATGCTGTTTCATCTGTAATCAAGGCTCAATTTCAAGCAAAAATAATAACACCCTGTTGTGAATTTATACAAATTACAACTGCGAATGTCTTGTCAGATTGTTTTCATCGACTAGTAGTTCTCATCGACGAGCTGAGAGAGGGTAAGAGTCTAGAGAGATATTATTCGAAGAAATAGTTTGATGATAATAAGTACCAAAACCTTTCTACATTCAGAATTCAGCAGAATAATCTCCGTTAAAAGTCTTTTAAAGTGCTTGTATTGTAGAATCAGTTCCAAATACATCATCAAGATGTAGCACAACATTGTTGCGGCAAGCTTCATCACTATGAGTCTAATAATATTGTTTTTGCTATTTGCAGCTTCTTCAAAATCTTCTTCAGGATCCTCAAAATGATCATGTGTGTGTGTAATGTAATATGTAACATATTTACCTTTTATTATTGAGGAGTAATTTGTATGTATGTTAAGGCGGTATGTACGTATCTTGGCGGTTAAGGCGAGCGAAGCGAGCCTGTCGGCTAATATGTATATGAAAGCGAAATGGCAATCATTCATTCACAGTATTGATTCACTTATCAGCAGAACTAAAAATCTACTGAACCGAATACGTTTGAATTTGGCAGGCATGAGGCATGTTCAGTTGAACGCGCTCTCCCCAGGGATTTGCGTAAGACCACCAATATTTGCGTTTTTATAAAGTTTTTCGATGCTTTCTTGGATTTTTTGAGAAAAAATCAGCAGAAAATGTTAAAATTTGGTTGATAGTATCAGATAGAAATTCAATGTTGTGTTATTTTACAATTGTATTCTCATTCAAGGCGTCTGACTATTATTTGGTTGTAAATGATATGAAAGCGAATTGCGTAGACTCAGGCTTGTCTGTTGAACTGTTGTCAACTAGTCTTTCAGTTTCCATTACGTTTGCTCAACAGTACAGTAATCCTTTTCCTGCTTTGTACCGATTCTAAATCGCCAAAGCTTCTATATTATTGTGTGTATTTTTCGCAATGGTGTTCCTTCACTTTCTCCTATCACCATCACAATGACGATGTAAAATCAGTTGGAGTTCGTGTTGAACTATTCAAATCCTAAGAATGAAAAGGCTGGCATTATTGTGTGACATTTTACACTTCCTAGATTATATTTGGTTGATAATACCAGAAATTGTGAGCAGGTCATCATTATCAAGTGTACAGCACCGATATTCTAGTTGTTATTCTGTAGTTATATCATCTTTCATCAAAGAACCTTTAGTCCGCTAGCACTGCTGCCTGGTCAGGGTTCGAGACCCAGTAGGCATGGCTGTTTTTCACCTCATCAATCACCTTCGCACTCATTATCCATTACCCTTAAGTGGACATCATCCGCAATAAAAAAATTTAAATAAGAGGTGTATCCACTATCCAACATGCAGTATTAGCCTATCTGTGCTTCAATCCGCTTAGTGAACTCATCCAATTCCTCCTTCTCAGCATGTACTTTTTTCTGTGATATTATATTTTTCCTACTAGCTAAAGTGCTTCTTTACACACTGAATAGAGTTTCTAAAATGGGCCATTCTCAAACGAGTGTCAAAAATACTTTACGCACTAGTGCGTAAAGTAATCTGGACTTTCCAGATTTTCAACCAATCACAGATAGAAGAGGAGGAAATTTTTTAATATGTTTCCAAAACTGGTGTATTGTGTACATTCAATGAATCAGTCCATTCTGTCAGTATTTTTTATCAGTCCATTTATTCAGTCCATCCTATCAGTCCATTCTTTCAATCCATTTTTTTCAGTCCATTTCATCATTCCATTATCAATCAGTCCCATTCTTTTAAACAATGTTATCAGTCCATTTCATTTCAATTTTGTCAGTCTATTTCATCAGTCCATTCCATCACTTCATTTTTTCAGTCCATCTCATCAGTTCATTTTTTTTCAGTCCATTCTGTAAGTTCATTTCATTAGTCCATTCTGTCAGTCCATTTCATAAGTACATTCTATCAGTCCATTTCATCAGTCTATTCTGTCAGTCCATTTCATCAGTCTATTCTGTCAATCCATTTCATTATTCCATTGCGTCAGTTCATTTCATCATTCCATTTCTGTCAGTCCATTCCATCAGTTCATTTTTTCTGTCCTTCTCATCAGTTCATTTTCTGTAAGACCAAGCGATCAGTCCATTTCATAAATTAATTTTTTCATTCCATCTCATCAGTCCATTCCATCAGTTCATTTTTCTAGTCCATCTCATTAGTTAATTTTTTTCAGTTCAATTAGTCAATTTGATCCAATCTGTCAGTTTATTTTATCAGTCCATTCTATTAGTCCATTTGTATATAGTGTATTATAATAAGTTGAGTGAGATCAGATAATATAATTACCCTTCTTGGAGACCCTACAACCCCCAGTTTATATGTTATAGGTCTCTGAATCAACACCCGTCTAAATTTTTTTTCACATTTGATGGTAACTGTAGGAAAAACGTAATGTGTAACTCGAGCTTAAAGTGTACTTGCTGCACTCGAGAAACTGTTTCACTCGATGCTGCAATCTACCACATTAGGCACTAGTTACACATGTAACTATTTTTGTGATACTAATTTTTTTTTCAATATTCTCTATAGAACCCATCCACGGCTACTAGAATATCTACATACTAGCCGGTAGGCTCGCTTCGCTCGCCTTCTCCGCCTAGCCAGGGGACTCCGCCCCCTGGACCCCCGACAGGATCGAAGTATGAGTGAGTCAAACAGGCTCGCTTCGCTCGCCTACAAGACCTCTGTCAGTGTCAGCTGAGACAAACAGGCTCGCTTCGCTCGCCTGCAAATTCCGTCCAGAAGAGATTCGAAATTCATTGAACATAGCATTTCTGGACCTAATCTGGACCTGTTCACCAAATTTCAACATTTTTTGCCAATTGTTTCTCGAAAAATCTAAGAAGAACTCCAATAATCGTAAAACGCTAATATTGAGCATAACCTTGGGAATTATATCGGACATAGTTTGAAACTTGATTCAATATTTTCCAAATTAGTTCAACTATAATCTCGCTGAACCATTGAATTTACACTCAGGATTGGTCGTATCAAGGCGGAAGATATGCAACCCGCAATGCATCTACAATTTTGAAATCCTGATTACTGGCGTAATCTTTCTAGGGTTTCAAAAATATTTTAACACAACATTTCTAGACCTTATCTGAACCTGCCCACCAAATATCAACATTTTCTACCGATTGGTTCTCGAAAAAATGAGGAAAACGCCGAAAAACTATAGAAAAACTAAAATATTAGGCGTATCCCTGAAAAGTTTTTAAAATCCGTTCCTAGCGTGCGTCTAAACGTCCAACTGAACATGCCTGTCAAATTTGAACGCATTCGGTTCAGTGGATTTTAAGTTCTGGTGATGAATGAATGAATGAATCAGTGCCATTTCGCTTTTATATATAGAGATTCTAGTATCCAATATGTAGTATCCGTGTTCTAAAGTGAAGAATATTACCACAGGTATTATTCTCAGAATGGATACAGTGATATTATTTGTAGGTTGATTAATTAATTTTTCATTGACCATCGTAATTTTTACTCGGTTTATAGGTTGTTGCTATAGTCTTCCCTTTGAACATCAAACAAATTATTATTTTTATTCACTTTCAGCATCCATTAAATTATGGAAATATTCTTTCCATTCTCTCGCTCCCTTTTCTTACTCTTAATCTTGATAACGCCAATTCGAAATATCTTCTCAATTACTATTCATGAATCCAAAAAGTACTGAAACAAGTGGAAATTATACAATTATTATAGGCGAAGAGGTTGAATTCAAAAACAAATTAATATACTCTAACATTCACTTCAGTGTCGAGTCAATATTGCTTCACAGGTCCACCACACCTGATAATAAGGCCTTACATTATATCCACAAACTCAATTTTTTAAAAGTTGACCAATCATCCTCTAGGATCAGAAAACTACTTAATAACTTCGTCCAACCGCACAAGGAAAGAATCCGATACCTTTCTCTTCTTTGTATTGGGCCTACTTCTTATTCAGTATTTACTTACATTGAGGATGAGACTGGAACAAAGATAGAAGACACATCAAATATTACATCATGATACTGACAACAGAATGATATCTCTCAGATATAGTCTGTCCAAGCAAAGAAGACCCTTTGGCAAGATGGGAAAATGACTCAAGCTCGGTCAATATTGGTACAAAAATTATTGATTTGGTCTCAATCGTAGGAAACATTCTGATCTACAAATCGAGACCAAATCAATATTTTTGAACCAATATTGACCGAGCTGGAGTCATTTTCTCATCTTACCAGAGGATATTCTTTGCTTGGTCAGACTATAGCCTATTCATGGCCTCTTGAGATCACATTTACTATCTTCATTCACTGCAACACTATCATCGTCTATATCGCAATAATAATTCGTACGAAATTTGACTTCTTTTTCCTTTCTCTGCTTTTTCAAGTGAGGTGTGACGTCCAAATAGTGATTTTCAATTTCAACTGCGCATATTCAATAATGTTTGTGTAGTAGGGCCTAGTTCTAGAGTAGGCTATGTTGTATTTCGATATTTCGATCCAAAATGCATGGAATAATAAAGTAGGCCTACTGTACTGTCTATTCAGGTGTGTGTACTTATCACCAACTATGTGAGCTGAAGATGGAGTTTGAATTCAGAGTAGTGTGTTGGTCACTCGGTGAGAGCGGCTACTTATAGCAGAGACAATGTACAGATGTACAATGCAATAAATAAACTAATAGTACTTGGTCAATGCTTATAGTAATCATGAGGTGAAGTCACGAAGACTCGAGCCTGCTGGGTGAGGGTGATCATTATTAAACTGAATACTTATTGGCGAGGTGGAACATTTCGATAAAAGCTTTACTTTTCTATCTAGAGAATCAATTAAATATCGAATATTTTGAAAAATGTGGTTTTGTAGCAGGAGAATACAATTACAATACTGGTCGTGTTGAGAACAATGATCTTGAATTGAGAAGAAATCAATTTTAATAGAGTATTTGTAATGAAATGATTATAAAGTTATAATGATTCAAATAGCTTAGAAGGATACTACTGAATAATAAAAAAATTAATTAATCATCCCTAATCAATCTACATGTATCATCTCAAACTAACCAAAATCTTCTCTTATCTGTGAAAACATTGAAATTTCTCATCAAGATCCACTCAAGTCATTTCGTGATTTGGCAAAGTACTATTGGATAGGCTAATAATGAAGAAAGTATGACTTGGACAGAAAATGAATAATACCTTATACTTTCTTCTAACGTTTCCAACTGAATAATGTTTTATGCTTGCTCTGTCACATAATTCGATTCCGCTCCATTGTTCCTCTTTCATTTCTATCTCTCCACCTCATCTTCCTCACTTTCTCCTTTATTATTTCTCTACTATTTTTCGATTTCTTTCCTTTGCGTTGACATCGCTCTTGGCTGTAGTGGAATTGCACCGTGAAGCGGCGAAAAAATTGGGTACTCTTCAAAAGATGATGAATGCTGCAGGATTCAGGAGAACATTGTAGACTTCCTAACTCGAGAGAAAGTGCATTCATGCGTTTGCATTATAGTATCTTCATCTCAATGATCCGTGGCTTCCTTATTCGAAAGGGAACCTTGTTATCAACGCAATGAATATTCCAAATTTACAGGCTGCTTGAGGTCAAAGGTTAGGTAATCTCTCATCATCCAGTTTACATCATTTCTACAAAATGGAAAAACTCTTTTTGCATTTTCTGTAGGCTACATGTTAATTTTCTGATGGACGTGACCAATTCACAATCAATCAACCAGGTAATGACCACCACTCCAAAAATACAATACAGAGTACGTACTAGAGAATAAAAATAGGCAGAGTCATGTCATAGACTGCAGCCTACTACATACAGTACAGTACACAGTAGACACTACAGTATAGAACATCACAGTGAAATAAATTAATTACTACAGTACAGTAAAGTCCATTACAGTACGACTGTAGCATACTGATGTACAGTATAAGTTACATGGTGTATATAATTGCAATTATCATTATATATTCAGTGAATATGTGTATAGTTGATCAAAGCCATCATTGCAGATTACCTATTACAATTATTATTAGCTTTGTTAATAATAGTGTAGGCATTTGTAGATAAAACTTGTGATAAGAAAACGTAAACATCAAATGAAAACTTTCCGAGTAGTTATGAAGGTGATATTACTGGTCAATATCTCTATATAGGTGTTTAAAAACACTCTATATAAAAGCGAAATGGCACTGATTCATTCATTCATTCATTCATCTCCAGAACTAAAAATCCACTGAATCGAATGCGTTCAAATTTGACAGGCATGTTCAGTTGGACGTTTAGACGCGCGCTAAGAACGGATTTTAAAAACTTTTCAAGGATACGCCTAATATTTTAGTTTTTCTATAGTTTTTCGGCGTTTTCTTCATTTTTTCGAGAACCAATCGGTAGAAAATGTTGATATTTGGTGGGCAGGTTCAGATAAGGTCTAGAAATGTTGTGTTAAAATATTTTTGAAACCCTAGAAAGATTACGCCAGTAATCAGGATTTCAAAATTGTAGATGTATTGCGGGTTGCATATCTTCCGCCTTGATACGACCAATCCTGAGTGTAAATTCAATGGTTCAGCGAGATTATAGTTGAACTAATTTGGAAAATATTGAATCAAGTTTTAAACTATGTCCGATATAATTCCCAAGGTTATGCTCAATATTAGCGTTCTACGATTTTTGGAGAAGCGATTTTTTCTTAGATTTTTCGAGAAGCAATTGGCAGAAAATGTTGAAATTTGGTAAACAGGTCCAAATTAGGTCCAGAAATGCTGTACTCAATAAAATTTGAATCTCTTCTGGACGGAATTTGCAGGCGAGCGAAGCGAGCCTGTTTGTCTCAGCTGACACTGACAGATGTTTTGACTCACTGACACTGCTGAAACTGTCGAGGGTCCAGGGGGCGGAGCCTGCCGGCTAGTACTGTATATTTACAGATTAATTTATCATATACGTCAAGGGCATGAAATGTGCATTGAAGCCATTGAAGCTACAATATTTATTTATTTATTTAAATATTTCTTCCATACATGGTATGATTACAAATTTGATAATTTTTC
Source organism: Sogatella furcifera (assembly GCA_017141385.1). Taxonomy (NCBI): domain Eukaryota; kingdom Metazoa; phylum Arthropoda; class Insecta; order Hemiptera; family Delphacidae; genus Sogatella; species Sogatella furcifera. Next base: position 31,735,228 of record CM029549.1, on the reverse strand, counting down.
TTGTAATTCAAGTTTATAGAAAATGAAAAATAATGTCCTATTAACAAAATTTGAACTGAGTAATTTTCCACTTTTGAACGTTTCCCACTCATTATAGTCCATTAGTAGTCCAAAATATCAATCAGACAACATTAAAGATCCTAGCCTCATTACAAAACCTGGCATACAAAACTAAAAAAAAAACAGCTTTTATTTCCTGATCACCACACATGTTCAAAATGTCATTCATTCATTGAAGCTACATTATAAATAATTTACCATGACATTTAATATTTTAATTATTATTATTGAACAATCGGCTGAATAAAATAGATAATAGAACTATCTGGCCTCATAAAATCTCAATAAAAGTTTTCATCAAAATGGATTTAAAAAATTAGAATGAGATTACTAATATATTTATTGAAAAATTGTATCACAAAAATGTATTTTTCACAAGAACTTTATCGAAACTATGGAACATATGAAACTTTTATTTGTTAAGAATGACATTCCTGATTCCTGCCCATAGAATTTTTTTTTTTTTTTTTTTTTTTTTTTTTTGAGGGTGATGCCCACATGGGCTCTTGGGCCTGTGCGTGGGTAATGGGAAGGATGATGATGAGAGATGCATGGACCTACTGCTTTAGGTGGGTTCCGAACCACCGGGAAGCGATTTTTGAGGCTCATGAATTGAATTCAGAGGAGCCGGTCACCGTTACAACAGTGGTGGTAGAGGCACGTCGCTTATCTAATCTCACCGATTAGACGCTCTCTACCACTGGGACAAACCGCTTCCCTAGAATTTGATTCTATGGAATTTGATTCTATTTGATTCTATGATTCTAGGAAGTTGCTTCTTCCTGTGGAATTTCTCTCTTGAACAATAAGGAGCTAAGTCCACGAGAGTCTGTTTAGTTCTATATCTATTAATTTTATTATTATTACAGGAACAGGATCGTTATATCAAGTAAGTTTTGATAAATGTTGAGGATTCCTCCGGCTCCTTCATGCGATTGAAGTGAACAGTAATAGTAGGCGTAGGCTATACAGACTTGAGTATTCTCTACTTCTCTTGAGCGAACTTAACTTTAGATTGTAATTACAGTTCGATTGGAATCAGTTACATTAGCTCCATCAAACGACGCGTTTAAAACACTAGAGATCTTACAAATATTAAAAAATTTAAAGGAGTAGGAGACACTCTATCCTCTTTTTCTGTCATTCATTAGGTTTTTCAGATCTGTTCGAGACAGAAAGTAGGCCGAGGCTATCCCACTCTTGCTTTTCTCCATTGATGGCTGATATGAGCAATTAAGAAATAATTGTGCTTCAAATCATATTTTTTCGACCTCGTTAATGTTTGTCGTCGTTATTTCGCAGTACCAAAAGTATAGTGCGCCAATACAGTTGGCGATTATGCTAGTTCCTAATTAATTAATTTTACAATAACCGAGTTATGCTAGTATCGAGTCGACTATGGGAATATTGTAACGGATCATCAAAACCAGAATGAGTACACAAGTACACATCATTAGATCAGTTGCTGGCTGTACTAAAAAAAGTAACTAATGCCTTGTTCTTATAGCTGCCGAAGGCATCTTCGCACACCACAGAAATGAGGCGTGGGAGATTAATGTTCATGCCATACTTTAAATAGGCTAGTTGAGATTGAGATGGTATCAGTCAGCCCCAGAACTGAAACTGGTACAACGTCATTTGAACTAGATCTAAGATCTGGTAATCAATTTCTGATCTCTTAAAAATATTATAATGACTTTTCTCCTCATCTTCCAATAGAAATGCAAGGAAAGCTACATATTTCTGAAAAGGAAAGAGAAATAATGTGAAGGAAATTACTTTATAATTATTATACCGTACGGCAACTACACCTACAGCCTTGTCGGTCCCAAAGTTCGTATAGTTCTATATAGTTCTATATATGAACCTTATGTTAGTACTATGTTTGGTAAATTACAGTACCGGACTGGCCAGGTCGGCTAGTCGGCGATCGCCGACGGCCCTGGGCCCTGGGGGCCTGGAAGGGCCCAAGATTCACTAGCAAAAAAAAAAAAAATTAATCGGCTCCAAAGAAATGAATAATCTTTTATTGAAATTTGAACAATTTGATAAAAAGTGGATCATTTTCTTATAAATACTATGAAAATACTACAGATTTTTCCAGACTCTCATAGCAACTGATTAAACATGGGGGCCCCTGATTAGACTAGAGGGCCCCTCATCCCAAGTCAGCTTGAAGGGGCCCCTTAATTTCTGAGACTCTTCTTCACGTAATCTACTGTGAGGTGCTGGAGCTCGAGTCTTGTGCCCAGAAACTAAGGCCAAAAATTCTTCAAATATAATTCTCTGGGACCGTAGGGGCCCTGCATTCTAATCTACGACACTCACTGGGCCCACTAAAATCTGCCGATAGGGCTGTAAATATCAAACAGATATAAACTTATATAACTAAGTAAGTTACTGATAGAAATGTTGTACTAAACTAGTGCATTGATTTATCATGGAAATTTCAATTCAAATTTCTTATAAGGCTAAAAACTATAAAAAATGTAGTCCTAGAGTACGTCTACATTGTTCTTGAAAAAAGTTTCCCCCTAACGGGGGAAATGCTTATTTAGAGTCCTCAAGGTGGTCTTTGTTCATAAGAAACACCTTTTGAGTGCCGTATGAATAGTGTATTCAACTTCCCTAATATATAACTAATGTTAGATATCTATTAAAATAAGTGATATAAATATATATTCACAGCTTAGCAATCAGCATACTACGCTTAGTTGATGAAATAATTTATTTATAAATATTCGTATAAGTGGAGGTTTGAAGGAATACATAAGAATAAGTTTCAATAAAAGTGGTGAGAAAGAATTTCTCTCATTTTTGATTTGAATAGAATGCAGGATCTTAAACTACTCTAAATGCTGTTTTCAGTGGCCTAATTTTACTAAAATTTCCCGGGGGAAGGCCCCCGCGGCCCGGACCCTCTTTTTAATATTAGGATGATTAATAGAGTCCTATAAAAGTGATCAAGGCAACCGATCAAGAAAAGTTCGCTTGTTTCTACAATTAAATGCATTTCATAGCTTACATAATATAGTGTTGTACATTCCACATCTTATAAGGGGGAGAAGTTCATCTGTTTGTGGAACTACAACTACTACTATCCAAATGAAGCCAATTTTATCATTTTTATCAATATACAGTATTTTAGTTCAATTACCAAAAAACTGTTTTTTTAGAATGACATTTCTCAGGTTAACTACCCTCTCAAATTCATAACTCTTCTTACTCCCTCCTCTGATTTAAAATTGTATCTGATTTTTCAAAAGTATAAAGATATAAAAAATACCCAGATATACCTGGAAAGGCTGGGTAGGCCAGCATTAGGCATTTGGTCAGCAATTCAGTTCAGAAAACATAGAATATTTTACTGTTGAATACTTTTTGTGTAATATTTACGTGGACTTTGGCAGTAGAGAAAAATACCACAAACCACAATAGGCTGCCAGCAGCAGTACCTAGGCCTTATTGCACTCACTTGTACTATTGTTATAATTGTGCTTTATATTCATTTTGTCAACTATTACAGAATGTACCTAGTTTTATAACAGAGGTTTATATCAATTTTCGAAGGGCACGCGAAATACTGAGGGGTTTGGGGATATGGAATACTATCCGGAAGCGGAATGTTATCCTTCACTGAAAACTTCGAAGTTATTGTGCAAGTGATTCTCTTTAATCAGACCATTATCGTATTGAAATTGATAATGGCATGAAAATGAATTAATACTATAATGGTAGCCTATGTTTGTTTGTCAATGGCGCAACAGCCCTATGAAGGGCCTAGGCCTACCAGCTGGTTGCCAGTTTGATATTCACAAAACTACTATACAGTCCGTTCAAGCAAAGAAGACACCCCGGCAAGACGGGAAAACGACTCCAGCCCGGCCAATACCGGCCCCAAAAGCCATAACTTCTCGAAAGAACCCACAGCCCCCGAATCAACACCGACCGAGCAGAAGCCATCCCCACCCCGCCGGCCGCCAGAATACCCACCTAGCCCGGACAGAAAATACAGCAGGCAAATAATCATCAACCAGGATAGAGGTAACGTGTGGTTAGCACGTCGATCCTCTCAACCATAAGCCAGTCTCCACAACCAAGTGAAGATGCAGAGCACCTCTGAATAACATGCAGTTAATCAGTTAGAGTGTAATGCAACAATTAATATTACTCCAGAAACGGGAAACGACTGACTGTCTTTACTAACGACAGCCAATCTCCCAAAGGAGGTTAATGGTAGCCTATATGAACTGTTTATTTAGAAAAATTTCAACGTATTTGAGAAAAATTGCAACAACTCCCTCTCACCCCCTCCCCCCCCGTTCACTATTGAAAATCGTTTAAAAAACTCCCCCCCACCATAATCCCTCTTTAGGGGGGCCCTTGAGCGAGTATAGCCGACGGCCCAAATCCTAGCCAGTCCGGCACTGGGTAAATACTGTATGAATAAGAAAAATTTTTTATTGAAAATGATATCAATAAACTGGTACAGTATCCACATTGTTATTGCATGGAATTGGATTGCTTTCATTGGTATTGGATGACATGCATTGGTGATTGCATTTTGCATTACCAGAAATATAATGAACTATTATCACTCAATGCTCTTGATTACTTAATTTTTCATAACTAGAATATTTTTCCAAATCAAATAATATGAGAGCAATAATTAGTTGAGAAAGTGAAGTAGTGGATTACAACTCAAATCATCATGTCTCTCCTTTTCTGTGACTAAGTCCAGTTTCTGAATAAAATAGAAAACTCCAAATGAGTTTGAAATGCACAGGCTGTGTAAAGTGTGTATGCTGCCTGTCCCTTCTCCTGTATGATTCATTGGTTGCTTTTGTGATTTTTGTTTTTTGTAGCCTACAACGTGGCGATGCATTTCACAGGTGCGGACGATGCCACCTTGTGGAAGAAGAGTTTCCTGTCTTTAACTCCCATTATGCCTGAAGGAATGTGCTTCGAGTATTTAGCATTCCTGAACTCAACAGAGCGGAAGATGTAGCCCTTCACATTTTTTTAATAACAAAAAATCCACTCTATTGACTCGAAGCAATAGTTGCTCTGACTGAAACATTCATGTGAACTCATGAATATGAAATTGTAAAGTATTCTTCCAGCAGCTACAGTTGCTTGTTTCTTCTAGGTTCTAGATCTTTCGAGGATCGTGTTTTTGTTCGTGCATGTGATTGAAAATCAGAAGTATAATACCTATAGAATTTGATGTAGATGTATGCCTACGTTTACTCGGAATAGAGAAGTTATCTAGATATTAGTTATATAAGATAACAATAATTGTTATAAAGTATGAGGATCTATTTAGCTTGTGAAATGGTAGTGTTTGAGCAATAACAAAGTAGTGAAATTTCAAATTCAATGAAAAATTTACTCTAGAAATCATGAAAATCTTATGGAATTGTAGACTTTCATTGACGTCAGATTTTTTCACTGTTTCACGTTGCAATGACTTCGTGTATGAAGATGTCATTATTTTCCGGTGTTTGGATTATCACTCCCGTGCAACAATTTAATAAAATTAGGAGAAAGAATTGAATAATAAGTTTTTCGATGATCCTTATTTCTTATAAAAAATTTTGAAACCGGTAGGCCTATCGCCAGCTACCATCCCAGTTATTAGTCAAAATTTTACAGTACGGTAGCAGTAGCCTATATAATAAAATCATACTGTATTATTACCGGTAGCCGTTCAACCATTTTTCGATACTAGGGTCAGTAGCCTATCGGTTTCGAATCCCATAAAATCTCAGAAATCCTCGTATCCTAAACACAAGTCCGCCTGCGAAATCAATTAAAAGCGCATTATTGAATGAATACTACAATTACTGGTAGTCGATAACTGAGAGGAAATCCCTTTCCGCCAAAACATTCATCTATCAACACTGGTTCTGGAGGAAGCGAGTCTTGCCATCAAACTGACAAGCTATCCAATTTTACATTATGGAAAGATCATTTTTTATAGCTGCATTTGATGTGCTTCAATTTCATGCAGGCGTTCAAAATGTTTCATCTTTCTCAGTGGCGCCGACTTCATCAAAATATTGGGGGGGGGGGCAAACTGAAGATTAATGAGTGGCGGGGGGTGACATCCGAGGATGGGGAAGGGGGTTGTGAGAATACACAAAAATACACAAGCAGTGAGACTGCATCTTTGCATGTGATTTCGTGCTGAATTCTGTACTACTTTGAATTCCCTATAATTATTATTACCCTATCATTAATTTAATTCAAATTGGCCATTATAATCGTGATTCTCCGAAGTAAATGAATCAAGTTTCTCCTCCAATTTTGAACACGAAAAAAATATTTAGAAATAAAAATTAATATAGGTTATAGTTAAGGTACTGAATTTATTCTGATATGTAGGTTGAAGGAAAATTTTCATCCAACTTACACATAATATACATCTAGTTCGTTTTTAATTAGAGTTTTTACAATTTCCACTCAAAACGTTAATAAACGGTTATAAAAAAATCGCACGAAATACATGAAACACGAATAGATATGCCATGTGCTAACCACCACTCTCACTAGTGGAAATGAAAACTGAGTAATTCTGGCTATGAATGTTAGTTCCATTATTGTGTAGTTTGTTATGTTTATCTAGATTTTGTATTTATATAGACTGTATTATATTTTCAAAGAAAGAAGAGTTTTACATTAAAAATTGATTAAGAATGAAGTTCTTGTAAAATGTTGCAATTAACGACTCATATGCGGCTATAACAATCTAAGCCCAGACGCCTAGCTGGGTAATGCAAATAATAAACAGGAGACTGATCGTCTATTTCTATGGTTTGTGGACAATGTGGAAGTAGTATTTCAAAATAATAATAGTAGACCTATATCATTCCACACTATCATAGTCCAGTTTCCAGTTGTGAATGTAATAAAAGTAGCTAGACCATTGTTTAAAATTGGTTTCATTAGAGCTATTTGGAATTGATGATGGCAAAAAATATTCTTTCAATAGGCCTACTTATTGATAATTGATACTCAAAAAATTGATGAAAATTTCTCTAGTAATCTATGAACATTGGGGGAGGGCAAAATACACGCATTGCCCCCCCCTGAGTGATTATTGAGGGGGCAGAAAGTGCCTTGCCCCCCCAAAGTCGGCGCCACTGATCTTTCTATATCCTCATTTGTTGGCCAGGTTGGCCTAGTGATCTGGAGCGTTATAATAGCACAACCTTCAGTTGTTAGCACAACCTCTTAGTGGGTTCGAATCCCACCAGCATGGACGTTTGACCACCTCATCAATCACCCTCGAACTCTATACACATTGCCCTCGGACAAGGGTGAAGCAAAAAATTCGCAATAAAAATACATTCCTTTTCAAAATAGAGTGGTCTACCATTTCAAGTGGGCCAAATTACCTCCTGAACTCATATCTTGCATCTTCCTCCTATCATAAAATAATAGATTCTATTATACTAAGATCCTAAGTAGGCCTATGTCCTATACTATTACTACATATACTATACTATTACTATACTAGTATGTCCTAATACTCCACTACTACTTAACTAAGTACGATCCTCTTTGCCTTTGCTCCTATCTATCTATGGTATGACTATGACTTATTAACTCTTTGACGATGAACGGACGGTTACCGTTGGACGATTGTTTGAATTCAAATATGAAACAAGACAATCCTGCTTTTGTTTCTGATTGGTTGACTGGCGGCTGGCGCTAATGCTGTCTGTTGTGGAATGTGGTGATAGTTTCACGAATACTCGTGAGGTAGCGCTGCTGTAATAGAAACTCGCGGTTGTTTTGAGGATCCATCCCTTCCATGACTATCTTCAAAGCAAGCAGTGAGTCAGACGAGAGTGACGAGACTGCTCTGCTCGCTCTGTCTCTCAAGAGTCTCACTCTCAAGCCTCAGTTTGTTATTGTTTGGTGCCAGTGAAGGAACCTGTTGGCAGTGTTGTGTTGTAGAAAACTTAGCCGGTGTAAAAACACGTGAATCGTTAACTACTCGAGTGTTTTGAAATTGTGGTATATTTGGTCTGCATTCTATCAAATTATCCAGTGTGTGTGAGTGTTCAAAACATTGGTGCTTGAATTGCGTCTGTTGATTTGAGGAGATAAAAATCGCCTTGTTTGATAAGAAGTGAGTACCATCCCACCATGTTTTTTAATTTTGACAAATCTGTATAAGTATACAAATAATAGTAATAAGAGTTGATCATGTCCATGCTTTCAAGTTGAATGTAATCAAGGTCGTATCCAGGATTTTTTCTAGGGGGGGTTTCAAGCAAGTTTTTTTCCGCAAAATATAAGAAAGTTGCCCCTTTTCCCTCTCTCTAGCGAGACGGTGGTGGAGGTTGTATGTCATAATATTATTCAGTTTAAATGGTGAGAAATAGTATAATTATTTTATCAGTGCTTAATTTGTGAAATTTAAGGTTCTGGAACGAAGGCGGATAATCGGCTGGAGAGGGTTGTACGGGGGTCCTCCCCCGGGAAAAAATGAAATTCCAACTCCTCAAAACTCATTTTTAGAGTTATTTTAAAGCTTTTGATTGAGTATTATTACCATAAGTATTCCATATTTTTATTAAAAAAACCAAATGATTTTGGCCTACTACAAGATTAGCGAGTACTCAGATTCAGAAGTTCTGGGACGGCGTGGCATACCGTCACAATTTGAGCCCTTCATTTTATTATGAGAATGGAAAATGAAAACAAGTTCTTAATTATTATCTAATCAATAACATTTGTTAAAATTATTTGCTTAGTAAATAATTTCAAGTCCATATATTTCTTCAGTTGGAAAATATTATCTTACTTATTTATTTACCTTAATTATTTGTAAGAAAAGAACATTTTGAAAAATTCCCAGCAAATACAAAATCCACAGTAAATTCATAGATCAATCAAGGTAAAATTTAATAGATATAGTAGGCTAACACCATTCTTGATTGATTGTTTTGCTGAGAACTCATTCAATACACTCTTTTTTATCTGCTCCTTGTTTTCATTCAAGAATTAACAATGCATAACCCCGTCAATATTTCCTCTACCGTATCATTCAGCTCTTGAGCCATGTCTGTACCCTATAACATGTCTGTACCCTATAGGGTACTAAATGATTTCTTAATAGTAGCTGTTGTTGATGAAAAACACTTAGAATGAGCAGACCATGCTCGAAAAACGTATGAAATGAAATGAAAATATTCTTTATTAGGCGGAGTTAGGACTAGATAGTCCTTTCTACCACTCAACTTTAATTTGCCACTTAACGTATTTGCCTTTCCCAAATGTGTATCTACTTTAATTTCCTTCAACTCATCTATTTTTTAAAATATGTACATTATACCACAGCTCCAATTCCACAGTCATGGATTACAGCTCATAAAACTTCATATGGATGATTCAGAATGTTTTTATTTTAATTCACTGGAGTTACAATTTATACAAAGGATGAAGAAGTGAAAAAAAGAAAGCAAGAGTATTCTCATTTGAAATATGACTCCCAAAGACTGATTGAGAGAGTCAAAATAAGGAATTCATTGAACTTCTCCAGTATTCAATTGATGTATCGGATACTCAGATGGAGGCATACGCCTGCCTGCATACGCCCATGGCACGTTAGAAGTTTGTCGCCGGACAGAGTAACTAGAGAAAAAAGGTATTCGCAGTATTCGAGGTAAAAGGACTTCGCAGTATTCTAAATTTAGTTGTGAATTTATTAAATTTTATGATAATAAGAATTTATTATCTTATTCTATGATATTCATTCAATTTTATTTTATTTATTTTAGCTGTGAATTAATTTTATAGATAACAAAAAAAATCAGTCAACTTCCAGGGTGAGGGTGGCTAGCTTCAGAAACGTAATAAATCGAGATATAAATCAAATAATCGAGATAATAAATCGAAGATATCGTAAAAATAGAGATCTTTTGTACTGGCAAAACATAGATTAATTCTGTAACATTATTCGCCCTTCGAGCCATCCGTTTATTCCCTTCCTGAGTTTTCGTTAGATTGATTCCAACATTCCATTCTTTTCATAAAACTGATGAATGATGATTGTTCAAATATTTGGTTCGTAGACAAAGAAGCATCTGCTTATATTATGTTAAATGCAAAATTATAATTATTCTTGTACTGTATTTGCATATTGCTGTCTCTCTTATTCTCTTTGCCGATCAATATGCGTATTCGGCTGGCTGTCCATGTTTAGCTTATCATATGAACAATAGTTTTTGCAATAAATGGAAAACAATGAACTTTTTTCAATTCTTTTGTTTGCAATGGCTCCTTTTCTCTTCATGATCATGTTACCAGTATTGTTGTTTATTGCTTTTTTCGCCAAACCGACCTGAAGTGCAAAAAATACTGTTAAATATAATATAAATATTCTTAATTCTGTTGTAGGGAAACACTAGAAAACATGCACTTATTATTCAAATAAAATATTTGTTGGAACGTAATTTTCAAGGCCCTAGTTGTCTATAGAAAAGAGGAATTGTGAGAATATTGGGAAAATCAATAAGTAGTAGTTTTACTTTTAGTATATTGCTTAAATATTATCATATTGTATGTAATATATTATGGTAAAAGTTATTGGTTCTACATCATGATCGACATTCATTTTGTTTTGAAAACTTAATTTGAAAAGTCACTGATGTAGTCAAGATCTTCTTTAAAATCTGCACCGAATTCATTTTAAAAATTCAAATTTTGAAAAACAAAACAAATTTCAACTTTTGTGTTCGACTCAAATACAAAAACCTGCAGAGTTGCTACTATTTTTATCAGTAGGATAACAAACATAAAAGACATATGAAACAATAGTAATGGAATATGGAATAAGTAGATCGAGGAAAAGAAAAGAAAATGAGAAGAGTGAAAAAATTAAGTTGGATTCAATGTAGCCTATCCAATATGGCTAAATTTGATGTGAAAATTGAAGAGAACTTTAAGTTTTAGTACGATCCTACATAATATCATCGACCGTCAAATTACTTCCACACAAGAAATATTTTGTACAGGAGCCAATCTGAATCAAATAGGCTTCATAATTACGACAACTGTTTCAAATCAAATATATAATACTGAATACTTTACTAGCTATTTGTTAGTGGGTACTATATTCTATAATCTATAATAATAAAAACTTATAATCAAGCAATGCATTATAAAATTCTAGTCACAATCTGATTGTAGGTTCTTTGGTAGCTTACAACTTACTGTACAGTGGATTCCATCCTGTTTCTTCTGCCATACCGTAACTGTGTAAACCTGACATAGTTCATAATTTTTAATTAACATTGCAGTCGAATTGGTATGTACTATGTAGTGAGTGGCATCTCCGTGTATTGTTCTCGTTGAAGAGAACCCGCAGAGTAGGTGCAGCCTATACAAAGAACAATAGTGATGGTTGCAGAAGAATTTAATCATTTCCCTCAAGTGGAAACTGAAGAACTCTTCAAGTAAGTGAATGTATTGTTCCAGAACGGGTTTACCTGTAATTGAATGGTAGGTTGAACGAAAACTATGCGGAATAACTTAACATGAAGGCAATCATCCTACTAATAATCATTTATTGGAGTATTTTCAGTCATCAGATATTTTTCGCAATTCATGAAGTATTGTTACATTACATTTCAATCAAATTATAATCACAACAATAATATAGAATGAAATACATGATTCAATAATGTATATTTGAAAATGGCCATTAATAGTCGAAATATGTTATGCATAAATAAAAACAATTGAAAAGGGTACTGTGGTTAACATTTAAAACAGTAATAGCCCTGAAAAAAAGTAGCCCTGAAATAAAGGAAACATTCAACAATGGCTTTACATTATGATTGTATTTTTTTTAAATGTAGCTTATTAATACCGTATGCACGTACAAATAATGATGAATAGACTAAACAATTAAAAAATGGATGCTCATTCAATCATTTAAATGCCATTCTCTTATTACCGTACTTCGCATATTTTTTCAGAAATACAATGACAGATAAACCATGAATAGTGGAAAACGTGTGAAATGGATAAACATGAAATAAGAAATGAGAAAACATGTTAGATCCTGTAGTTTGATTTAGAAGATGTTGCTGTGTGTATGGCAAGTTTCATACAACTGTATTTAAAAATATTAAATTGGTTTATTCATATGTATTGAAAAAATTTTAACTAATGGAATATATAAACAAAAATATATTTGAACATCAGGCTATAGGAAATAAATTAAATGACATTAATGTATATTTGGGCAATGGCTTTTAACGTGTCACCCGAAGCACACAAATGGCTCCAAAAAACTACGCCGGAATCAAATGGATAAAAATCATCTTGGCTACACGCCTACACAAGATACATCCGAAACTTATAAAAAAATCCAATTTTTTATCAAGTGTTCAATACTGCACACTGTTTTCCAATATACAGTATTTGCTGATATGGAACACTAATCTAAGTAAAGATTGATTAGGGTGAATAATTTATTAATTTACTTGAACCCTTAAATAATAAATATTCTGCAAAATCCCTGCTACCTCAAATAACAGACAAAAAACCACCTCGACTTCAACACGGTTGGTGTGGGAGTTTAGATCGTTCGCGTTTTTGTGATATTCTTTTTCATGCCATTGGTTCTGAAATTTTATAGGTGGGCGACTCACGACTCTTGACCTGGCTGCATCCTACACAATTCACCCCCATCCCACTCGAAATACACTGCACCACTGCTATTCATTACTGTTTGAACCTGGAGAGACTGGGAATACCTCTGCATCAGTCATTTGTCAACAATTTGCCAAAGCTCAGCGTTTATTCCCAGATAGAGCTATTCTAAAATGTAACAGAGGTGAAAATAACAAATGATTTATTCTCTTTCTGAGTATTGATTTGCTTCGTTTTAGATTCGAATCAGATTTCCATGCAAGCTACAACTTGATCATGAAGGATTTGTTTGTCACTGTACTCGTATTCATCCTAAAAACTATAATCCTATGAGTTCATTCACTTTTTACTCAGAGAAAAATCCAACTGTATCATGGAAGGATTAGTTGTTGCATTACGTCATTTCACTCCCAATTTATTTTCAACGTAATTTTTATCCACTTTTCTATCATTCAAAACAATATCGCAACCCTTTTGTAGTAGAGGAGTAGGAACGTTCACAGTAGAATTCGAGTAGAAAGTTTAGGAGGCTTGAACTGAATGGAATATTTTCATACTCATATTTGCCATTCCTATTCAGTTGATTAAGACATTGTGAAACCTATCTTGGGCGTTTAAATCTATTTGACATGATATTAGATTAAATCTCTATATAATGGTATTTGATCTGATTGAACTAATTCAATAGGCAAATATTTGTTTTTGAAACCCTCCATGCTCCATATTCGTTCTCCATTACATCGCTCTAGTTAGCTTTCCCCGTCATTAAGAGCCATTAGTATTTTAGAATGAATTTTAATGAATGAGGATGATTACAATATAGGCATGTGAACAAAGTCCAGGCTTAATGGATGAAAAAAAATTGAAAATAAATTTCGGGAATTCAGAAGATAATAGGCCTAATCGAAAGTGCTTCCGAATAAAATTGTGCTAATGAAAATCATCTTCTTTTTTCAAATTGCGTTGAAAAAAGTCAATTTCCGCACTGTAGTCCACTTAATACGGGTTAATGACACGCGAGGAATTTGCAAGAACGTCTTCCTGTGCCAAATTAATTAACCTCATCTAAACGATCAATTACGCTGCAATTTAATTAAGTGTGCAATAATATTGATGTTGTGGATTTAGCCTTTCTGAAGTGCGTTGGATCATCCGGTCATAGTCCAATAATTAATCATTAGAAATCACCTATCTTGTGATGGGTAACAAAACTGATTGCTTTAATTTGTAAAGTTACTTGTCCTGCCTAATTCAACGAATATTTGATGAGCTAATCTTTAAAATTGTCGACATTCAAATATTCGATCGATTATTATTTTTATCCAGCACAAAACATTACAGAGCTCGAATAATGTTAGAAAAGGTTGTAATTTTTCCACTCATGAAAAAGTATGATTGTGTGAGGGGGAAAATTTCTCAATTTTGACAAGGAATGACAATGAGTTTTCTTCAAGATACTAGCGCAGTATTCAAACAGAACAAAATTTTAGAAAAGGAATTAGTTCTAATTTTGCATTATTCACATACGACAATTGTTACGATGTTTTTAGATAGATATATTTCATGAACCATGAAATTCCTAGATAATATATATCTTAGATATAATTCGATAAGATAATTTCTAACATGAGCTCCCGGAAATTTTTTTTTCTCTTTTCCAAGAAATTCAATTCAATTTTCCTCCTGGAAAAAGTAAGAAATTGCGAAGGTCGAGCATTTTCCCGGTCCGTGTGAAACTAGGTAATAAATTCAGAAGTTTGCATTACCGTCATCATGAAAATGTTCCCCCACTAATGGAAAGAGTAGTGAGGAGGAATGTACCTACGTCAGGGAAAATGTATTCCGTAGTTTATGCGCCTGATAATCTTGATGAAATTTGGTGTCTTATCTCATGAAAAGCTAACGAAACTAAGATGCATGAGATGAGGCTGGCATGCGAGTGCGAGAGATCCCATTTCACGTTGAGGGTGAAACGTGACCTGTATGTAGAAAATAGGTGATTCACACCGTGAAAGAGCGCAAATAGAAAATAAGCTCGTAACGAATGAAATGGAACAGCAAATCAGGACTAGAGGAAAATCTCATTACTATTATGAAGTAGCTATTGCAATAGCAGGAGTCACGTCGTTCCCACACAATGCAAACTACCATCAAGAGCAAGGACGCCAAATTAAGGGGAAAACTTGAGTATTTTTCTTTTTTCTCCATTACGAAAGTCCAAGGTGTTGTAATAGCATTTATTTTAGTCGATGAGAAAAATTCTTATTTGTCTCTCAAGTGATTCAGTAATTTCCTGTGATTAATGATAATTTCGAATCACCAAGAGTTATCGAAGCAAAATTACCCAACAGAAGGCACCGTTACCATCATGGCAGACAGTTGAAAATATTTTCTTTAATTGTTATTGTTTTTTTGCAAATTACATAATTTTCTTGTAGTTTTGTCTTCAATTTGATTGCCAAAGATTAGTTCTAGGACTATTACTCATTTCAATTTTACGAGTATATTCAATATGGGAATGGAAAGCACTGAAATATCAAGAAATACATTTCGCAACCTTTCCAATACATTCACTTGAAAATTTAAATTAATTCTCATTGGTCTATAATCAAATATAAATCAATATTTTGCGATTTTCAATATATGTTTTAAACATCTCGACTGATGTAGGCTTCCTATACATAGTAGTGTTATTATAAAAATGAATAAATTATAGTAGTGTTCTAGTAGTGTAGATACTATTCACCATCAATATAATCACAGCTCCTTTTTAGAGAGCTCAAATGATATCATAAATGTTTTTGGTACACTTGATAGAAACTAGCCAGTTTCGATCTTCTTGACAGGCTTTGAAACCTTTCATTTTCCACCCTAGTGCGGAATAAACGGCTGATATTTGGGCCTTATAGCCGTACAAGATAGGAAAAATCAGCTGTCAACAAAATTTTCCGTTGACATAGCAGCGCATTCCATGCAAATTGGTCGACTGAACAGGTAAGTCGACTATTTCAAACATTTCCAGGTGATTGCATCAGACGATTTAGCAGATGATTTTCTTCAAGCAATAATTTTTGTTCCAAATTGTTCCTCACCTAACCTTTTGTTTTGATTGGGAATTGATTTTAGCGACTGATATCTTACGTGGAAACTAGGAATTAGAATCCTGAATTTATTTCAAAACAAAAAACGGAAACTACCAATACAGAATTCAGAAAGTTGAATTCGTATTTCGTACTTATAAAAACTTTTCATCTGATTCTATTCAGCCTTCCAAGTGTACCAAAAACACAAATACACAACACGTTTCAAAAACGTTTGCGACGTTGTGAATACTCCAACCTTTCCAGCCTCAGCTGATCGCTTCGGCTGTAAAGCTCAGTATTCTTGACATCGCAAAACGGCGTTTTCAAAACTAGTGGTGTAATATACTATTTTGGTACACTTGATAGAAAGTAGTTTCGATCTACTTGACAGGCTTTGAAAGCCTTCATTTTCCGCACTAGTTTAGAATAAACGGCTGATATTTGGGCCTTACAGCTGTACAAGATAGGAAAAATCAGCTGTCAACAATTTTTCCATTGACTAAGCAGCGCATTCCATGCAAATTGGTCGACTGAACAGGTAAGTCGACTATTTCGAATATTCTCCAACTGATTGCACCAGACGATTCAGCATATGATTTTCTCCAAACAAAAATTTTTGTTCCATATAATTTCACACCATAAACATCTATCAATTCTCAGACCTTAATGTACCTATCGATTGTATGGAAAATGGCGGAAGTAATTGCCCTACTCCAAATTCATGATTTCATAGCGTTTTGGTTATGTTGACAAAAAAATCATATGTTTTATTATAAAAATAATTTTTGGAACATTTCATAAGTAGGCCTACTGAATGTTTACTAAGTTGACAATGGATTATACTTTTGATTCGTATTGTTTTATGTTAAATAATATGGCATAATTTCTTGAGTATTTGATAATTTATTACAAATGGGTCGTCTGTGTTGTGTTTATGATTGTGAATATCCAAGTATGGTAATTCAGTTCACATTTCTATTTTCACGTTTCCTGAAAACAAACTCTCAATGGACATATTGGTTAGAAAAGTTTTCATCAAAATTTTGGAGTGAAAGACAGTTCGATAGTTTGTATTAATCATTTTGAAGACCGTTTTATTATAAAGGAAGGCGTTTTTCTTGTCATAGACGGCAAACTAATTGCAGTGCTAAGAGAAAAACATTGGAGTGCCAAGAGAAGTGATGCGTTTCTTTCAATTCCAACAAATTAGTCTATGTGCTTTTTATGAAAGTGAAAGACAATAATTAATTAAATCAGTGATCTGCCTTGTGTACCTGTTAGCTTCAAAATATCAAATGATTAGGTTACAAACAGTGCGTAATTTGTGACTGTAGCCTACAATACGGTAGGCCTATAACGCCGGACCGGTAGGCGACTTCTGAGAGGGTGAGGGAGAGTAAATAAATTTATTTTTTCTCAAATTTTAGATCTAAGATATGTAAAGCAATGGTAAAAATACACAACTGAATGCTTAAATAACACTCTAAAAACAAGTTTTGAGGAGTTGTAATTAAATTTTTTGGATGGATACTGGAGTCTGAAGAAGACAATAAGATGTCTCAAACTTGCAAGCCAAAGGAAAAAATAACTGGAAATATTGGGGGAAAGGATCAGAGACGGAAGAAAGTTAAAATGAGCAGCAAGTGAAGTACAAACATGTTGGAAAAAACTGATTGGAATTTGAATGTCTTGAATTTCTATTTTTCACATAGAATAATAAATCAGATTCTAGTTTGAAGTTCATCATATTGTAATGATTATTAATTTTGTATTGGATATTGATTATATTGTAAAATCGTAATGTTTAACAATAAAAAATATGTTATTTCTGTCTTATTTCTTCTGAAGAATAGCAACTTGGACTATTGATATTACGCTTGGCTAGGCCCATATTGCCGCCATCTTGTATAGGACATTAAGGTCTGAGAATTGATAGATGGTTATGTTCACACCTAACCTTTTGTTTTGATTGGGAATTGATTTTAGCGACTGATAACTTTTGTTGAAATTAGAATCCTGAATTTATTTTTAAATGAATAAAACGGAAATTACCAATATGGAATTCAGCAAGTTGAATTTGTATGTTGTATTTATAAAAACGTTTTCATCTTATTCTAATAAGCCTTTCTTTAAAGTGTACCAAAATAGTACATTACACTACAAGCACAGAAAGTAGGTGTTTACGGTATGAGGATAGTTTCCCGAATATGGGAAATATGTTATCTGAAAACCGTAAACACCTTTCTGTGTGAGTTGGGTACGATACTTTTCGCCACACTGCGAGAATAAGAATAATAAATATTGTATAAGAATGTTTGTGGCGATTCATTCGAACTGAATAATATTGTGGTGGCTCCAGAAAGCAGTGCATTGTCGCCCGATCTAGCGGCCGGATAGGTAACTACCAGTCTCTTTCTGTGCACTAGCTCCGAAAGAGCCCTCTTTCGGAGCTAGTAGCAAAACCGCCTGTAAATGGCGTCTTTCGAATCTCTTTAGTGCACAGAAAACAGCTGCTTTCTGTGCAGTGTGGCAAAAACACAAATACACAACACGTTTCGGAAACGTTCGCGACGTCGCGGATACTCATTTTTCCAGCCTCAGCTGATCGCTTCGGCTGTAAAGCTCCGTATTCTTGACGTCGCAAAACGACGTTTTCAAAACTAGTGGTGTAGTATACTAATGTCTTGTCAACTGCTGTTGAAGAATTCAATAACTGAGGCATACCATAGGTCTTGACACCCACACAA
The DNA here is from genome assembly GCA_017141385.1 of Sogatella furcifera. Taxonomy (NCBI): domain Eukaryota; kingdom Metazoa; phylum Arthropoda; class Insecta; order Hemiptera; family Delphacidae; genus Sogatella; species Sogatella furcifera. The sequence continues at coordinate 31,716,663 of CM029549.1, read as the reverse complement.
TGAAGGCCCTAGCCTACATAGTACAAAGTATGAAATAATTTTCATCCAGTAATAGTTGTCTGGAGACTTGTTAATAGTAAGACTAGTTTTGTCCCTCGTAAAATGCATGAGAAATATCAGTTCGATAAACATTGTTTTAGCAGAATGATTTCACTTCCATTGTGTTCGTTAATTTCCGCGAAACATTTCCTCCAAGGTTTCTCCGCTGTTAGTAGTCACAGATTCATGAGCTGAAACTACAATCTCCTGTACACGAATAAATAACAAAAAATTTACTCAGCTTTTCGAATAATACAACTGTTAATTCATCAAGCGTCTACTTGTTAACTGGGGAAATCTATCTCACTTCTTATGCAAAACTATGTTTTTCTGTCTTCCGCTACAAGCACTCTCTCATTATGTTGTGTAGTATTAGAGAGAATTCTAGTATTTTTTATTATACAAAGAGAGTTCTATTATTCTATGGTAATTACCAAGCATCGTGAACACTTGAGCACTGACACTTGGACCAAACAACTCTCAAATTCTGTAGCCTAATCATCCATGTAGTCACCATCAAAAATAATTTAAGGTCCTAAAATTCTAGTTGAAACATTGGGTATTCCAATATTAAGTACCTAAAAAGTCATAGGTACTAGTTTCAATATTAGTCCTAAGGACTCCTAACCCTAAGTACTGAAATAGATTTAAAGGCGAAGTCTTCGAATTCTCACGCTTCCATAACCATAACATACTGTATTGATTTTAGCAACACAAATAATTTGATCCCAAATTTAAATTTATGGGACGGATATAATTTTTATAAGAAAAATATTGCCTTGGAAAATATTTGTAAAATTTAAAATTTTAATGCCTCGTTCCCATCAAGTATTATTGCATAACGATAATGAGTAATGGAATATCAGGTTCATAATTATTGCAATACGCAATAATCCAACTACGCACATGTACATGATGAAAATTACCTGTTGATGCTTCTGTAATTTCTGGTGTTTCGAATTATGTTTGCGGTCACCAAGATGCTATTTCTAGTTTTGCTAGCTAGTTAATTTGATCGTGTACTTTCCCTTCTTTATAACCCGTATTTGTTTCACAACCTGAGCTCTTAATAACTCATTGACCAATATCCAGGTTTCAAATATGAATCCAAGTGCTTACAAAAAATTCTCTTTGCCCAAGACTATCAAGCTCTCGCTGAGGTTCCTTTTTAGGTAACTCACTTCTTTCTAAAGCCCTAGAAATTGAAGACTTGATTCGAAATTAGTGCCTTGAATTCAGAGTTTTTGTTTGTGTCGTGTAACCAATTCAATTAATTCGTCCACTTTCAGTTTTGTTTCTTTTAAAAAAGTGAATGTTGTAGAAGGAACTTGATTTTTATGCAGTCCTGGATCTTCGTTAAGCGCCGTTTACAGTTTATCTAATGAATGATCATGCGTGTTTGTTTGTACTTCTAGTATGCACTTATTTGGAAAGAACTAATTTTCTATTTTTTCTTGAACTTGCGGTTTCTTGTTTACTTCCAAAAAAGAACCAATGAATTTTGGAGTTACAGAATTAGCATCTTGGAATGAGGGGGAAGTTAATTTTTGAAAAAAATCTATTTTTACAGCAAATTGATCTGGACCTAACTAAATAAAATATTTTAAATATTCAAACATCCACTCTATTGGAGTGCATCTCTTTTTCAGTCCTTATTTCTTTGAGATTTGAAGAAGATAAATTTTGTTCTATATTATAATGTTATATTCATGGGAAAAACAAGAAATCCAAAAATATTGAAGACAAAAATGATATATTTTATACATAGTAGGCTACTTTATATTTATAACTTATATCATATCAACCAACTAAGATTTCCACAGTTCTAATGTTGTTATCTTTTATTTTTTCACCTTTAAAAGTGACATTCCACGGAGATTAAGTTTATAAATAATTCATGTACAAAAAATGGGTAGTCCAACAATGTATAAGTAGGATCAGTTCGGTAAAAAATGGATAGGAATTCACAATCCTGTCTTTCAGTCCCTTTGCTTTCTCAGTTCTCACAATAAAAAACCTCGCTACCTGATTTTGTAGCGGGTGTCCTGATGAAAAGGAACTATTGATACTAAAAAATAATTGTCCATTGGATTTATCAAGTGGTTGCAGTCCTCACTAACCTCTTCATATACAGCTCATATACATACTCATCAATATCTTTTGAATTTTTAAACCAGAAATAACCATTTTGCTAAACTGAATCTTTCGATTTCTATCATAAGAATTTTTCTGTTCTAGAATTCCTGTCAATATGAACAATAAATCACTTTATCTCTTAATTGCCTCAAATTTATCCACAATATTTTCTAATTCTGTGTCAGTGTCAGTTAATGTTTACAGTGAACGTTCGGGATTGATTTTATTCAATTCATCTGTTTGACAGCAATCCTTGGCTCCCATTTCAAAAATGTGTGCATGTATAATCTGGATTACTAATAATTACCACTATGAATAACAATGGACCCATACAATATTCAACAACAAGTTTGATTAAATTTGAGAAAAAAACTATTATTTTCTCCAAAATGTAAAATTTAGCAGAACAGTTTCTGAATGCAATCGGCTCGATTTAGCTCGATTTAAGATCAACTGAGAAATTCTAGACAGTATTATATAATTATTATTACTATCGCTTAAGCAATAATAATAATAACTCATGCATATTATAATGGTTGATTTGACACTCAATCAAAACATTAGGATTATCACTTGTCCTTGGCCTGAATAGAAATCCGTTTCTGGTAGATATTATATCTACATTTTTATTGTTTTCAAAAACGTTCTCAAGAAATTTGATTGAATTTCCTCTCATTTCCCTAAATATGTTTTCCAAGGCTTGAAGATAAGCGATTTTACCTCGACAATCTCGGTCATTACTCTTATCTTTGGGTGTAATTTAAATGTAGTATTTTGTTTTGAGCCTTTCTCAATTTCCTCTATCTTTATAGTTGGCCTATCCTTGAGACTCATTTTGTAAAACTAATTATGAATTACAACAAATCATTTTCAACTGTTGTGGGAGAAAGTAGGCTGGATTCATAACGCGTATTTTAATTTGGTAAGAACTTGGTGTATTCTTTTTATTTTTGGTTTTGAATTTGTTCAAATCTTACGATCCTTCATCATAATGTGTAAACAAAATTAGTAGAGCAAGAAATATGAATTATCAAATTTTCCTCAATCTTAGTCGATTTTAATAGTTTAGATTTATTCACGTCTTGAAGTTGATTCTCATATTCCATTGTCTAACTTTCTTAATATTTCTACCTTACGATTAATAATAATAATAATTAAACCTTACGATTAAGTGATCTGGCTTGAATGATACATCACTTTTATTTATTGAATCATGAAGAATTTGAAGTTTGTATAGGATTACAAGAATATGAAAATTAAGCTCAAATATGAACATAAAGACTTTTAAAAATGGATTATCCAAAGTCTTATTCACTTAACAGGTTTTTCATTATCTGATAAAATTATTGTTCTGCTTATCAAAGTATGTTACAGTTCTGATTGATTATCAGAATTATCAGAATCTATTATCCGATTGAAGCCGTTAACTAGATGGAACTTTCCATTATCTTTTAGGTTCTTTTTATGATGCACAGCAATGAGCATGTGCATGAACTATACTCAATTGAAAAATATTGGAGGAATTGCCGTTTTATAGCACTCTCTGGTAATAAAACTATGGTTGCGACGCTCGTAAACGAATGATTGGATTTATTACTCTTCTTCTAGCGCTATAATAGTGAATGCATGTTACCGCCTTTTACGTTTCAAATTCCCTACTGAACATGCACAGCATTTTCTAATATTGCATCAATCTCTATAAGAATGTTCAATCGTGAATAACTGTCAAAGACGACTGCAGCTCACAATATTGATTTGAAAGCCAGGGGTTTGTCTCACAAAATTACTGTAAAATTGGAAAAAGGCTTACGCACACTGAACTTTTAAGTTCTTCCCATAGTAGGCTATGGTATCAATGTCTAGTAGGTAATGTCTCTTATAGTAATTTTATTACTTTTGTAGTGAATCCATGGTTGTTTCTGGTAATCTGGTAATAAAGAGATCTTCAAAACTTGCTTTATTTTTCATCTTGAAAAAAGGTATTCACCCTTCAAATACAGTAGAGCTTGGTTCTTCAGAATGCAACTCTTCTAGCAAATTTGGATAATGTAACAAGTTTGCAGTATAGAAAGGAAATTAACCCTTCTTTCCTCAGGAATCAGTCTTGAGAAATCAACTAGTATCCTTCAATCAACAAGTATAATTTCATAAGTTGTAGAAGCTGAGGAAATAATTAGGCCTACTGTGAAAAATTTGTATGAGTGTGATATGGAAAATGACTCATTCCATGTTAGGGTGATTTTATACTGTCTACTTTGACGTTACATCTGACACTTGGGGCGTGCTTGAATGCATTCCCATTCCCAATAAAAAAGAAACGGTCTCAACCTTTAAGTGATGGTGTGCTTTCCTAAAATCGTCTCTCCATCACTCCATTTATCATTCTTGTAGTAACTACATAAATATAGGCTAATAGACAGAGCTATAGCTATAGACATGGTAGCCTAGCTTCCAAACCACTTGACTGATCAAACACCCAAATGCCCTTCAAACGAGTTACCGTCACTCTATGTTTTCCTTGTCACTCTTCCCCACACCGATGTGATTCTCCTCTCAATATTTTTTTACTTCACGATTTATCTCTCTTCTCTTTTTACAGCACCTCTTATCATACTCTGCAACTACTGAACATCATAATACACCAACGTGGTTCATTCCTGCTTTATTGCACATCCTTGTTTCTCTCCAACATCAGTTTCTTCTTGATATTGTTCTGTTTTACTGTATTTGTACTAACCTTTCTAGACTCTAATTCTAACTTCTCACCAATCTACCTCACATTTAACTTTTTGCTATGGATCTCTTTTCATATTTAAATTTTTCTGCCGTTACTAGTTTTCTCATAACTCTTTTCTCTGTCCTCTTTCCTTTTTTCCCTCTTTTCTCTTTCCTTTTTTCCTCTTCCCTTTTCCTATTTTTTCTTTGTATTAAGCTCTTCTCAAAGTCCGCATTCTTGCCACTCTTTTTCAACTTCACCTCTCTCTCCATTCTACCTCTTTCTTCAACTAATTCTCTGTGTTATTTTTTCCACTTCCTCTTCCATTCTCTGTTCTCTATGTCTCATTATTTCATTTCTCTTTCCTTTCCTTTTTCACTGTCACTTTTTCCCCTCTTCCCCACTTTTCGTTCTTATATTCCATCATATTCTATGTCAACGTAGTGTATTTTTATTATCTCCTTTTTTACCATTTTCTTTCCTTCTCACTCTCCTCTACTTCTTTCCGTGCTACTCCTCAGTTTCTTTCTTGTAATTACAATTAATTTAGAGCCTCAACGAGTGACTATACTTCTTTGCTTTCCTGTTAAAGTTCATTGGGGGCCGTTGTCTCCCAACTACGACCATATAATTGAGCCAAACTAACGCCGTCGTACTTCAAACCGAAGACTAATTTGTTCGACCATTTTTTCCCCTCTAAGTTTTTCCTTCTCACTGTAGCAGTCGCGTGGCTCGAGAGGAAGGATTGGCGAATAACAGCCTTTAACAATAAACAAGTCTAAGAAAAATGATAAGAAACAAGACTAAGAAGAAGTATAATAAACAAAAATAAGAAAAAAATTATCTCGCTCTTCTCTTAGATTTCCCTTTCCTGTAGATATTTCTTGCCAGACATCCGGATCAAAAATTATACCCTATTTGATGTAACTCCCGACTTTTCTTTACACGTTAGGTAGAGAATACAATGTATTTCAAGTAGGAAGTTACATCAAAATTGTATAACTTCGATCCTGCCGCTAAAAGCGCGTTGCAAATCAACTGATCGACATAACAATAGGCAATCAACATGAGATGTCGAAGGTGAAACGCATTTTATCTGCATTAATCATTTATCAAAATGCATTGATTTCAATTTCTCTCTGTGTTTATGCCGGTGAGCATCCTTTGAACCCTTTATAGACAGGTGGTTATAATCATTCAGCGACATTTTCTGTCCAGTAGAAATCCTTTGCAGGTAGAAATTAACCTTCTAAATGAAAGTTAAGCTGGTATTTGTGAACTGAATCAATCACAGTGAATGAATCAAGTAGTGCGATTGATAGTTCATCAAGACTCCGTTTCAGAAAGCGACGACTCAGCCATTCTAGAATTTAGAAGGAAGTGTAAAAAGTTCAGTTTGTTTTCAATACAGACTATTTCGTATTTATAATACCTTTTGATCGTTGATGTAGCTTTCGCACCTGAAAATTAGGAATGAATAATTGAATATTCAACTTTAGTTTTTTTGAAATCGATTAAATTTGTGATAGGTCTAGTATTAGAAAGTGTGAGAGAGCAGGATGTAAATTGTTTATTTCAGTACAGTATTATTAGTGCATATCATTCGGAAAAATGCACTATTGGTCTTGCCCTGACAATCGAAAATTCATGATGTGATATATTTTTTACACGTTTCCGAACCCCTAGAACACGAATTTGACGTCCGTTCTAATTCATATCTCTCTCTCTCTCTCTCTCTCTCTCTCTCTATATATATATATATATATATATATATATATATATATATGTTTCAGGAGGAATGTGCAATACTTCTCAGGCTGATTCCTCACATTAAGTAGACAAAAAAGTTCCATGGGACCAACCCACAAAAACGCTTTGTTGCCGAGATAACAATGGCGGGAAATTGAGATTTTTTAAAATATAAAAATTTTTCTAATTTTTTACAGGCTTTAGTGAGGTTCTAAAATTATCAATTCCTATGTAAAATTAGCTGAGGAATCAATGAAACCAGTTCCAAGATTTAATTCCGCCGCCATTTAATTTTTTCTTTAGAATCCGACTCTCTTCAACTTCCATTAATAAGAAATACAATTTTATGATTCCTTATCCAGTTATAACCCTTATTGTTGAAAAATGGCGTTTTCTAGCATATTTTTCCCAAGTATCTCAATAACCGTCAAAGCTACAAACTTGGAACTGGTTTCATTGAACTCCTCAGCTAATTTTACATAGGAATTGATAATTTTAGAACCTCACTAAAGCCTGTAAAAAATTAGAAAAATTTTTATATTTTAAAAAATCTCAATTCTCCGCCATTGTTATCTCGGTAACAAAGCGTTTTTGAGGGATGGTCCCATGGAACTTTTTTGTCTGCTTGGTGTGAGGAATCAGTCTAAGAAGTATTGCACATTCCTCCTGAAACACCCTGTATATATATGTACAGATTCTTGTTAACACAATAACTCCCGAAAGGCTTGTCGGAGAGCGACAAAAATCATTAGTGGTAATATCTAGGTCAAGTTCGTTAACCAGCCGAATTGGTCCAAGGGTAGGAGGTGAAATTAGGGGATGAAAATTTTGAAAAATCACTACAAATCGACCAATAACTTGATCGGTTTAAAAATTGGTGTGTATAATACCCTTATTATGCCCTACAATTTGAGCCATCAACGAAAAAAATCCAATCAAAAATGGCGGAGAAAATGGTGAATAATATGCCAAAAATGGTGTTTTTTTCATTGGTTTTTCGATAACGGCTCCTTTGCAATAATACCCTGAATAGCTCATTATAAGTCATATGATTTGAGCCATCATAGAGTTGCATTTGAAATGCACTCTTTCCAACCGCCAGCTGCCCGCAGCGAATTTGTTTTTTATGTGCTGGTTTCTCCAAAAAACTTAATCTGAATTTTGGATTAAACCATCAGCTGGCTCAATTGAAACACAAGTAAATAAAAGTGACCATACACTGACAGCTGATAGTTTAAACTAAAATTTCAGTTGAACGTATTTGGAGAAACCGGCCCTAAATGTTCTTAATCCTCTTTAAAAATAGGCTATGTCCACCAATAACAATAGCTCTCAATTTTAGGATTATGTTCAGGTCAGATGATTTTTCGTGTCATCAGCTGTATTGGAAAACGAATCTATAAGTTTCTCAATATTTAAGATTATTACGATTGAAAAATTACGATTCAATGAATAAATACCATTGTCATTCCTATCAATCAATTCATCCAACTGAAGCTACTCGAATAATCCTTTCGCCGAAATCTAGATTGATGTCATGAGGTAAATTAATGGTGACATTTTGCTCAGCGCTCCTCTCTGAAAGAACTGAAGAAATCTATTTCAAAATAAAGAATTGAACGTTGCGCGATGCTGCGAACAGCTTCACGACGGCATTTGCTATAAGTGGAAATGAGCTCCTCCGACACAACAATTGTCTTTTTATCTTCGAACTCAATCGCTGCCATAACGAATCAGTTGAAGACGTTCCGAAAGTGACGCAATGCTCAGGTCAAAGGCAATGGGAGAGGTTAGCTTCAGATGAATTCACTTGTCTTGTGAAGGTACACTTCATTTGTTTAACCATCTTGTTCACTCTCGTGAGAAATCGACTTCGGCAGTCGAGTTTTTCGTGCGTTTATCGAGGTTATTCCCATGGCAGCGGCTCTCCACTCTTTAAAAAACATTTCCCTCTTCGTTAATCAGATAAAATAATAAAGTTTCGCTTTTATCTTGTTAATAAACTACGTGAAAACGCCAGTCCCAACCACCAATTACTCAAATATTCGATCAAGGAGATCCACTTGATTCGATTGTAAGTAGTCTTAGAAGTCTCCTTCCTATTTATTTCTTTCAACTCTGGTTAAACTTTTTCCCAAAAAAGGAAACTCATAACATCCGTTTGTTGGCGATTACTGTTGAGAACCTTGCAGTTTTTCTTCTCTCAATTCATAAAACAGGTTTCTGGTATCCATAAAACCTGAATTCCTCGATAGCTTCTAAGTGTTTTTAATATGATAGAAGGTTAAGTTGATGCTAGTTGTTTGTTAGTTTAGCTAGTAGGTCTATTAGATTTGAGAAAAACCAACATCTTCCTTCGTCTTTATAGTATCTTATGTGCCCTGTAACGCCTGTATTTCTAATTCAATTCTGTATTTTTTTTATATTTCCCTTACTATCAATTCCGAGTGGGCCGATTATGAGTGAAAAATGGTTAATAGAACCTGGGAAATGTAATTTTTATCGCATTGTTAATAATGTAAAGTTTCCACTGAAGTCCCAAATTCCTTAAAATCAAGGAGGCAAAAAAGTACCAACTGTTGAATCTCTCTGTTCAATATTTCACTCAAATCAGAAGAGTTTTTGAGAAGCGTTTGCTTACAAATAGATTAATGGTGAATTAAAAAACCAAAATGTCAAACCTGAAGTTTTATTACTTGTAGTTTCAACTTGTCCTACTTCTTGGTGTACAACCGTAAAAAATATAATGTTCTATGAGTTCAATAGAACTGCAAAAATCCTTTCTTCCACCCCAGAAAAGAGAAAATCTATATCCAGACTTTTATCCGCACCATCATAAATGGAAGTTTATATTCAACCACACCCAGTAACTGCAGCCATCTAGCGGAACTAACATATTCCTCACTGTCAACCAATCCACAGCGAGGAGGTGGAGCTAGAAAGTAAGCAACCAAAAGCGGCTAAATCTAGCGGCTAAATTCAGAACCACCGAAATCCGCCATTTTCGACCAATCAGGAGAGAGGTGGAGCTTGGTGGAGGTAAGCACCCTTCAACTGCTGCCGTCTAGTGGTTGAATTTAGAACTACAAAAATTGCTCAGTGTCGTCCAATCAGGATGGAGTGTGTCGGAGATGTGTCTAAAGGCGTGGTCATGATTTGGTTGCTGTTTGAAATTGGCCAGACGTTATCATTCTCTGTTTTGATTTCAAGAATCTATTCTTCCTCATCCGTATTATTTCATCTTCTGTTCAATCTTTATCTGAATTTGGTCACTGAAACAGTTCATTTCCAGAATTTCCAAACTTCTTGCTGGTCGGAACTCTACTTCATTCACAGACGCATATTCTTCTTGATGAATTCCACTTTATCTTGATACTTTTATGGCAATACTCTTTTTACTATACTTAAATCGTATCAACCATAAGAGTAATTGATCGTTTTGAAGCAATGTGGAAATAAAGTACTGTAATTTGATTTCATTTCCAGTGTTTCCCAAAAGTAATAGCCCTAAATAAATAATTTTAGGTGCGGAAATATCAAATAATAACTACTTCATAACTTTGCAACAATAATAAAAGCCCATATAAGTGCTAGGTGTTTGTAAAGTTATTCTTTACAATATATCTTATCATTGCTGTTCTCCTTGTGTGAGATTCCTGATGACAGTTACGACTTGTTATCTCTTCAGATAGCCTACTACTTTATTTCGAAGGTCATGTGATGCAAGGTTAAATATTATTGATGCATAGACCAGCTCTTCTTCAAGTTTTCCTTTGCAATGGTTTAAGCGAGTCATGTTTTATTCTACGATGACCTTTTCGATAGTATAAGTCTTCCAGTCCAGTTTGGCTTGAGATGAAGAATGGAAATAGTAAACATTGCCAGTAGAGAGATAATACCTAATGAATCAGGTATTGAGTGAAATACATGTTCTTAAATTTGTTAGGGAATTCGTTGATTATGATACAATAAAAATAATGTTTCCATAAGAATATTTATCAGAGGAACAGTTATAATTCATTTATACTTAATCTACCTGTCTGTTTATGAGCTCCTGACCCACCAACGATGATAAGTCATTCAATGATATTTACCATTTACGCAGTGACTGTACAGTGTCAATATTAAGCTACTGTACCTCTTATTGTCGATAGCAGACTATTGTATATCTATTAAATAGATATTTAATATTCCCCTTAAATTTTAGGGGAATATTATTATTCAGCATTAGGAACTGTCTATATTGATCTGCTAGACTCTATCAAGGAATCCACAAAAAAACTATCTTCCCAAAATACCAAATCCTTCTGAAGAATTGTTTTTTGTTAATAAAAAAAGTTATAAACTATAACTTTTGAATTATGAGAATACTGTCTGGAATCATTTAGACACCTTTATAGTTTTTAATTTGCTTTGCAAACTACTATAGCTCTTATTTTATGTTTGGTACTTTGCTTAGTGTTTATAAAGAAAATAAGTGATGATAGATGAAATAATAAAAAAATATTTAATATAATCCTATTGACAGGAGATAGAAATTTATAGCTGATGGGCTATAAAATAGACTCTAAATCAACTACAGGGCATTTATGACCAAATACTCCGAACGAGAGATAAGTCAACAACATCCATTCATCCTCTTCAATTCTACAAGAATTATTGTTCATAATTATAGTTTGCTTTTTGTAGGAGATGGAGTTGATGCGGTGTATGGCAACCAAATTAACTACTCAAGAATGTAGGCTAGGTCTTATCCATCTTAGAACATTAACATGTTGTGAAAATGAGGACAAATTTTTCATTTCATTCAATTTACTAGCATTTTTCACATTTAAATCGGGAGTGCCGTAAGTAATTAAACACGGACTGTAATTATAAATTGAAAATAATTTTGAGCAGCAAACGTTTGACGTTTGTTTCATGACGAGAGAGAATTGTTATAGTAGTTATGCACTGTCATGTATTGGCACAATATTCATGGTGATTGATTATTTGTTTGGCTTATTAAATAGAGAAATAATTTGGTCTAAGACGTAATAATTTATGGAAATTAGTATTATAATTGAAATTATTGTACAAAGTTACATCATCGATGGGAAGTCATCATAAATGTTTTATTACATTTATTAGATGTTATTACATTTGCATGACTACTATTTCTCTTTTATTAATTATTTAATATTATTTCAAGCACTGGAGAATAATGTAATAATCTTCGTACTTCACTCTTTGTAATAGACATTGTTCATGTGAGCTTTTGTATGTACCCAATGAATCAATAATTAAATGAATGAATTTACTAAATAATTTCCAACTATGGCTACTCACAACAACTACAGTACTGACTTTTCACAAATTACAGATTCACAATCACAAATAACTGACTTTCAAAATATCTATTATTAGACTATATATATTGACTATTATTAGGAAATCTCTGATTTTGATAATTCCGTCTTTGCTTCAGAAAAACTGAATTCAAGTTCATCAACTAAAAAAATAAACGACCTATACCTTTCAAATTATGAAACGTGATAAAAAAGTGACTTTTTAAATATATTTATTTCCTAAGAATTTGATTGAGATTTTGACAGCTAGATAATTTTTCAAATACTGTAGGCTACTCTTTTGATTATAAATAATGATGAGTTCAATAGCTCTATGTTTTTTTAAAATTTGTATTACAAAAGTCTGTAAGCTCTGTAAGCAAGACCTTGAACATGGTAGTTCCTTCCCAGAGAAAGACCAAACATTCGAAGACTTTTGACCTTCATTCAAGATCAAACACCACAACTTTTCCGCGTTATTTTCTTTGGGAAGGTGCTTCATTATCGATTTGTCACGAACAGAAATAAAACAAAAACAGTATTACTCATCCAACAAGTGCGAAGGCCATTTTGAGCAGCTCACAGGAGAACTTGCTTGGCCATTAGTTATGTTTACTTCTTCTGTTGCTCCATACTAGTAATAATTAAATGCAAAAGATTCCTTTTCATACCTAAAACAGACATGAATGAATAGGCATGACTTATTCATGAGCGCTTGAATGAATAGAATAGTTTTGTTTCCATCCTTCTTAATGATGAAAAACCTCAAGCTATAATCGTAGATATAATATTCTATTATATTATGTATAGTTAGTCTATGCTATAATGTATACTATAGGCTAGTTACTGGTCCTCTCATAAAAGAGGATCTCACTATATCGGAATTGTTCCATGTCAGGCTAGATATTTCAAAGATTATCTATTTCTAGATATCTATCCAAATATTATTTTGAACTAGATAATTCCTGGATCATTAATAAATTAATTGTTGATCACAGTACCCTTCATACTTGAATAAACTTTTTTTAAATTATCTTAAAAAATGTAATAAACTAATTTTTAAAGGGTGCTGTGATTAATTATTCATTATTTAGTAGCCCTAATAACAAAGTGAACGGTAGAAATGGCGGACCTACCAAAAATATTACTGGATCATTCTATGAATGAATCTCTCCTCCGCGAAAACCTTGAACACATTCATGAAAATAAATTGGAAAAGTAATCACATATAAAATATGAATATATTCAATATAATAGTTAATAAAACATGCATAGTAATATTCCAACTGAAAAAAATTGAATTGGAAGTTGATCTGCTTACTGACATTTTACAAGACCAAAATTACTTAATACCATGCTTTGATGAAAAATTATTGTTGATTGAGGATGTAAAAGTATAATGATTCGAGCTTTAAAAAATATTAATATTCGATGAAATTCACAAAAGATCAGCTTCTTAAGAGAATAAGATTACTGTATTTTTAAACTATATATAATCACCTATGCAGAAGCTATTCCTTATGATAATTTTCAGACAATGTGGGTTACTAAGATCCAAGTGGATGATTGCTCAAGTTCACCCTAATTTATTTAAGAGAAAGGTTCAGAATCCCTTACTTGCTACACAACTGTTGGGTTGACCTATTCTCTATTCTGAAAATAACCCATAATATGAATTTATTTCAAGAATGAACTAGCTAACTGTAAACTGTACAATATAGTGAATGGTAAACTAGATATAAAATAAACATATTGAAAGCATGGAAATCCATGAACAGGTGTAATGGATCCTGGATACTTTATACCGCTAGATACCAGATTGTAAAGGAATACTTCTTATAAAGAAGGAAAACTGATGGAGTGGATGGCTCGAGGCATGAATGTTGTAAACTATAGCAAGTAGAGTGTGATCCTCATTTTTTTCTTCTTGACTGGTCCTTTCACCACGGTGCTTTCATCGGTGATGGAAACTTAACTATGTCAAAAAAGGAACGTTCATTTACTGCATTTAATGATACTAATGGCGCGAATGACCATTCGTTGGTGTAGCTGACAAAATTAATATTATTTTATGATAAATTAAATTTACACTTGAGAATTAGGAATAATAAATATAAATTATTCAGAAAGTTTTAAAGTTCCGTGTGAAAATCGTCTCAAATCTTGAGCCTGAGTAATATCGTTATCAATGGAAATCATTCCAAAATAGTACCTGGAGAATATCCAGAATATTAATCAGTTCTGTTTCGGCAGTTCATATTACACTCAAATTGTTCAAAAACTACTCAATTCTTAAAACATATTGATAACATTGTGAATAAATTTACTCTGTTATTACCAAACTTAGTGGTAGAGAAGAGATTATTTTTCAAGCTTCGGCACGTCATTAAAATGGAGTCAGTCATTCTAGATTCTATTCTATTCTAAGCTTAGATTTCATCCCTAGTTAAAACTAAAGATATAGATTTCCCTCGTATCTCCGGGAAGGATGATGATCGTGATGATTTCTCCAAAATTGAAGCTCCTGTGATAAGATGATCAAATTTACCTTAGATAGCAGGCAGACATGGCAACACCAACACTGCACCAGTAATTTATCTTTGAAGTCTGGAGAATCGTTTTCCTTTTCTGATCACTCAACCGAAATCCTAAATTTCCAGCCGTATCTGTTCCTTCATCATAAACATTCCCTTGACTTATCAACATTTACTATTGACTGTGAAGGCTGGAGCTAATCCTCAACTCAAGTAGTTCTTATCAAAGTTATGGTTCAGTATTCCTTCTGAATGGTTTCAACAAGTGGACTGTCAATATTTGGGACATGAAAGATTTCCTGTCGTCTCTCTAGAATTTTCTAAAGCTGATGTCTGGCGAGGAATATTTATCTTTCATTTTATGCCCTTCCAGAGTTTTCTTTCCGTAACGTAATCTTATATCCTCGTGATAGTTTTCTATATTTTACGGCTCAACTGTGCCTAAAGACTGTGATAAGACTCTTGTGTTTGATACTTTACTCTGGGGAGTGGGCTGTGGGTTTTAGTACAGTATATTCCAATTTATGAATCTTTTCCATTATATTTGTATATTGACTTCTTGCTTTCTTTATTATGAATGGAATGATGATGATTGAAAATTTTGAAAACGCATTGTACTTCTTGAATAAAAATGTTCAATATTGTATTCAGATAATATCTCAAACTAATTAATAAGTTGAGAAAACAATATTATGCTATTAATGTTAGCAAAACAAAACCTTATAGTGCGTGATATGAATTGAATGTGATGTAACAGAGTCTTTATGAATGATAGCCTACTAGAAAAAGGTAAGGAAGGGGCTGATGTGTTTCAGTTATCATTGTCGACTTATAGCAAATGACTTTACCAATCTTGCTCCCTATTTCATTCCTCGCTAATATCACGGTGACATTTTTTAGAAAGTAGAATGATGTACCATCTACAATAACATACTGTGTCTTCATTAACAACTGTAGGAGGTAAATAACGTCCTAGATACGACGCTTCCCAAGAATAGACGCCATTAAAACTGAATTTCATGGATTCTCTCTTCATGACAGCGAAGAAAATGCAATTTAATCGCATGCTGGGTAGAAATCGCATCCTTATCATGGCCTACAGTATTTGTCAAGTTGAATGAGAAAGAATTCCTGCAGAGATACATGATACTTTTGTTGCACGTTTTGTGATGTATCAGTGTTTACTGTATGACTTAGAAGCATGATATTAAAAATAGAAAGTATCGAGCTCTATCACCTTCATGTAATCTGTCCTTACAAGATAGGTTGTACACTTTGGGAACTGAATAACTATGATTAAACCCTCAATGGTTTAGCAATGAATATTGTACTGGGTGTGTTATCATAGCTATCATTCAAGCAAGTGGAGAGAATTAACAATGAAATACAATAGATAATGCTGTAATTACATTGTATCATTCAAGCCTATTACTCCATTTGATGTGTAGGGTTTGATTTTTGATCAAGGCTGACATAACTGTTTCACTGATTTTCACCTTGCACACTATGAAAAGTTATTATTATTCTTTTAAAGTTAAGGCTTTAAAATGAGTTAAAGTGATGAATACTTGTGATTTTTTTATGAATGTCTTCATATCCTATTATTCATCCTCTCATCGTCATCATCATCATCATCATCATTACCATATTTAGATCTCACTCATATTAGCTTAATCAGGTTAAGAAACATAATAATATTATCAGTTTGAAGGAATGCTAAATGTCATTCAACATATTATTTTTTCCTAAATTTCGTAAATAAATAATATGAAAACAATTTTTTTTAAATAATTGTTGCTTTGTTAGGCACGCACAATTATTTTGTCATCTATTTAGGTCGTTGCCTGTTAATTGAATTCAATAATCAATTCAATTCTCATTCAAAAGTATGCTAATAATAATAATAAGTGATCCATGCTTTGGGTATCAAAATTATCACTGTGATGGAAAAACCTTTGTTGGTGTCATGTGATTTTCCCAGGCGTGTTGCGTGACATTTTTCTTTTTCCATCAGTTTATTGCTCTTGCACTGAACTACTCCAGCGACTTCCTTTACCGCCATTGGCAATAGGCACATCTCTTTTCCAAAGTCATCTAATGTTTTTCCATTGTCTAAACACGGTTAATGACCGTTCCATTTTCTTGTCAACTTGCTTGCAGTACTTATGTAATGACTATTCGTAGGCTTCATGCAGGCTCTTTACTTCAACAGTTTTTAAAAAGAAACGGTACTTGTTAAAACTAAGTGCAATATCTAGGAAATTACTATGCATTTCTTTCTATGCAGTTTCCAGATTACTTAGGTTTAGATTTCCAGGTAGAAATGAGTATGTTCTCTTATTTACTTCTCCTCTCATCATCATCTCTCCATATCTTCTTAAGACGTTATTAAGACGCCTTCTCCTTAAGACGATTTGGTTTCTTTCAGATAGAAACAAATATGTCATTCTTTTTTACTACTGTAATTCACTTGTTTATTATAGGGATATAATGTTTTTTTATCACAACTTACTTCTCAAGCACAATTTCTTTACTTCACTTATCTCATACTTTACAACTCTCCTTATCATCAACCTTCTTATAACTCATGTATATATATATATATACAAATTTGTAATATACAGCTAACAATATTTTCTATTCTGGCAATAAATTATGGAATTTATAGAGTCTATATTTTACAGATTGTGAAGTTTTCATACATCCTATGAAAATTATGAATCTCAATGGAGGTTTAGACTGAATAATTTTATTCATACTTCGCACCTAGATTTTCTATAAATTAATATAATTTATTTCTTATTTTAATTGTTATTGTGTACTTGTAAAAGCGTGATTGTCAGTTTGACAAACTGATGCTTTACATGTAATGTACCGGTATTCATTATAGGCTACTCCATGTCTTGTCACCTCTTGATTGATATTAATTTGGAGACAGGAAATACATACTTGATACAGTCATTAGTGATATAAATTTTGAATAGTTTACTCACTTGAGGACGTGAATCACCTTGAATTCTACGAAAAGTTGATTCATACCTTCACCCACATACTTGACAGTGATGTCTTCATTAGCCAGTATATCTATACAATTTCATAGTATCGCCGTGTTGTGTATTAATGTAGTAGATCGTAGATGATTTGGCAAGAATCCAATGACTTTTCCTTATTCCGAATATGTTCGATTTATATTGTTCAAATTGACATCGTATCAATTTATTTCATATTTGAAATTGAGCTATACTTGGAACAGAATCAGAATTCTTGAATTCATGGCAATTGATATAATATTGGTACTCTGAGTATGTAACAAATACAATAGACCTATGTATCTAAAGAACGTGCTTTATCACACCTTGAAGCAGCAATCTTATAGATTCGTTTAATGTCTCTTCGTTTCTCAACTGTCCTATTTCTTAATTCACACTTCTGTGTTTTATTATCTATTCCGTCATACTTCTGTTGTTGGAATGAATCAGTCACGATAAAATTATTCAAATTGACTTGGCATGAATTTGCATTGTTGACGTCTGTGAAGTGCATTATAATAATCAAAATGAATCATGAGTCACTCACCATTTCACTTAATGTGAGCAATGATTGTGCCGAAGGTCTTGGATGAAATAATTTTCTCTTTGTATTGTTTCGTAATGGGAACTTCGTAGGTAATATTCTCTGAATTCAAATCTTTATTAGAGAATAAATTATTTCTTCTTCAACTTCTGTGCTACAAAAATATAGGATTAACTGTACAACTTTTTAATTTCAATTTTATAACATAGTTTTTGATTTTTCAAAGAGGTATTGTATTCTGATTCCAACTTCAATCAAATAAAATAATTCAAAATAATTTAACAGTGAACCGGGAGTCTTTTTTTTAATGTAATTTAGTTATCAAATTCAATATGAATAGAATACTCTAATGCCGGGTTTTTTCAAGCACACTCAAAGTTGAGGGACCCTCAAATTTTGATGAACAGCTGGCATTTTCTATGATAAGTATAGGAAATGTAGTGAAGTGTAGTAAACTTGAGGGTCCCTCAAATTTGAGTGTGCTTGGAAAAACCGGGCATAAAACTCAATTACTGTGATATGAACTGTTATTATCATAATTTTTTCTTTCAATATTTTAATCCCTGACAATATCCTATTCTTCTTCAAATTTTGCTCACAAATTCATTTCTGTTGTCTCATAATATTCATGTCATATCACAAAGTTTAGATTGAGACAGCTTCTAATGACTAAATTCATTAAAATGAGTCTGAAATAGAATTCAAAAGCAAGATTAGGCTATTTATAATAAATTAATTAATAGAGATGCATTGATAATAAGTGCTTAGTGAAGATTTTGGCATCAAACATGGAAATAAAAATGTCTTAATAATCTATCTCTTCATTCCTGTAATAACTTAGCAATAACGTTCTATGTTATCGTTCTTTGTAAACTAAGAAACTATTTCTATAAAAATTCTTTGATATTATTCTAAACTTTTCAATGCTAAAAATAGACTCTTTCAAAAGTTTTCTTCAGGTAGTCTCCTAGATCCGCTGGCGGCTCGTACCCACGAAACATGTAAAGTGCCCGTATCTTTAACTGTACAGCACTTCACCTATTTCGTGGGCACGAGCCGCCAGTGCCTAGATGATATAATTATGAAATGACTAATTTTTCATAACTCTTTTTTTCCCAGATTGTGGCAATATTCGTATCCAAAGGATCTGAAAGAAATAAGGTGAGAATCATTCTTTAATAATAATATTTGTATTATTGAACAAATTCTTGTAAAATCAATTTCTTGATGGAAATAACCAAATCACAAAGAAATAATTTAACCTTTACCGTAAATTCCATTTTTTCTGTTTCAACTTCATTCAGATTAATATTCCATTTAACAGTACTGTACATTATTCAATTCATCCTTATTACAGGATTTTTCTCAAAATACAACAATTAAATTCGGAAATTAATAATTCCTTTATGGCTTGTCATATCCTAACTGTTTTCCAAGTCATCCAACAATCTACACATAAGTGTGACTTTATATAGTATTATATAGTACCGGATTGATCAAATGATAGTTTCAGCTTCCTCAAAGATAGAGGAATACTGGAAATAGCAAGAACAATAAGTTATTTAGCCCCAACCCTCGCTCGCTATTCTCTAGTCGACGTTTAGTTCCTTGGTAAACGCGAATACAAGCAAACGAATTTCACTTGACCTTTAGGGCCTCGCTAATTTATTCCACGTAAGCTATGCAAATTCCATACTGTGGTAAGTGAACAGGGAGAACAGACACCGGCTTTGGCTTCGTAGAAAGTTACCACTTTCTTATTAGCGCTATCTGTTGAATAATTCAATTCATAATTATTGTAATTCGCTTATTGTGGCGGAGTGATTTGGCCAAAAGTAGCCAAACAAGTTTGCTGATTCTATCTCGTTGAGTTTCTGACGTCAATATCATCTGTCAGAGTGTCAGAAAGTGATCAGATTAATCTCTTACTCAATTTGTGTCGCTTATCCAAGCGAACAACCACAGAAACCGATAAATCGAGCACAGTTGATTATGTGAAATGCTGACTTTTTCCTTTATTTGAAATATTCAATCATCCAAACAACAAAAGGAAGGAGAGTGGAGCTAACTTTATATTATGTTTGGAATTAATCATTATCATAGAGCTCACAAGAACTACATTGATAAGAATGTCAATATAGGAAACAGGAAAAGAAGTGGATAATTCAATGGAATGAGATCACTGTTTGAAATGATATTGTGTAAGCGAATGTGACTGATACGTATTTCTTGTTTGAAAAAAATTCTTGTAGTATGTAGACTCTAGCTAACTGAAAAGTGGAAACTATGACAAAATTGTGATTCTGAACACTTGAAAGTGATTAAGTTAGATATGTAGATAGATTCAGTGAGAATGAAATAGTTCTATTCAACTCGATTCAAATGAAATGACTATTTTTGATTATTGATAAATTATTATTTTCCGGAGAATAATGCTTTGCCGCTCAGTATTGTACTGGAATGTCCAGACGTCTAGACGTAGAGAATACTCCGTGGAAATGAAATGTAAGGATTCCTTCAACCATCACTCATCTTTGTGATAAGCAGTTTTGTAAGGATTGATGTTTCATGGTACAAACGTAACTCATCATTGGAAAGAAGGTGATACGTGCTATGCACTATGCAGTATAGACTATAGTACATCATAACCACAAACATAAAATTAATTCGACTCAATGTCATTGAGTACCGGTACTCCTATTGTAAGTTTATAATTGTTTTACTGTTTTAAAGTCCAAAAAATAGATAAATTGAAAATAAAAACCAGATACCTTTATATACCTTTTCTATATTTTCATAACAACATTGCATGCTTCCAATAAAAATTTCATGAGAAAAGTACATTTTTCCACTGAAAGTATACTATAGTAGGCTCATGAAATAGAATAGTATGCTTGAAAATTTCATACTTTGCAGGTATATGATATAATTTTTATAGGAATGAAAACTTGAATAATAAAGTTGTTCCAATGAAATCATTAGAATGACTTCTTTATTTTAATGACATGGTGGAGTTTGGACATGTCCACTCTACCACTCAACTACAGTATATTCAATTTCTCAAGTTCATGAATAGCCACGTTATTCAAGTTTTCATGGACGAATATAAGTTGAAATTTTCTGTCCCGATTCGGTGGGGGGATATCCCCCTACTCAAACTTCAGCTCAAACTTCTTACGTGGCTTATACCGTACCCAGATGATTACTTAGGTTTCTCCTCACTGTGCCCTCACCAGGAACCCACCGTTCAACTTGAAGAAGACTGCCCCAACCGTTCCTTCCTTCTTCCCGTCTGTCGGTATCCCGTTGCATTGGCCACAGTACACGTGCACTTAATAAATTGGGCGCTGTTTGTAACCAGACAGCTCTCTCTGTTTGTAACTTACGCGGTTGTCGGAAGCAAATCAGCGTAATTAATAAAGCTGTCGTCGTCGTCGTCGTACTTTTGAACCTATCGGTGGTCGGTACTCTTGAACTGCAGGAGAGGCCGTTGCCCTTATCGCATTTTATTTTAAACGCGTTTAAACGCTCGAATGCATACACAATTTACGGCGTCTTGTTGTATCTCCTCTCTCTTGCTATTCAAGCGATTAACACTTTGTGTTGTATCTCCTCTCTTCTACTATTCAAACATGTGGGAATGTTTTTATTGTGAATATAATAAGTGGAAACCAGTTTTGCATTATATGATGCGGCTTCAACTGGTTTCTGTACATACAGCGTTCCTCCGGCACCCAAACATCTCGAAACTCTTCTTAGGTTTTTTTTGTCTGTCTACTATCAGACAGTCGCACCTGTTTTCGCTTTTCAAACTCCTTTCCCCAGTCATTCCTTTCTAGAAAGTTGGTGTTTAATGCTCATCGATGATTAGATTGATTTTGGGTGTTGTCCTCGTTGAATTGTTGGCTTTCCAAACTTGTATGTTTGAATTAATAGGTACTTTGAATTGAAGCTCATGAATTCGAACATTGGTGGATGCGTTGACAAAGAAAGGATTTAGGCATCCTTAAAGCAGAAACTACATTATACAATAAGGTTCAAAGAAAGATGTAATATACAGGAACATAATATGTTTGTATTATGTGGTCGCTGGTCGCTACCCTTACCTTTGAATTATGTTTGATGTTGATAGGAAGAGGATGCTGGTGAAATTGAAATGTACAATATGAACAAAATACTTTCACGAACATAAAATATAAAGCTTATTTGTAAATTTTAAAGTCTTGTAAAACAGGAGAAATACACATAGACTAATTAATTTATTAAATAGTGGTCAAATGTCTATGAAACAGGTCTCTTGTGAATATTGAAGCAGATTAAATGATTAGACGCCACATTTCAGGTATCAACTGCAAAATACTAATTATTTTGGAAACAATAACAAATTAAAAAGAATGATAATAGTACATTACACTACAAGCACAGAAAGTAGGTGTTTACGGTATGAGGATAGTTTCCCGGGCGAGGCTTGCAGAGTCCGGGAATATGTTATCCGAATACCGTAAACACCTTTCTGTGCGAGTTGAGTATGATACTTTTCGCCACACTGCGAGAATAAGAATAATAAATATTGTATAAGCAGTAGCGGTTCCAGACCCGAAAAACTGGGGGGGCAAGGACTTGAATTCACGAGTGATTTTCTAGGGGGGAGGGGGGCTGGAGTTTATAAAAGGGTATGTGGGTGCCCTTACCCCTACCCCAGATAGTAGGGTACCATTAATAACCATTACCATTACTCAATAACCATTCAAGTTAAAAACTCCTCATAAAAGTCATTGAATTCCTCAGATTTCACAACTCCATTTCACATGGGAATTAATAATTTTAAAACTATCTGCTTTTGAACCTCAAGACTACATTTTTAAATAAAATAAGGCCAGGTTTTCAAGGCATTAAGATTTTCAACTTCATCAAATTAAGTTAGACTGATTACTGGTATTTACTTTGTAATGATATTTTAGATATGATGCAATCAACATAATCCACTTCATTGTAGATTGGAGGACTCAATAACCTTAATTCATAGAAGATATCGGCAAGCTTCTTTGGCTGAAGTACCAAACTATAACATGAGTGAGGATTTTCAATTAGGCTTAGAAAGTCCATATGAACTTCCAATAACAGATATTATCTATTCTATAAACCATTAAATGACTTTTTTATGATTTTAGTCTTCACTAAATTAATTATTTTAGAAATAATTATATTATGTGCGTCTAACTAGAAAAACAATTGGAAAATTCCCATGAAAATGGGGGGGGGGTCAATATCACCGCATAAGAGAGAAAACAATAACACACCTGCATACCAAACAGACAACTATCACCTAATTAGCGTTTTGATAAATTATTTAGGTTTCATGTATTCATGTATATGTATTAGCCAATGGAATCGATGGCATACTTGGGCGTACTACTATGTCATACGGATAGGAATATAATAGTGATAGGCAATATAGAAATGATAGGCAACAGACACTTTATCTGTTTGGATCAATTATGATCATTTTTAGGTTTCACGTATCGTGTAATGCAATTAGTTGAACTATAATGTTACTTGTTTGTGATCTACAAGTGCAGTGGTTTTGAAATGCAAGAATCAGTATTCCACGTGTTTCAGTGTTGTGATTAGTATAGTCTGTCCAAGCAAAGCAGACATTCTGGTAAGATAGGAAAATTACTCCAGCTCGATTAATATAAATTCAAAACTTACAAATTTGGTCTGAAATTGAAGGAAACATTCTGATCTACAATTTGAGACGAAATTTATAATTTCTGAACCAATATTGACCGAGCTAGAGTCATTTTCCTATCTTTCCAGAATTCCTTCTTTGCTTGGACAGACTATTAAAGTCAACTTGCAACCTGCACTATCACATACACAGTGGTTGGTGTTTGGCAACGTCATTTTCATTGATTGACTGTTGGCTGATAAGTGATATCGAGGTGAAGGTTAATGGTAGCCGGTTTTCTTGTCACGTTTTTGGTTTACCTATTACTGCACTAATCTCGTGTACGGAATTAGTTCTGTATTCACCTTTAGTATTCACTTGTGAGTTCACCTTCATTTTCAATTTCTTACGTTTTTGACCTCTTTGTTCTTCGGAAGCTAGCTGCCTGGTACCCTCATTAATAATTAAGGTCTGCGCACGCCTATGTTCAACTTACTTACCGGTACTGTAGGAACAACTTACTTACAGAAAAAATTTTAAAATTTCTTCCAGGATAATTAAGCTAGCCAGGATAATTAAGCTATAGTATTCAAGTGGTTCTTTCAGTTCACCTTCATTTTCTATAGGGTTTCGAGTATAATTACAAAATTGTGCTATTTCCGTCCTGATAAAGCCTAATCGGGAGCTTGGATGATTAGGATGTATCTGTTTCTGATTTTCTTCGGTACTCTGTGAAATAAGGATGAAAGGGTCAGGTAATTCTTCTAATTCTATTCATTTATTTATACGGCTTCAATTTCTAATGAATTTTATAGTTGAAGATAAGTCTTCCTCACGTTGGAGAGAACTTTTTTCAATTTGAAGCTATGGAAGCTATTTTATTTCAAAGTTTTGAACCAAAAAATCATGACTAGATTTGGAAAAAACCCATTGTTAATTCAAATTTATTTCAAAATATGATCAACGTAAACGTTTCTATTGAGTACCACTAGACATTGCTTTCCATAATAATTCCATTTTGTTATAGATTCTTTCATAAGTTGAGTCAAATTTAATGGAGAATCATTTTTCCGTCCTATTCAAAATGAACTCTGAAGTTGCCGGTCAATTCAGTGTAATTTCGACAAAGCGATTTCATTTTTCACAAAAAATTCAATATAATGACTGTACTCTGAATAAAATACACGCAGACTACAGACGTTAAATTTATCACTGTCCATATTGCCTGGAGGAATAAACGTTTGAAAAATGTCTGATGACATTTACAAGAGGTAAAAATGAGAGGTGATGAATTAGCTCATTTAGGGATTCATATTTCAGAGAGCCTTGAGGCTGTTCGACCGTGGCAGCTGGTCAGGTCAAGAACATTATCTGTTTGATGTGAAATATAAACAGATATAGACACTATTACTGTATCAAAGAAATATCCTTATCTAATAGTAAAGGACTTATCATAGATACTAAGTAATCTCCTTATCTGTAACTTAACGGCATCTGTAGAATAACTTTCAGGCTTCAATGAAAATCGGCAGGGAATGCTTGAAAAACGCTGCCGAATTCAGGGGGTTATTGAATATAGCACCTTATAACTCGGCAATTGAGTTTTTCGGCAAATGGCGGTTTTCCTAAAAGGTTCATTTAAAACTACGATGCGATTCATTCGAAGTGGGTATTGATCTAACTTCATCTAAACGTTTAATGAAAATTCTTCTAAAATTCTAAAACTTC
The DNA here is from genome assembly GCA_017141385.1 of Sogatella furcifera. Classification (NCBI taxonomy): domain Eukaryota; kingdom Metazoa; phylum Arthropoda; class Insecta; order Hemiptera; family Delphacidae; genus Sogatella; species Sogatella furcifera. The sequence goes on along the minus strand of CM029549.1, from coordinate 31,691,190 downwards.
TTAAAATCTTAAATCCTTGAACGGGAAATCGTGTAACTGTGTACAGTATTATTTTTCTTCCCTAGGCAACTTGCATGTCTATAGGAGTATAGGTGATAGTCCTGAAATCATATTTGTTGATTCTCTACTATAATTTCACCTCATCTCCAGCAGATTTCAACCATGTTATTGGTTAAAAATGGTTCATTTTTGAAAATAATTATCTCTGTCCTATTTCTATGCTAACTCTATGATAGAGTAGTATGGAGTTTTATAGTGGTTTTAATGCTTAATGTACAATTCAATCTGATATCTCATTTGTTCTCGTTTTTCAATGAACTTTATTGACACAACATTTTCCTTTCTTTCACGGCTCGATTTCCATGCTTGACCAGTGAACTTAATACATTCTCAGCGAATAAATAATGTTGGCAAGATAGAGTAATGATTGTTGGAAAAAAGTGAAATCAACTTTCGTTCGATCAGCCTACTGTTTAGGTTATTTAGAACTGGTCGCGGTCAATATACTACCTCCTGTGTTGGTTATTTTATTGATAACCAGTTTATCCTCTACTCGGTCAGGCTAATTGAGCTGAAGCCCAAAGGAAAAACTCAGTCTCGTTCCAGACACGACCATCCTAATAGCCGCTCTACATTTGGACGTGGGTAATGACACAAACATTGTGTGTAAATAAGCGGCCGATGGCATTATGTCATTCCAGAGATCCATTGGAGCATCTGAAATTTACTGTAACGCTTCCACTAGGTGTAACGGAACCATTCAGCTAGTTATAGCAATTTTCCACCGTATTTAACTTCTTTTTCTACATTCCAACTAGTTTTATTTTCGGTAAATCGCCTCTACAGCGACGATGTAAATTGCTATACTCTGTCCATGCAAAGAAGACATTCTGGTAAGATTAGAAAATGACTCAAACTCGATCAATATTGGTTCAAAAATTAATAATTTTGTATGAAATTTAGAACAGAATGTGTCCCACAATTTGAGACGAAATTTATAATTCTTTTACCAATATTGACCGAGCTTGAGTCATTTTCCCATCTTGCCAAAATGTCTTCTTTGCTTGGAAAGACTATACCAATATGAATGGCCGGACAAGAGTGATTGGTCCAGATCTAGATCAATCATGGTCACATCAAATGGATGTGTTACATTACGCCATAATGGTAAATGACGCTGAAAATACGATCGTTATTTGTAAATACTGTTTACTGAAAAAGTAGAATACTGTTAATAAAACCCACGAAGATGGCTTCAAAACCACTCGAATGTATATTGCAATTACTCTGGAAGAAACAGTAATTACTTTCAAATGATGGAAAGCATTGAATTATTCTCACTAATCTCTGATTTCAATCACTGATAACTAATTATGAACAATATAAATTTCTGTAGATTCAAATAATTCTCACTAATATCTGATTTCAATCTCTTGCTCACTACTTATAAACAATATAAATTTCTGTAGATTCAAATAATTCAATGTAATATTAGTGTGGAGTAATTAGTGTTGGATATTCATGATATGAATAACTTTTCATCATAATTATCTGAAAGTTAACTATGATAATAATTAATGACCTGTATTCTTTATGGGTCTGCTTGGTCCTAAACTACCCTACGAGTAGATAACAAATTTGAATTATACAATTTAAATTCACAAGTAAAAAGTAAATAAATGATCAATTCCTTGATTTTCTCTTACCATCTTTTTTACACCTCCTCAAAGCTTTTCAATTATTCTATCTTATTTTCTTTCAATTTTTCTTCCTATGTAACATTTTTCCTAAGACTAAAAATGATGTATTTTCTTGCATTATTCTGTCCACCTTCTCCATATCTTACATTATTTTTTTCCTCTCCTTCCTCTCAACTCATTTTCTTTGCATCCTATTCTCTATGCATTCCTCTTTCCATCACATTTCTCCTGCCGTGACCCGGTTTCGGCAAATCGAACGCGTCCATTATGTTGGTGCCATTATCGTTATCCGTCCACCTTTCTATCATCTCTTCATCTTGCTCTTTGCATCATGCTACTTTCTGCACCATAACTTGCTCTCCATCACAACTTACTTTCAGTCACAATTTAATCTAGGCTTCAGCTTGTCCTACATGACAATTTACTCTATCTTGCTCCCAAGCACAATTTACTCTACGCTCTACCTTACTCTCTTTCAGTCACAATTTAATCTAGGGATCATCTTGTCCTACATGACTATTTACTCTATCTTGCTTTCTACCACAATTTACTCTATGCTCTCATCTACACCTCATCCTTTTTCTGTCATTTCTTACTATGTATCACAATTCACTCAATTCCTGTTCGCCTAGAAGGATGGTTTATCTAGTTCTTGATCTCTATCACAAACCATACAATTTGCTTTTTTCAATGCTCTATCTGCAGTATCTTGTTCTCTATTTACTGAATTCTTGCAAGAAGGATGGTTCATCTAGTTCATTCTCTCTATCAAATCAAACCAATTTTTATTCAATAATATATATACAAACAATACAATTTGATGTTTTTTATGTTCTATCTACAGTATCTCGCTCTCTATTCACTGAATTCTTGCAAGAAGGTTGGTTCATCTAGTTCCTGCTCTCTATCAAATACAAATCAAACCAATTTCTATTCAAAAATGTATACAAACCATACAATTTGCTGTTTCTCATCCCCTATCTACAGTATCTCGTTCTCTATTTACTGAATTCTTGCAAGAATGATGGTTCGTTCAGTTCTTCCTCTCTATCACAAAGCATACAATTTGCGGTTTTTCTTGCTCTATCTCGCTCTCTATCATCATATAGAATAGATCTATCTTTGCTAAGATCTCTCTATACCAAGATCCTCTCTGCTATCACACAGTTTGTCGTATCTTACGAGTTGCATGTAGGCTCGTTCGTCTAGTTTCTAATGGACATTGACACCGGCTGATGACGAATGCCGTCCGTCCCGTTGCTGAGGAACTGATCTCTTTGTCACGGCTGTTCACGGCGACTGGGAGAAAGGATGTCACCGGCAAACAGTTTCACATTGGCGTCCCGGCGTCTCTCTTATTACACGTGTGTCATAGCGCAGCTGATGTAGAGGAATGCACAGATTATGATAGAAAAACAAGGATAGTCCCTGAACTGTGCCGTAGGCTAGTGAATACTTATTTTCGGATACAATACAAGTTAATTACTTCATTTTTCATTGATTCATTTGAAAAACTACAATATAGTTACTTATTGGATTAAAACTCAGAGCACTTCGTGCATTCTAATCATATTAGACCGTCTTCTTTTCAAAATTTTGTGAATAGCCTGAGTTTAGTACAAAGCTGAGTTTCCACTTTTCAACTTTCTTTCGAGAATATACAAAAGCTCATCAAATACAGTATTTCATACGATACGATGCGACTTGATATTGAACAAAATGTTTCAATAATGATTGATAATGATAATGAATGATACAACTCCTTTCAATAAAATTGTTCCATTTGATACAATTATGCATCATCTTGATTCTTGTGTATCTTCTCCATATTGTGTGTTTACGATGTGGGTTAGATAACTCAAATAACATGTGTAGGACACTTGAATACTATTTGTGTTGATGTGCCTCATATTTTTGTTGAATCTACCAAGATCATTTCCCCCCTCTGTGTATTCTATATTATTTGCGTTACTACACTCATCTTGATCAAAGCTCTTAATAGAGTGAGAACAGTGTAGATGAAGACAGTAGACACGGTTCTCGCGAATTTATTGAATTAATGAAACCCATCCATTCATCCGTCCATCAGCCAACTGAACATGTTGTTATTTCTAATTGGAGTGAAATCTTCATTATTTTGACGTGAACTCTATCAACCGGCTAAATGCGGATTTAAATTATTATGCTATTAAAATCAATCATTCAATTAAGAGCATCCTCTGGTCAACTGGAATTCTAAATGGGGTCTTGACCAGACTCCTTCAACTGTAGGGCATGATGAAAAGATTTTAAATTCAAGTTAGTAATTGAAACAGTGGGGAGAGGATGATAAGTAAACCTTCCCTTATTATTTTGTGTTCTTATATGTGTTCTCCTTCGCCAGTTCCATCATTTTTTCGTTTCATTAACTTAATAAAAATATAAAAACTTAATAAAAAATTAAAACCGAAAGTAGTTTTTGTTGCAGACACCGAACAAACTTTTCCAATCACATAATAAGTTGTATAAATTTTGCCTAATGGTGTCATCTAGTTTTAAAGCAGATTAACTCCTTTCTGCAACTTTCCCAATGTGTGGACAACGTTTTATCACTTGGAACAGGTTTTGTATGTCATCTTCATTTGGTTCATTGTGCATTTGAATAAAACTGAAAGTATGCAGATTTGATGGTCCGTTATTGACTCAAACAGAGAGAGAGGAAAGTTCACTTACAGAAATCTCCAGCCTAATCAGGTTTTTTATCTTTTGGCCTGATTTATTCAGAATTATTAATATAGACATTAATTATTAATAGACATTCTCTAATTTATTTGCATAAGTAGTGGGAGAAAGAGTGACTAATCAACCGTAAAAATTTTGGATGTTTTTCCTTCATAATTTCTTGGAGCTTTAGAACTTACAGGTGTGATTAACTACTCTTCAAAAATATTTCCAATTCCAACTTACATAATAAAAAAAATTTATGAAACCTGAGATGCGTTGAGAGGCATAGGAACGATTAGAAAGAATGATTATTTCTGAACGGTACTATGGAGATAACGTCATTCTTCAGGATTCAATGAACTTCGGAGAATTTGTAAGCGGCTTAAGTTGGGGTCGATCAACTTGAAATTGTGATGTAGATAAGGATACCTTCTTATTAGAAGTCGTGAAGACTGTTTCATCTCTTAAAAAGTACGTACGTATTCATCTTATTGTGTTCATCGTGTAAAATAGAAGAGTGTTTTACGATAATTCCTAGATTATCATATAAGGAACCGTCTTGAATCTGTTCCCAATCTTTTTGAACCTCTTTGAATAATTGAAAATTAATTTTGTATCTTCATTTTGAAAAATATAAGATTTAAACCTTGTTTTTTTTACTCAGAAAAAACTATTTTTTTTTTACTCAAAAAAATTCTAAAATCGTCATTTTATTAAAGACTAGCCGGCAGGCTCGCTTCGCTCGCCTACTCCGCCCAGCCAGAGGGCTCCGCCCCCTGGACCCCCGACGGTATAGGCAGTGTAAGTGAGTCAAACAGGCTCGCTCCGCTCGCCTGCAAAACCTCTGTCAGTGTCAGCTAAGACAAACAGGCTCGCTTCGCTCGCATGCAAACTCCGTTCAGAAGGGATTCGAAATTTATTGAGCACAGCATTTCTACACCTAATATGGACCTGTTTACCTAATTTAAACATTCTATGCCAATTTGTTCTAGAAAAATCTAAGAAAAACTCCGAAAATTCCAAAAAATAGTAAAACGCTAATATTAAGCGTAACTTTGGGAAGTATATCGGACATAGTTTGAAACTTGATTCAATATCTTCCAAATTAGTTCATCTATAATCTCGCTGAACCATTGAATTTACAGTAAGGATTGGTCGTATCGTGGCGGAAGATATGCAACCCGCAACACATCTACAATTTTGAAAACCTGATTACTGGCTTAATCTTGAACGGATTGCAAAAATATCCAACACAACACTTCTAGACCTTATCTGAACCTGCCCACCAAACATCAATATTTTCTACCGATTGGTTCTCGAAAAAATGAGGAAAAGGCCGAAAAACCCTAGAAAAACTAATATATTTGCCGTATCCTTGAAAAGTTTTTGAAATCCGTTCTTGGCGCGCGTCTAAACGTCCAACTGAACATGCCTGCTAAATTTGAAAGCATTTGGTTCGATGGATTTTTAGTTCTGGTGATGAATCAGTGAGTGAGTGAGTGAGTCAGTCAGTCAGTCAGTGCCATTTCGCTTTTATAGATATAGATTATGCTATTTTGTCTATTCCTACTCTTAGTTCATGGAATACCTTCTCTAATTGAATCTATCAATTTAATTTAAAATAGAATAGCTTATTATTCTCTTACTAGGTGCTATATTAATGAATTAAAAGAAAAATAGTTCATGCAAATCTCTTAATTCTGTAGGACTCGTATTCAACATTTTCAATGTAGGTTCTAGCTCATTTTTATCTACTGTATCATAGTTTCTGAAATTATTGTGAATGAATAATTTATCTTGACTGTTTCACTAGTCATCAGAATCAACAACCTTGATTAGTCAGTACTACTGTTCTTGGATGGCCTATCAGTTATCAATTCATTGTATTCACAAACCGAACATATAAAATAAATTTATCTCAGTACTCTCATTTCACTGTTATTTATCCAGAAAGTTTGATTCAAATGTTTGATGCAGTTCCAGCAAACTAGGACAACCGACTAGACTATGTAGGCTATAATAGTGAAACTGATCCCATTGATTGTTTCCGATTGTAGGTAAAACTGCCGATAGAAAGCAAACCTTGAAAAAGTCCACCTTTTCATTCTCCCACGGTTTATAAAGCAGTTCCAACTATTCCAGAACACGAGTCAAACATAGTGTTATTGCTCTTTTGAAGAATAAGAATATCCAGTTCATTGCAACTAGAAGGTTGAATGTGAGTTTCTAGACAAAGTGCGAAATGTGCCGTGCAAGTAGTATGAGAAATGCTCAGTAGAGTATGAAAAGTATGAGACGTTTGCAAAGAGCATAAAGCGCCCACCCTTTACGAGCCTTCAAGTTACAAGTTACGGAGTTACAAGTTTAGTAAAGTACTACACGCCTCTTACAAATTCAATGCCAGTAATGTAACATTATTCTGTATACTCCGGTACCCACAACATAAGAAAAAAGGTATAAGAGTATGTATGCATTCGTTCATTATATAGGTTTTCTGTTTCTTCATGAAACTTGAAAACTTCAAAACCTTTATAGTCTGTCCAAGCAAAGAAGACCCTCTGACAAGATGAGAGAATGACTCAAGCTCGGTCAATATTGGTTCAAAAATTATCAACTTGATCTCAAATTGTAGGAATCTACTACAATTATCTACATTTATAATTCTTGAATGAATAATAATAATAATATTCGTGTAACCTGGCTGGCTCAGGTCTGGTGTCAGAGTTTTCAGGTCGCTCCTGATCAATTTCAGGGCCTCTGACATGACTTAACGACTGTTTTTAGGCAGCCGGGACCGACGGTTTAACGTGTCCATCCGAAACACGGGAAAGTGGCCTGAGAAAAATTTCTGGTCTGACTTGGGTTTGAACTCGGTTGCAACGCCAGCACTTAACCTACTCAGCTACGCCACCCCCTCTTGAATGAATATTGACCAAGCTGGAGTCATTTTCCCATCTTGCCAGAGGATCTTCTTTGCTTGAACAGACTATACCTGTACTTGATGAGAAAATTACTGTTGAGTTGTCAGGGAATCAATAACTTCACGGCTTTCATAATTTGATGAATGAAATTCACTCCAAACTCTCTGTGAACATAGAATAGAAAGATTATGACGTGAACGGATCCAAAGAATGTGGAGAATTCTATGAAAATAGATATAGGCTAATATAAAATATAACTTCTTTTCAGTGGAAGTTCAGAAAAGGATATATGATAGAAAAAATTTTGATCTACAATTTGAAACCAAATATAATTATAATTTTTCAACCAATATTGACCGAGATATTTTATGGATATATTTTATTAGAATATAGAGTCATTTTCCCATGTTGCCAGAATGTCTTCTTTGCTTGGACAGACTATGATGGAATCAGCAAAGTAAACAGTATTGCTGTACTTACTGAACATCTAAAACCTATTGTTTAACTTTTGAGAGGCTATTAATCTGTTCATATTACCTAACATTGTTACTAAGTTGTTGAACCATTTCCTCCCACGCCATTTGAAATTTCATTGAATGACTGAATTTTAACAGATGGTGTTATTTTGAAATATGCGTGCATTGAAACATATTCAAAGGTTAGCCTAATCAAATAATGATCTAGTGTTATTTAATCTGGGCGTGAATTATAGTCCAAATTCGGCGGGAAATAAGCATAACAAAATGTAGTGTAAGTTAATGCCTACTGAAGCGTGAATGACCGGTGTAGTCATTTCGTGACTAAATGCGTGACCGAGATAGTTCATTTAATAATAATTCTGGAGCTTGATTGAATGTGGTCGTTTATAGTTTTTTAACGACCCGAAGTGTATAGAATAGTATGATGGGTGATTGTAGGTAGATGTAGGTCTGCGGTTTCAGCTTGTTTTCTTGATAAATGGTGCCCGCTGGAGCTGGAAAAATAGTAGAAAGGTTATTTCATATAATTATTTAATGAAATGTTGACCAAATTTGGTATAGCCGCGCTCTTGTGGAAGGTCAATTGAGGGTAAAGTATGATTTGGATAAAGTGGGTCCAAGGGCCTTCGAAAACATTGTATTAAAAGTTATTTCAACATGAAAAAACAGAGCCCAATAAGAATGACGAATGATTGCATACCCACAGTTCTTGCTGAAACAAAAGTATAGGTGAATGAATGTAATCATGTACCATGAGTCGGTGTCGAATTCGGAAGCGTAAAATCGCAGCGTTATTCGGCGACTTGGAAATCTGGCAGTCACTGCGTATGAATAAAGTAGTATGAAGTATAAAGTACCCTCCTTTGGGAGATTGGCTGTCGTTAGTAAAGATAGTCAGTCATTTCCCGTCTCTGGAGGAATAGTAATAATTATTGATAAATTGGATGTTATTCAGAGTTGTTCTGCGCCGTCACTTGGTTACGGAAGCTAGTTTATGGTTGAGAGGATCAACGTGCTAGCCACACGTTACCTCTATCCTGGTTGATGATTATTCACCTCTGCTGTATAGTGTTAATATGAAACTAGCAAGCAGCTGGTAGGCCTAGGTCCTTCATGGACTTTTGAGCCATTGACATTACATAAGGTATAAAATAATACATTATTATTGTATTGATGAACTAATCTACTATAGGCTTCTCAAATCTCTTATGAATTCTTCTATATTACAAAATTCGTTATAGTCATTATGTAAAGATTTTCATCAAAAATTGTTTTCATCCACGCCTTTTAACATTTATGCTTCTTGAATACTGATCTAGGAATGTTATTATTATTATCGTATGCTATATTTGGTGGGGAGTCCCAAAAGGAAGTTCCACCGGCAAAATAACCTCAATTATCCTCGATGGGAAATTGTGGTATTTTCTTGAAATGATCCACGGAGATTCAACTGTTTAGAAGTTTTTCCAATTTGAGAGAGTTCAAGACACACAAAACACAAAAAGATGACACAAAACATCTAGGAATGTTTACTGATAAGAATTATAGATATTGTCAAATTTCCTTTTTATTGAAGTGAAAATTAACAATATAAATATATTTTCTTACAATGAAGAGATTTCATAACATCACTATCAACTCTACAAAATTTTATAAGTTATTCACAATTTATGAATAGAGTTGTTTGATTTAATTAGTATCTCCCACGTCTTAAATCGTTGTATATATTTGCTCATTCATCTTGTCTGTTCAGTATCCAACCCATCTGTCAAGTCGATGGATTACACCCGCTCATTTGAAGGCTTCTATAACTTTCCCCTCCCACCAACTTCCAACTTCCAACCCTGCCTTCATACTTAAGTCTGGAGCATCTTCTCCTCAGCTGCTCTTTTCTCTCCAATCTTCTCTCATCTCTGATGTCGGCGCCCTGGGCTCATCCTGACCTTCGACATAGCTCAGGTTGTTGAACCTGCTGCATTGTTAAAAGCGTCTCATTGGTAAGCTACGTTTGTATGATGGCGGGAGAATACTCTGCGCTTGCAAATAGTTCAGTGCGAGATAATAAAGTTCTAACAAAGTTCAGGTTCATACCAGTCAATAATAATAATTATTGATCCACTATGCAACGCAAGTGGAATTCCTCAGAAACCTCCATTTTTAATATCAACTTATCAAAATTAAGAAGAAGAGACGTTATGGAGTTTGCATTTGTGTTTTTACCTCATTTAAATTACAATCTTGTTCAACAAATCATACTTCTAGAAATAATAGTATTTTTCTTTGAGCTCAGTCAGTACGGATTTGAATGTCTACAACAGAAACAAATTTGAAAGAAAAAGAGATACCATATTTAAAAATGGTAAGCGTTGGAAAATCATAGAGTACTAATCTTGAAATGAAAATATCATTGCATACAAAGGATGGTTACTAATCAAATTACTGTATCACATTTGTGTTGTCTCGGTTATCGAAAACTTTCAAAAAATGTTTTCAATATTATAACATTGTAATGAAATTATTTATTGAAGTTTTCCAGTTTATCTATAGTTGATTTGACATCTTGTGAGATTGGACTCGTCTCGTCTATGGTTCTTTCTCGAATTGTGCATTATAAGTTGTAAAATTGTTGAAAATATATGTACTAGATCATAAATTTCTGTATGCTTGTCTTTCATCATGGAAATAATCTACTCAAAAACTGGATTTCCTTTATTTCATAAGATCGTGTTTACCGATTTCTACTTCACTCGCCATTGAACTTTCGCTTGTAGCGTGAGATTCCAGGTACTGTACCATGCACGCATACTCATACTTGGAGAAACTTCTTGATTGATTGTACATGCTACAATTGAACATGTTACACTATGAACTATGTAGGCTATCTATAGTTTGTATACACAGTACACCGACATTGTACTGTGTATTGAGTGCGACTATCAATATCAACAGAAAAATTATGTTTCATCTTCTTTCTATAGATTCCTTCTTCTTCTCATCCATCTTATTTTTTCACTTCTCCATCATTATCTTTGAAGAATTGCATCGTAATTACAGCCCAGACCAAAGACCATAGAAGAAGAAACTTACTTTTATTCTCTCTAACACGATCTGATGAAGTGTCGCCAAGCATTTGACTCTCACCTTTGCTTAGCGAATCGACTGTGAAATTACTTGATTTTATCAACAAGAGAATGATAACATTGTGGTTAGTTTCTCCTAGTCCTGGACAATGTTGGGGATATGGAAGATTTACTTTCGTCCTTAATTTCACCTGGAGGAACGTCAACTGTAATTGTACAGTTGAGTGCCATGTTTTATTATTGTTGTAAGAATGTCAACAACATTGAGCAACGTGCGGTTTTTTCAATTTCTTGTTTGGTAGTCCTAGTCGTAGAGTTTGTCACTCATACTCATTGCCCATTTTTGTTAATTTTTCTTGAATCAGCTACAAGATTAGCTCTTGAACTAGAGGACAATCAATTATATTAGAATTTAAGAATTTCATTAAAATTATATTAGAATATCAGAATTTATATTCCAGAATATCATATTATTCAGTGACTGAATATATTATATCCAAATAGGCGTTAATCAACTTATTGAGGTGAAAACGTTTCTTGTTGAAAAGTTCAATTGAAATCCAAAATCCAAAAATATTTGTTTAATACCTCTGTAGACCTCGAAGTGTATTACTAATGGAATTGGCAGTTTAACTATTGGTAGTGAAGTTCAAAGCTCAAGGCTGCAACCCTGTTTCATGATGCAGGTACTGTATTATGTGGGTGTTTCTTGTAAGCTGTATTGTTATTATTGTCATAATTGAATGTTTTATCTTGTATCAATTCGAAGTTTCATGTCTTAGTGCAAGACTGTTTCTCATACCAGCAGCATTACTCGTTCCTATATATATTTTTCATTTTCTTCTTCATTCTTTATAATATACTTCTCAATCCTCAAGATCTCATCTCATTTCTTGAACCATTTCCATGTTTTTATCCACTTCTCAACATGATGAAAAATATTTAAAACAAAGAGATATTATTAAGCTGTTATTTGAAGGTATTCAGTCTAGAAATTATTGTTCGTTTGATAAGAGTTTATGTTTCATCGCATATTTATTTATTATCCCTTATTACAATAAGCTGAAGTTAGGACTCGCAGGTCCTCTCTCACACTTGAACTTTACTTCCCATATAGGACGTGATTGTCTGAAAGTCTAATTTGTAATCTCTCTGTTCCAGAATCCTGAGCTGCGGATTGGCTGTAACAGAAAAGTAGCAGGTTAGTTGTGGAGTTGTGGAGTTGATTTCTATAAAATTATACTGTAATGATAAAATAATTAGTGATTGATTGGGGCAAACTAGATTATCTCTTAATTTCAAACTGTTCTATTTTTCAATTATAGGCTTCACTCAAAAACTAAAACTAAATCAGTACAGTACTATACAGTTCCTACAGATCGGGGATGCTGACTTTGTCATTTAGAACTAGATTTGGTACTAAATACCAGCATTATTACTCTATCAACATTATTGTCCTGTTCACTCACGTTTTTTATCCTACCTTAATTATTTTAAACGGCCTTGAATGAACTACCAAATCCAATTCCAGATCAACTTTCATAGACCCGTGCAGTAATCAGTGCTACTTTGATATTATACTTGTATGTGAGGGGATTACTCGATTAGTCCAGTGTTCGATTAATACAGTCCCTATCCTACATTAAGAAACTGAAAAACTGGACTAATCGAGGCGCAGGGGTTCGATTAATACAGTGACTCGATTAGTCCAGTTCTTCGATTAGATGAGCGAGTGCCTCGATCAGTACAGGACTGGACTAATCGAGGCACTGGACTAATCGAAGCCCTGCGTCTCGATTAATACAGTGCCTCGATCAGTACAGTTGGCGTACTGAATTCGTACCAGGTGATGAATCCACTATATGCGTTGACAAGGAATTGACTATAACTAGACGGCGTCAAAGTGGTCGTCTAACAAATTTCAAATAAAACCCAGGCGACGCGGCGCGATCTTTGAATTAGGTTGCAAATGACAATAACTTGGTTTTCATTATACAACCATTAACGCATATCTCTTATTTTTAATATTCTAATATATATACGTTGTATTCATTTATAATGTAATATTCTAAATAATTTACCGGTATCTTTTAACTTATTGAATCGTATTATATTTGTTTAATCTATTAAATTAGGCTACTGCTATTAGAAATTCGAGATTCAATATTGTTTGATTTATGGAAGTGACAGTTTGATTAATTAATATTAATACTTTTATGATTTACAGCAATATTTGAAATCTGTATTGGTTCAGAAGCTGAATTATATTATTATTCATGAAACTAAAAATCTAATGAACCAAAAAACCTTTAAATTTGGCTCTCGATACGTGACTTTATTTACCATAATTTTTTGCATTGAAATGTTGATACAATTTTAATGTTAACAGTCTTGAAGGTGGCCGTGGCTGAGTGGGTTAAGTTCTGGAGTTAAAGCCTTCACATGAGGCAAATTTCAAAACAAAGAAATATTTACGAATCCACCAAGATATTATTGGATTGGAAGTATTCAAATTATACACCGTGAAAGCGTATATCATTGTCAAGAATATACGCTTATACAAAATAAAATTGTTAATTAGTGAAGATCTGTACGATTAGAAAACCTATCTGTATTGATATGTGCTTAAGGAACTCTTCATAAACCTAATGCTGCGTTCAGAAATGCGAAAATATCAATAAATAATCAGTTATCAGTTTGATAATGAAAAATTAAATGAGCCGTCAAAATTTAGCTCTATATCTAGGTAGATCACACGGAACTTCTTAAGTTTTCATTGTAAAAAAACATAAAATCCGAAAAATATGAAAAACTTTTTTGTTTGTTGTCAGATTGACTTGAATTTTTATGGGGAGGACATTTATATGGAGAGGAATGTTCCTGTTTTTAGTAGAATTTTTCCATGGCAACTAAAACCCCCCTCCCCCCAGATCCGAAAAACCGTTCGGGCGATTTCATTAATTTTAAATTTCCCGGCTTGGGAAATTTTAAATTTAGAAAGACTTGACGTGAAGGCATGTGATTGGTTGATAATTGCATGCGGACAAAAAGAAGACTTTCTGGAAAGTTGGGAAAAAATTCCAGCTTGGTCAATATTGATTAAAAAATTATAAATTTGGTCTCAAATTGTAGATTAGAATGTTTTCTACAATTCGAAATTAGATTGATGATTTTTCAAACAATATTGACCGAGCTGAAGACATTTTCCCATCTTGCCAGAATGTCTTCTTTGCTTCTTCTCTGTGTGTAGTGTTGTCTTACATCAATCGATCAAGGCCTTTCGAAGTTCCGAGAAATCTAGTATGCACATGTCTGTCCAAGCAAAGAAGACCGTGTGGCAAGATGGGAAAGTGACCCCAGCTTGGTCAATATAGGTTCAAAAAATATTGATTTGGTCTCAAATTGTAGATCAGAATGTTTTCTACGATTGAGGCCAAATCAATAATTTTTGAACCAATATTGACCGAACTGAAGTCATTTTCTCATCTTGCCAGAGGGTCTTCTCTGCTTGGACAGACTACACTAGGCTACATCATTATTCTATAGTATTATTGCTGATAGAGATGTAAAGTCTCTCCAAGCAAAGAAGGCATTTTGGCAAGATGGGAAAATAACTTCAGCTTGAACAATATCGGTTAAAAATCATAGATTTGGTCTCGAATTGTAGGAAATATCCTGATCTTCAATTTAAGACCAAAATTTTACTTTTTGAACGAATATTGACCAAGCTGGAGTCATTTCTCCATCTAGTCAGAATTCCTTTCTTCCTTGGACAGACTACAGTAAATAGAGAGAAATTACTACAATGATTATCAGACTCTATAAATGAGTGCCATTTCGCTTTCATTAAATTAGATTAATTACTCATATCAGTCTCTTATCCTGTTGGTCAAGTGTAAGGCCAGGAACACACGGTCCGTGAAGTCGCCGTCCAGCGATGTCGCGTTTGCGACTTTTGCCGTCCGGTTGTATCAAGTACACAGGAAGGCATGGGGAAGAACACACGACGCCGGCCCGGCGAGAAATTGAGCCGGCGACATCGCCGGCTATTCTCTACTTCGCCGTCCGGTTTTGCCGCCGGAGGGTGGTAGAAGGTGGTAGAAGGGCATTGCACTAGATGGAGATGAACACACGACACGGCAAAACGCCGGACGGCGATGCCCCCACCCATGCCACTTCTCCAGTTATTTATAGTTAGTTAATTACCACTTCTTCAATTATTCATTGACCAAATAAAATAATTCATGGTAGATATTACTATTAGACAAATGTTAACTTATATCTTATTAGTTTAACTAGCCGGCAGGCTCGCTTCGCTCGCCTTCTCCGTCTAGCCAGGGGGCTCCGCCCCCTGGACCCCCGACAGTATCAGCAGTTTGAGTGAGTCAAACAGGCTCGCTTCGCTCGCCTGCATCACCTCTGTCAGTGTAAGCTGAGACAAACAGGCTCGCTTCGCTCGCCTGAAAATTCCGTTCAGAAGGGATTCAAACCTCATTGAACACAGCATTTCTAGACCTAATCTGGACCTGTTCACCAAATTTCGACATTTTCTACCAATTTATTCTCGAAAAAACCAAGAAAAACTCTGAAGATTCCGAAAAATAGTAAAACACTAATATTGAGCGTAACCTTGGGAACTATATCAGACATAGTTTGAAACTTGATTCAATATCTTCCAAATTAGTTTATCTATAATCTGTAATCTGTGTTTATCTTTATCTATAATGGTTAAACGACCACATAATAACAAATGTTCAAAAATACTGAACAAAATTACAATGTGGTCAATGTTGAACACAGTTAAAAGCCGGACTCTATACCTACAGGCCTTATTATGAAGTAAGCAATGCACAGTCAAGAAATTTCAAGTTACATGTTTGAGTTTAAACCATTTTATGCACTTACAACTGGTTTTGAGAACGATTTCAATATTATTTTCAATTTGTTTCCATCAATTCTAATTTATGATTCAATATATTTATTATAATTTAAAAGGAATATATGAAAACATGCATATTGAGCTTCTGCAGGATTTCAATGATTCAGCCTACTGAGGTTCTTCTTAACATATTAAAATACTTGGATAATTATATAAAATACTCAAACATTTTCTAAGAGTTAATTTTTTGGGTTTTAATAATAGCCCAAATCATAATAATAGTTCATTTTTAATGCAGATAAATTTTTTTATATAGTCTTTCATATGACTATAAAAGAAGGATTATAAAGGGTGTCTCAAGCCCCTCTGAATGAACTGTCTCAAGTCTCCCTTAATAGATAATAATTTTTAAATTTCAACTTTTTTGAACCTCCATAATTGATTATATTTAGGATAATTTTTTATTTAATAGTATATTTCGTAGTGCAATACCGGGTATCCACGGTCTGTGTTTATTTTGTTTGATTAAAGTCAGTTGCTATAGCATTACATTAGAAAAAAATTAGCAGGCGATTTTTTTCATAATTCACTACTGACTTAACAAATACAAAATAACACAACTTAGCACAGATCGTGAATGACCCTCTGTTCCTCGAGAAGAGTTGCAAGATTTCTAAAGGATATTTTATCAATAAATTTATTACAAATTTTACAATTATAATTTAATATTCATCTCCAACAGAAAATAATTGTCGCCGGGACGGCGTCTTGTCGTGTGTTCTGAAAATAATTTCCGCCGGGTCCGGCGAAATCACCGTCCGGCGACTTCGCCGGACCGTGTGTAGCTTACACACGTGTGTAGCTTGCAGACTTGGTCCTAACTTCGCCGTTTCAAGGCTGTAACGAAGTAGTCATATTTTATTATCTATAATTAATGTACATGGATAAAGTTATTCTATTCACCTTCTCTCATTTTACTCTCTCTTTCGCTCTCTTTAAACTCTCCTTTCTATCTCCTCTCTCGTTTTATTATCTTTATCCTTCTCTTTAATTCTTTTCAATCATTACACTGCCTCATTCACTTTTCAATCCACTTTTTCCTATCTCTTTTCTCATTTTACTATTCTCTCTATCTCTTATCTCATTTACCCTCTTTATCCTCTGCTTTCTCTTCCTTCTCTCATTTTACTCTCTCTTCTCTCTACTTCTCTCTATCTTTTCTCTTATTTTACTCTTTTCATCCTCTTCTCTCTTGACTTTTATACCCCCTCCATCCTCATCTTTCTATCTCTTCTCTCATTTGACTCCCTCTATCTCTTCATTCATTTAATAAAATAAGCATAATCAGAATACAATTCATTCAGTCAACTAACTATATAGTGATAACGAGAAGAAAGATATTATTA
Organism: Sogatella furcifera; assembly: GCA_017141385.1. Classification (NCBI taxonomy): domain Eukaryota; kingdom Metazoa; phylum Arthropoda; class Insecta; order Hemiptera; family Delphacidae; genus Sogatella; species Sogatella furcifera. Next base: position 31,674,022 of record CM029549.1, on the reverse strand, counting down.
TTTCCTTCTTCATCGTCATTCTCGCAAATATAAAGAGAAGCTACTGGGTGTTTTTGAAGTAAGTTATATACATATACAAGTTCTTTATTGATCTACTCAACAATGAATGTAAGTCGCTGTAAATGATACCATTAGAAAGTCACTGATTCTCCAATTCATAACTTAATAGCTAATTCAATTAGCACTACTACCAATTTATATACAACATTCTTAATTTTTCAACAATTTATGTATAATATTACATCTTATCAAGATAATGTAGGCTATATTGGAAGTATTCAACATTTTTCAAGATCATTTAAAGGCACCCATAACCAGATGAGATAAGGAAGCACCCTGAATGCTCTCTTAAGCTTGCAGGAATTCATTATAGTCTGCCAGCATTTTTGAGAAATGAACTATACAAGAATGAATACGGTACTTGTGATAGGTATTTAGTAGTAACTTAGCCTACATACAATGATTCTTAGCACGGGAGTAGTAAATAATACAGGACTAATAGCAAATATAATTTTAGATTTCAAGTACCTAGCTGAACATTCATATTATAGGCTAACTTTTGCTCTCTTCAAAATGAACTGTGGAGCCAAAATTTGCTGCCAAAATGACGCTTCCTCCTCAAGTCTTCAATACTCTTGCCTTGCCTGTTACGGAGATTTATTTACTCCTTTGGTCTTCCACATGGATCAGTGTCTGAGGAGTCGTCCTTACTGTGTAGTGGGGAATTTTCTATAATTTTACTTATTTATTGCAAGAGAAATAATTTTAAAATTTTGAACTTTGATGGCATCTCCCACCTAGAACTCTCGGGAGTGCCTCTTATTCTCAGTAAATTTGGAAATCATATCTAAACTATAGTTTTTAGAGTACCTAATTGTATAACTTACATTTCGTGGAGGTTTAATGTTTTCTTTGTACTAGTTTGCTTACTGAGAAATAAAAATTTATTATTATTCATTTATTTTTCCCGTGGCTATTTTCCTACCGGTAACCCCCTCCCCGTCCTCCAATTTATGAAATTGAGAATGCAATTTTTTTAAATTGATCATACATTCCTATTATACAATAGTTTTCACAAGAGCACATTAATTTAGCCTATATTCCAAGTAAGCCTACTTGTTGTGAAATCCAAAGGTTTTGACTTCAATTTTCAAAAACTGAATTAATCTACCTCTTTTTGGTATGTATCAGCTCTAAAAGAATAGATCAAAATTCAACGTGTGACTTCAAATTTTCCAAGTAATTTTATTGACTATAATCTATAACTGAATATTTTTTCCATAGATAAACAATATCAATTGAAAAATCAGAAACAAAAAATTACCGAAATTTAAGTTTTTTTTTCAATTTTTAAGGGTGAAGCCGTACCCTAGAACGGCAGAAAACTTCAATTTTGGATTCAGCGCACTGGAATACAGTCATAATATAAAACAATCGGAAAAAAAACTTGAAATTGAAGAAATCATATACTGTATTAACAGGAGTAAAAGAGGAAAGTCTCCTGGCTCAGATCTTATTCCAAGCGAGTTTTTTAAGAACCTGCCACAAAATTGGATTCTTTACATTCAATTTTTATTCAATAAAATTCTGGGCGAGGAACAACTGCCTGAAGCCTGGTCGGAAATGCTGGTGAGTTTGTTGCACAAAAAAGGATATAAGAACAATCCAAAGAATTACAGGTCAATAGCTCTGGTAAATTATTCGACTAAAATTTTTACAGGAATCATAAATTGCAGGATAGAGAACTGGGCAGAGGGCCTTAAACTGATTGCTGAGACTCAAGCAGGCTTCAGAAGAGGAAGAGGATGCTTGGATAACGTATATGTGTGTCTGTCAGCTGTACAACTCCAATTGAGACTCAATAAGAAGAGGGTTTATACAGTAATAGTGGATTTTGAGAGAGCGTTCAACTCAGTATTACACAACTTACTATGGCAGAAATTATTTCAAATGGGATTAAGTCCAAAACTATTGAGAGTCATTCAACAGCTATACAGGAGTGCTTTTCTGAGAGTGAAACTATACAACAATCTATCTGAGAAGATTGAAATAACTGAGGGGGTATTGTAGGGCAAAACACTCAGCCCGCTCTTGTTTATCCTGTTTTTAGCAGATATTGAAGAGTTTTTCGATTGAAAGGCTTGCAGGGATTTGGAATTGATGGAACAAATGACCTGTTACTTTTGTTGTATGCAGATGATCTCATATTATTTGCTTATTCCCCTGTTGATTTGAGAAAAAACTGAATGCACTAGAGGAATACTGTGAAGTGAATGGTCTCAAAATAAATGCAAGTAAGACAAGAGTAGTACCTTTTAGTAGAGGAGGGCGAGTACCTAGTGCTCTGGATGCGTTCTCTGTCATTCCTGGTAGAAGGTTGGAGATTGTCAGATCATGTGAGTACCTTGGCTCGATTGTATCTGGCTCCTCCCTTGGAAAACTGTCAGTTAGAAGATCTGTGTGTAAGGCTAAAATGCAGCCAATCAGACAATTGTCACATTGGCAAAGTCCAAGACAGATTCTATAGCCTGTATTAGAAGATTGTTTTCGGCATTGGTTGAGTCAGTGTTACTCTATGGCTTACATATCTGGGGATTGAGATACCTAGAGGAGATTGAGACAGTGCAAACCAACTTCTATAGGAGAGTATTTCATTTGCCACGTTGTACCCCAAATGCAATCTTGTGACTGGAGATGGGAGAGGTCTGTCTTTCTTATAGAGTCTTGTCTGCCTCCATTGGCTGGGTTATAAGAGTGTTGAAGATGGATGACAGTCGCCTGCTCAAAATATGTTTCATGAGGCAGGTAGAACTATTGAGATCAAATGGAAGTGAGAACACAAAATATAATTGGGCAGCCCAGCTGAAGCTGCTTCTTGAAATATTGTCAACAGAGGAGAGCTGATTTACAGTACAGAAGTAGATGAGTAGATGAGTGGAAGAGAAACAAAGATTCTATTCTTCAAGCATACGCAATTGAATTGAAAAATCTAGACCTTGAAAGATACAATGGATCTGAGTCGATTATCTTCAAAGTTCCTAGGGAAATTTCAGATAGAGAAGCTGAGTATTCTGGTCTGCGTGGCCTTTTCATTGTGTTAGGCTCATGGTTCAGTTGCGGCTTGCTACCAGGCGACAGGTCAACATCACCATCAACAGGAACATTCATAAATTGGAGGTGGATCAGCTGTGTGCCATCTGCAACCTGCAGTGTCCAGAATCTTTGCAGCACGTGCTTTTCGAGTGTCCACAATACAGCGCACCCCGTTCATGGCTGATGAGGAGTGTCCCACACCTTGCAAGTGCTACTGTCAGTGATCTGAGTTTGCTAGCAGAAAGAGACATTAAAAAGTTTTGTATCTTCGTCAGTCAATTTCTCATGATTCGATCTTTCTGTTTAAACAAATAATAACACAAAAGGACTATCTTATCGAGATGGAATGAAGCCAATAATGTAAATATTTGCTATTTTTAGAGCTAATAGAGCTATTTTTCAAGTGAAGAAATAATATTTTTTTGCTATATTTTGTTTTTGGAAGCAATAAATATTCTATTCTATTCTATTCTATTCTAATTAGTGCTACTTTAATTGGGGGTGTAATAAGTTCATTCCTCTACTTTCTGGGTAGCGACAGTCCAAAATAGTTTCAATAGTAATTCAAAAGTCTTGATATATGGCCAATTGGACTATGTCTCTTGCCTATTTATAATCTAATGATCCTTATGGACTCCAGCCAATTCCTTTTCCTTTCATATTATCCTTAAAATGCAGTATTTCAAGAAACCTTACATATACATCGACGAGGAAGATTTCGAGATATATAACATATTTCAAGAGGAACATTCCTGTCAAATTTCATCAGAATCTATTGTCGCGTTTTGTCGCGACAAAACTAAATGCGAAACAAACAAACAAGCAAACATAAAGGGAAATGCCAAATCGTTGTCTTGAATGTAGACCTCACTTACGTTCGGTCAATTTATTTCATGCTTAACCAGCTGTCGAGTTTATTATTAATTGCATGCAATTAATGAAACTCAACATAACTGAGTATTCCCTTCATGAATAATCACCCATCGATGGGTGATTTCGTGAGGTCTACTGTTCACAGAACTACTAGTTATTTTAATCAGTTATAAATGTGTTTTCTCTCCTCGCTCTCTAATGAATTGTTGTTGGATGTCGGTGTTGGTGAGTCTTATGCTGGGTTTTTCCAAGCACACTCAACTTTGAGGGACCCTCAAATAATAATGATAGAACAGCTGACATTTTCTATCCTAAGTATAGATGTAAACTTGAGGGTTCCTCAGATTTGAGGGTGATTGAAAAAACCGGGCATAACAACTTCATCTCAATGAAAATTTAACCTATATAATCACTTCTGTGAACCCATAAGTGCTTGTGAAACTTGAAAAGGTGAAGTTAACAATCTTCCGAGAATGATGAAAACTCTCCATAATTCATTAAACCTATTTTCCTCTCTTTGTTTCACGTAGAAGTCATATTTCAGGTAGAAATCATGTCATTGACATAATGTAGCCTCCGTTATTTATCATTTCCATCCTTCCAACTCGATACTCAGGAGATGAAAATCTACAAGGCTATCGTTGTGGTCGTAGGGTAGATAGATAGTCTGTCCAAGCTAAGAAGACTTTCTGGTAAGATGGGGAAATGTGTTCAGCTCGGTCAATATTGGTTCAAAAATTATAGATTTGGCCTCAAGTTGTAGAGCAGGATGTTTTCTAAAGTTTGAGACTAAATTTATAGTTTTTGAATCAATATTGACTTAGCTGGAGCCATTTTCCAATCTTGCCAGAATGTCTTCTTTGGTTGGACAGACTATAGATAGCCTAATGAATGCACGTCACGCGAGAGTAATCTATTTCTCCACTTGTATAGACAGCAGACTCTGGGTAATCATACTGTAATTTGTCTAGGCTGGGTCCTGCATTGAGCAGACACGAAACAAGAAGTAACATCCCAGATGCCTATCAAAAACTACTCAGTTACGTGATACTCAATTCCTAAGCAGTCCAAGAATGAAACAACCAAGATTAATATGTTTTTGTTTGTCATATGTGAAGGGCTCTCAAGTTAATCTACACAATTTGCGACTTGTAAGCTTTACTTAATTCTCTATTAAATGTAGTGTCTCATAATTCCTAGGTTGTTTGAACTGTCTTCTCTATCTTGTTGGGCATTAAATAGGGAGATAATGAGTAATTCATTTTAGGGGAAATTAAGGAGATTAAGGAAAACCCGATAACATCAAATCGATGCTATCACAATTATTCATTAATTTAATTTTTATCACTTACCACCTTTATTTGTGTATAATAATAAGTTCCTAGATAATATCCCCCTAATAGCAAATCTTTCAATCTTTGGTAAACTGAAACAAATTTATTGAGTAGCAGAATATAAAGCATTGGACCAACTATTCGATTGGTGTAGTTCATAGTTGGTATATAGTTAGTAGTTCAAGTTCAAGTTTTCAGTAAATGTCATACATCATTTATGCATTATAAGAATAATTAATTCCATCTTTAAACATTTCAAAACCAATTATGTAACTCGTTTAAGTATAACTTGTTTACAAATAACACTTAATTAATTCTATAAAACTTGAAAAACTTGAGTGGAATACAGTTCAAAATCAACTTTTTGATTGTTGAATACTACTAGTAGAATACTGTATTCTATTATTCTACTAATTCTATTATTAATTATTGTTGATGTAATTTGGAAATAGTGAGAGAATATATATAGTGAGATTTGGAATATAAACAAAGACGATTGGAATAATTATAATTGGGATAATCTAGTCACTCTATGATGTAAATAACCAAAGCAAAGTAGCACAATCCAACATGGTGGCAATTCTGAAGAGAATTGCATTGTTTCAGCAATCTGAAATTGGAATCAGTCAACTGGTAAGTTTCCGTTTTTCAGGTGAGCGAAAACGGAGACCCATTTATTTAGGCGCTGAAGCCTGTCCATGACCCATGACCATGACCATGCAACAGCCTATGCACTCCGTGAACTCAAAACACTCTCGCTCTGCTTACTACAGCCTCTGTTATTCTATAAACTCATTGCGGTACCCATTGTAATCTCAATGATAAGCACATATCTTCATACAAGTATAAGCTGACTGAAACCGGTGCGTGTACAACGGAAATTAAATTTCTTTCAATATGAAACATTCCATAAGGTACGAAAGTCCATAGAATTATATTAATGATAAGATGAATATACCATTCAATAATATTATATTTAATGGTCTTGTGTATCTGATTGAATGTAACATTATTGAGAATAACTTAAACCGTGGACTTTCAGCTCGACTGCATAATAAAGCAGAATAACTTACTTCTTCTAATTTTCAATGCTTCAATGTCTAACTCAATTTGTCAAATGATAGAATTATATTTGAAAATATTGAAAAAGAGGAATCCTCATCTATAGAAATTTATAAAGTGGTGCGGTTTTGATAAGAAGAGACATCGAATTTATTAGTATGAGATAGATACTACGTGAGCTTACCGCAAGAAGTTATCGATAAATTGACGAACTGTGGTCTGTAGCTGTGAAACATTAGCCACAGCAGTGCTTCAGAAACAACCATAGCTCAATTGATCTGAATTATTTTTTATACAATATAGCCTACAACTTAGATTCTCAGTTTTTAGCAGCATGTCAGTCTTTACGCAAAGTGTCAAGGAAAAGGTATGTAAACGGTATTGAGCCTTTAAAAATACAGTAGTCTCCAACGGAATTGGGGGTTGGTGAATGTCTATTATCTCTGTCAAAACAGTCGGATAGCGGTCTGCGAGAGCAAATCGAAACAAAAGTTGGTTTTGTTGAATCTTTCTGCTCTCGTAGACAATTTTCAGATTGAGCTGATAAAGCTTTCTATAAATGTCATTCGCCATTGATATCTTTGGCGTCTGTTATAACAGGCGATCAGAAGCCAAAGGGGTTTCTGCAGGCAGCGGTCCTCGAACTGTCATTAGGGCAGGTGACCGACTGTGACAGGTGCAAAAAGTTAAGCGTTACCTTCCTTGAGAAAATGCGGGAAATACCGGTGAAAAATATGTTTTACTGTTATAGTTCACGCTAGCTGAGAAGACACGCTTTTACAGTACACTTAACATTGTAACGGCGTGCCTTCTCATCATACGCAAACTATAGCCAGGGGAAAGATTCTGTACGCCAGTGGAGTGGAAAAACGAAGGGAAATTTCATCGCCGCGCGAAATGACAGAACGATTTGATTTTCCCAATGTACGGTATCGGTGATTGTTATTTTCACTGGGTATTTTCGAAGAGGGAAATTCTTTCGATGGTACTCCTATAACTGATCAAAAACGGGGCTGATGACAGGTTATCAATTCTTCTATTAAAACAGTTGTACATGAGAAAGCTTGTTTCCAGAGAGTTCCATTATCCTTGTTGGTCAGCTTCCTGGAATTTGAAACGTTAAATACACAGTAGGATTACATGAATGTTTGTGATTGATGACTACTGTAATCTATGTGGAATCAATAATATGGCATAGGGTATTTGCATATGAAATATACACATGCACATTCGAATATGTGAATGTAATTTACGAATGCACAGTATGATCAACTCAAAAAAACATCAAGTTCCACCCTTCATCCTCAAACTCAATTCCGTCGATTCTTGAACGGATTGTTGAGAAACAATGCGTTTGAATCCTTGAATATTCCGTCGATTGTTGCATTAAATAACATAGTTATACGCAATATCAGTGATTGAAAACTATTCGCCTTGTAATTTAAACTCAACAGCTCGTCGTAATCCTGCCATAACAACTTCAACTATTCGAGCAAAAGGTCGATTCCCTATCAAAAGCACCGAACAGCTGTTGAAACAATGACCTTTCTTCTGCCATAAATGTAGAGTTGTAGAAGGTTGTGAAGGTGGTTTAGTATAACATTTCAAATTTTATCGTTCGAAATTTCAGACAACTTCTGTGTTAATTCACATAATGAGGATCAAAGATAATGACGGTAATGTGAATGGTAAATCAAATTTATATGAGCTATTAAATTCCACTTCTTTGGTATTATCAGTAGTTTTGAAACAAATATTTTTATTTCATCACTATTATTTTACTTCCATGTCATTGTCAATTATTAATTATTCAAATGAAATCCATACAATCAATGACAATAAAAATTTTAATTGATAAATACTCTACTGATATAGGTCAACTTTTCAACGGATATTCAGATTTATGATATAGTTATGACTGTATTGTTATAGTATAACTGTAGTGTCATGAAGGAGAGACTCATCATAAAGTTGATACAGTATTTTAATTTTGCTAAAATGAAGTGATGCGCATGAATAATTCTGTATCGTAACATTTATCACATACTGTTTTTTAATAGATGTTATTTTTTATAATAATTTTTGTATTTTTTTAATCAATTGGCTTCTCGTCTACACAGTCTAAATATCGTTAGTGACAAAAACGTAAAAAGTATAGAAAAATTATATTTCTGCAAGGAGTTATTGAGTTACTCACATCACGTCACATCATTGAATGTTTTCTCACACCTGTTATGTGTTTTGAATTCACAATAACATGTAGCCTTGCTGAATACAGTCACATCATACTCCGCACATGTTCAAACCAGTCACTGGTTTAAAAGGCGGTAAAGGATAATCAAAGGAGATTGAAACTAATCTGACCACAATTACCAATCATGAAGTACTCAGCAGCCTATCACTTAACCTAGTTCCTCCTAGTGAACTGAGTGGTGTTGACTCTAGATCTAAAGAACATGATTGCATGGCACAGGAACTCACTTGTATGACTATAAAATTTCTCATACAGGAACAATATGCTGTTAACTAACTTCCTAAACATTACATTTGACCTTTCTTGTTACAAAACGTAACGGTTAGTTAGAATAAACACACATTATTAACTAGCATAATGGAGTACTTGTTCATTTGATAGAACTAGACTTTTCGCACGAGATAACCTATTAAGAGCAAAATTTTTTCGCATGATTTTCCAGTGATGTGACTCTATGGGAAATTAGTATCATTATTCTCTCATTACTGTTTTATCATTAAGTTTAGAAAACATTACAATGAATACATTATTCACCCTCTTTCATTCATTTCTGTTTATTTTCGTATTTTATCAGTAATCAGTCAGCTTTGGTTTTTCTTGAGCGAAGCCAGAAATCTTCTGCAACTGTGATAATGATTAGTCATTTGAATAAAATGTTGTACTTTGAAGTTTTTGCTTTTTTATCATGCTGGACGATGTAATGTGATTCTGAGTTTGTTTTTAATTTTGGGTCAAAATTTTTCAAAAGAAGCCAATATTTCACAGTTTTAAGTGCTTACTGAGTGTAATTCGGTTATTTAATTTGGTGCTTAATCCATCTTAATTCAAAATTCTATGTTTGAAAGGGTTTGCATTAAAAGTTGAGATGTGAAGAAACAACTGAACATAGTTTAACCTACATTTTGGACTGTATCATATTATAAATTTGAAAGATAGAATAGCACAAGAATTACCTTAGTATTTTATCTCTCAATGTCAGTGTCATTTGTAACATAATATCTTTCTTAAAATCCTGTACCTTTACATGTCAATCATTATTCAACAATTCACAAAGGAGAGCACAAAAAATTGCTGGAACTGTTCCTCTATTACCAGTTCATACAAGCAAGCAATGTGTTAATCAACTTTTCACTTATTCCTGTACTTTCTCGGGATATTCTCCCTCTAAATTCATGTTTAATTGATTGGTTTCCTGTAGTACATGTAATTAGGAATGTGAAAGTTCATGATATATTCTAATTCTTTGAGAAACTCAATTTGAGTTCTATTGTATTGTATTTATCAGTTTTTTCCTTTAAAAACCAACCGAACTAGAATCAACAAGTTGTACGTTTTGTTGTGAGTTCATTTGTGATCTCCTAAAGATGTGTTAAGAGGTGACTCATCTTTCAAGTATGATAGTACAATACAGCACTGCAGTTCTTATTAGTGCGTGTTTGAATTTAAATGAATGACGTAATTCAAATGTATTATTCTTGATAATATGCTCTCTCACTTGGGACTTCACTACGAAACATCTCTGTTGCATTTTCGTCAACATTATCGATTGTAGTGACCTAGCCTTTACCTGGTGAATGAATCACAGCGAGCTGCCGAACAGATAAACTGGCAAACGCTCGTGCGCTCGCTGGCGAATGTTCGCGTGCGTGAGTTGAATTCAGACTCACTTCATCGTCTATAACCTAAGAGTATTGAATAAGGATATCATTTCTATTTTCTCTGTCTAACCCATGGTTCAAGGTGACTGATGCTTGAAAAGTCGTGCTTAGACGGGACTTGGATCTATTCTACAATATAGGCTACTACAGTATAATGTACTGTATTTGTATATAATTTATAGTCTATATAGGTGTGTAATGGTGTTTAGGTTGAAAAAGTAAAGTCCTTGGCTTTGAAAGTGGCTGCTTGAACTTAGTGGTCACGAGTTCTGGATTTTTTTGTCTTTTCTAGATTTATTCACGTGATTTATACCTTGTGTGAAGTGAAAAATGGGCTTTCCTGGAAGTATAAGAGATTGGACATCTACCGAATGTAAATGTGGTGACAGATTATCGGCGAATGCATCCTTCTTCAGTCTGGTTCTCATCTGAAAAATATTTTGCTCTCAGAACTAAATTTATGGAGGTGGCATTCAAACCTCAGATAGGAATAGGTGGTTGAGATGAGTATGTTGATGTTCATCAACAATAAATACTTATTTTAACCCAGTTGCCGGAGAGTAGAACTGATATTATAGAGCCTATAACAAAACCTTTATACTGTATTAATATTTTATTTTGACTATCGAGCTTTGAGTAGAATAAGAGAATGAAATATTAGTTCATTACTTTAGTATAGTACATTAATTTCTCCAAATATCTACGTTTATTGTCCCAATCATATATCCCGAGGTAATATTCACTAAGAAAATTAACGACGTTATCAACTTCAAATTGATTAGTACTGTTTATGAGTTATTATTTGAGTAATCCTATAACTGAAATTTACGAGTACAGTCGTTTCGAAACCAATTAAGAAGCTAACATTACAAAATATTCTATTACCTTGGATTTGATCTACTTGTGTGCAATGTAAGTAAAATTGTTGATAATGTGAAAAATAAATTTGACGCAATTGAACAATTATTCGCAAGGTGGACTCGAAAATCAGTGAGATGTGCAGTATTCAATGA